>CM036658.1:87584992-87900276 GCA_020746105.1 Trogon surrucura
TTTTATTTTAGAGTAAGTTTCCCTTTACATTGCAATCAGTTATAACAATTAATCACATGGTGTTTTGTAAGGTTGGGAAGAAGCTTGTTTTTTATTTGTTGTTTGTATGTTGACAAAAAGAAGTTTGTCCTGATGCACTTGTTCGTTTATATAGGGCTGGAAATGATCAGCAGAAGTGGGCGCGAGGCTAATCAGGAATGGACTGTTTCACAGTTTGAGGGTTTGTTGAGAGCAAGTCTGGCGCTAATCATCTGCCCAAAAACCCTTTGACTTGGAAATGTATGTTTTAGCAGATCGTGGTTCCTGGGTTTTTAAAATGTTAAGCAGTGGCAAATAATTGGAGTTATCTCCAAGAGCTGTGTGAAATTTAGGCTATTGTGACAAAACATAATGCAAAACAAATGTAGAGAAGGAAGCTAGAAAAAGTGTTTTCTCTTGGCCTTTATGTTACTTGCCAGAAAGGTCAAAATAAGTTTTTTTGGGGGAGGTTGGGATTTTATTGTTGGGGCTTTTTTGGTCGTTTCATTTTAATCTTAGGTCTTGCTTAAAACGGAAACCATGTTATAGCTAAAACTGAGTCATTATTGTCAGAAAAAAATAATATTCAGTATTCAGAAGTGATAAAGGAGCAGTTAAACTTGTGATTACTAAAACCAACATAATATAAATTAGAAGGGCAATAACTTTATTATTTAGTTGCTGAAAATATTTTTCAAAGAATGACTTTTAGTGCAGCTGTAGCTTTAACAAAAGAAGGTTAGGTAGAATTTCAGCTGGTTTAAGAACTTATCTTAAACAGCTGCTTGAGAGGAGATGTCATTGTAGATTGTTTCAAAGGGGGTTGAGCAGAGTGCTGTGTGTAAGTCTTAGCAATTGACTCTCTGGCTAACAGGATCGTTTCGCTCGATCGTTCCCACCAGTATCATTGCTTACACACAGGTTTTGAGGTTTAAGTGGAGTCTTTGTTGTTACACATGTACCAAATACCTTTTCTAGGTACCTTTTTGCAGCTGAGTAATACATGTCTAGAATAATCTTTAGCTAAGGAAGTATTTTGATTTTCGTAATGTACTTGGAGGGGAAAATATGGACTTTTTTTTAAAGTTATGCAGAGTCCATAGGAACTGTCTTAACACTAAATTACGGCTGGGTCTAGGGCTTTCTGCTCTCGTCACGGTGATTTTGGGTGTTTGCACACCCCTCGCTGTAGAGGTGGCTCTGCCATGGCATAACTTAAGCTTCCTGCTTGTAAAAAATGCAGAGGGATTTTACTAGTGTCATTCTACTAGAAAATCATTACGCCTGGTAAGAGAGCACGTTCTGATGCAGTGTTCAAATCCGGAGAGGTGACCATCGTGGCCACTGCGCAGGAAAGGGAAGCAAGGGGAAGTTTTAGACTGTTTGTCTACTTGAAAACCTGTCAGGGTCACCCAGATTTGATCCCAGCTGCATATGCAGTTAGAAATGGATGACCTCACCTCCATAAGCCTGTCTTCATGATAAATGCTGGTCTAAATAAACAAGCGCACGCTGAGTTGGAGCTTTGCAGCCGTAGAACAGAAACGGTCTGGGAGCCCTGAGAACCTGTCAAGCCTGGGCCTGGTTCTCAAAACTCGGAGCTGGTCCCTTGGGCCTGGCCGCCTTTGCTGCGCCCGGGTGAGCTCTGCGGGTGTGCGGAGGGCAGGGCGGCTGGAGACCCCGCTGGTCCCACGTGGCTGCAGCGCCTGCTGGGGGCACACAGGAGAGAGCCTGCCTGCTTTGCCCAGGGATGCCCTCTCCAGCGCAGCCGGGCTTTTCCTCGCAGGGAGGGAAGTGCAGAACACAGGAAATGGGAGCGTTTAATGGTAACTGCTGGGCTAGCGCTAGTTGCAGTAGTGCTTAGAAACAAAGTGTTCTAGTGCTCCAGTTTTAGGTAAAACTAAAGATTTACATAAACCTTGTTAGTCTTGTTCTGTTTGCCTTAATCACTGTGTGAACTAATGCTCATATATTATCATCAGGCTAATGAACCTAAAGTGACGTTACTTGAATTGTCTCGTAGGTGAACCCTACCAATCATCGTCTCCTGTTTGAAGTGTTCGACGAAAACAGATTGGTGAGTGCTCGTCTTGACTGTGTTTTACTAATTACAAGGCTCTGTGTAACACAGCTGATGAAAATAGAGCCCATCTTAAAGGTGTTCTTTTGTCTGTTTTTAATAAGCGTGCTAGGAAGTGTAGAGAGAAACATAAAAACCATTTGTGCTTAAAACCAAAAGTAGTGTGCTGCTGAGTTTAACCAAAATGATCCTCCTTAATGCAACATTCCAACAGTGAAGACCTCATCATACTCTTCCTTAGGCTTCTGCACTGCAAACCTTTTTAGTGACAAAGTAGCTGCTTTGCTCCCTGGCCATTTTAGTGTCTCTTGTACCTTTTAATACTTCTTGCGTCCTTTTTTGAGATGTGGTTACCAGAGCTGCACCTTGTACTCAGGATGTGGGTGTATGAAGGTTTAAGGTAATGACAAAATGATGCTCTCGGGTTTATTTTTCGTTCTCTGCCTCATAATGCCCAGCGTACTGTTCGTGTTTTTAGTCTTAACCTTAATTTGTCTGATGCAGTAGCTATTCCAGAGAAGCCTTCCAACATCTTACTGCTGCTTGGTTTTGTTATGGTTAAGTAGATAAGGTTTTCTCACATGTATGGAATAAGTGACCCTGTAATTCTCAACATGAAAGGTTAAATATGCCGGTGCAGTAGGGTTCTGGGTGAATGACACTCTGCGGGTTTTGTCTTTTTGAAAACTGTAACACCATCTGATACCAGGTATTACCTTTTTCGTGGTTGAGTGCGGTACCACCATGGCCTCTACTAAACGTGTTTGCTTCGTGAAGATTAGAATCAGTGCTGTGAAGATCCTTTTATCAGAAAAACCCGATATGGAAACATCTGTCTTCAAAAAATATGTTCTTTTTGCTCTATATTCAATATGAAGAGAGAGACAGAAAAGCATACAAGCTGTAATCTTCTGGGGAAAAAGAGGACTTACAGCCAAATGATTATATCCTCCTTTAGGAGGAAGTAAATGGATAAATCTGTGACAGGGTGTGTTTAGAGTGGGCTGCCTGTAAGCATATTTATTGACGTATAATGATCATAATGACCACTTGCACTATTAAAACTTTCCTGTACCTTTTGAACTTAAACGAGGTCATTGGTCAGTTCCCAGCTTTAAGGTCTTCTGCCAGGTGATACAAACAGCGCTTGTCCCTTCCTTTCAGGAGGTGGCGTGAGCTATCGACAAAGCAAGGACCTTGGGGTTTTGAGAGCGGCAGATTTCCATCAGGCTGCGTTTACAGAATGAGCAGATGTTGAACTGATTAATTTGGCTTTACTCCAAAATACTTGTTGTGAATACCTGCATGATTTTTATGGCAAGAAATTTGTTTCTTCTTTGCATTCCCAAATTACCAAAGCGCTTTCTGTCTGTGGTATCTCCTTTTCTTTCTATCCCCCAGTCAAGGTAGGCACTATCTGACACAAGCTTCAAATTTGGTGCAGAGAGAGACTGTGTCTTTGGATAATAACGTGTTCTATATGGAAAGTAAGATAAAATAATATCAACACCTGTGTTTCTACAAGGCATTGTACAGAGCTGTTGCTGTGTAGAAGCTATTCATGTTTTTCTTCTAGTTGGCTCACAGTCTGCTTGAAACAATAAGGGATTGTGCTGTCCGTTGGCAGCTTTGTCGTTTCAAGCTTCCATTTCTCCTGTGACTGGTCGTTTTGTGCCTTTTGAAAACAAGCTGCTTGCACACGGAGGTTTGAATGTCTAAAGTATTGACCCTCCACCTACAAGTTTTCAGAGCTGCTGACAAAACTTAGCCTTTCAAGTTTTTGTAGGGAAGAAATGTCCTTGTATTAAAACGAGTCCGCTTCTTGCTAGACAGAGTTTCTTTCCTAGCGTGTGCTAACAAGTGCTGTTGTGAGCACACTTCAAATGTGAGTATCCTCAGAGTTTCTGCGTTGTAACAGGGCTGGTTTAGGGTGTTTGTTTTACATTTTGGTGTATCCTGTCTCTCTGTTGTACTTCTGAGGTCTTCTGACTCTGAGAGAGCGTAACTGTATTCCGTGCTGGCAGTCACAGTCTTGGTAATATTGCTGGCTTTCTCGCTGGAGGCTGGCCAGGAATGGGCAGAGTTTCTGTACGGTGTTTAAAACAAATCGGCACAAAACGACATGCAACACCCACCTCCGGTTTTCCCTCGCCGTTACTGCCTGGTAAAACTGAAAAAGAAACGTTGTCTCCTGCTATCTTGAACTTTTCTGCTGTTTTTATTATGTGAGAAATCTTTGTCATGTGTACGATTGCTTTGTTCTTTTGTAATTTGTAATTGTTAAAAGGGACTGCTCAGGGTAATGTAGGTTATATTGCGCTTGTAGGGACAATGTAAAACTTGTGAGTTGTAGCAAGGAGTTTGCTGTTCAATCCCGTTATATGAGTGCAGTTAAAATTGAAAGCATAACCGTGCTATATTTATTCGTGTTCTGCCATGATAGCCTAATGTGCAACACACCCCAAAATGTTAAGCTTGAACTGATTTTGTCATATGCGTGTGGAGTCAACTTAAACTTCTAACACTAGGTTGAAGTGTTTTCGTTGCAGTTAAGTTCTTGTGTGTGTGCTTTATGCAAACGTGCCTTGTGAATATGATGCGGTTTAGATTTATAGCGGTGCCGAGTGTGTTCGCTGCCTTAGTCAGCTGTGAGAGTTCTCCCGCTGGGGCCGCTCCTCTCTGATGGAAAAGGAGCAGCTGTGAAGGTGCCGTTTCAGGCTCTTGCTGGCATAAAAAAAAAGGAAAAACAAAACCCCCACCAGCTTGCATTGGAGAGGGGGAACCAGGCCACGTGACTCCCACCATCCTACCCTATGTCACAGTGTGCAGGAGCGCTGGTTGCTCTCACCCAATCATGCCTGGAATGCTGCTTGCCACTTGGGCTATTTCTGCTATCTGTCGCTATCAGGGCTGCAGTGCTAACCGTTTGGCAGATGGGACACTTTTTCTTGGAGTTTATGTTTTTGGTTTTTAACTTCTGGCAGTGCCTGAACTGTTGCTGTTCTCCCTCTCCTTTTCTTCTCTCTGTAAAACCATGGCCCATCGGCTGCGGTTTCATTTTGGCTCTGGGCGAAGCAACACAGCCCCCGAATCGGAGATCCTCGACCGGGAGAGAGAAGATGATTTTTTCATGGCATTCCACACTTTGCCAAGAAGAAACAGTCCTCACGCTTTCTCCCGACACGCAGCAGATGACGGTGGCGGCGGCGATTTGCAAGAAGTGAGCTCCTTAAAGAGGAGTACATCCATGTTTATTCCCCAGCTGCTGAACTGTATCGATGCGCGTCCAATGAGAAGCTCGTCAATGCAGATCTCTCTTCAGCGCAAAGCTGCGAGCGGCTGCGCGGACGAGTGTGCGACCCCGGAATCTCCTGAGGAGACGCTTTCTTGTAAATTCTCCGACCCCAGGGAGCATTACACTTCCCCTGTTGAAAACCAGTCTTCTCCGAGCAGTCCGGAGGTGACCCCTGAAAATTCTCCACCCAGGCTGACAGAAGACTTAGGGCGGCAGATTAATGGAACTGTTTGCTGTAACCGCAGAATATTTCGTACTATTCCTTCTAATAACCAGGGTGAGGATGGAGCTTCATCAGTCACCCAAGACGACGAGGCAAATGAATCAACTTCGGGTTTAAATGTAAGTGGTGTGAGGATTCAGCATCGGGCTTCAAGTGGGGACGTGCCTCAAGTTACTCTCCTACCCTTTGGTACCGAGGCTCAAAATAATGCTCCCTCCCCTGAACCCCGGCGTTGGTCTTTGCAACACGTGCCAGATATGTCAGCAAATTCAGGGAAAAAGTTCTTTGTTCTCCAGTTACAGCAACCGCAGACAAGTGGTATGGGTGCGGGAGGCGAATATAACTTCGGTTTCACTGGGACAAAAGGGGACAGATTGGTCAGGTATCCTCGGATAAGGCTGGAAAGGAGTTCTTCCTACCCTGTCCAGCCGCCAGCGGAAGCAACGACTCCCATGGGTGACGGACCGAATTCGGAACTGCCTGGAAATGGCAGGAGCGGGTCAGAAATACCTAGAAGCAATTCGGCAGAGCGGATTCCTCAAGGGCAGGGATGCTTATTTAAAATCAGACCGGATCAAAACACGAGGCAGCAGCACTTCAGAATTCTTGTCACCCGTGGTCCTGAAGAACAAAAGCAGGTTGTTGGCAAAGAGGGTCGTGGCACCCCTGGTCCTGCACCAGCCAGCGCCGCAGTAAGTATGATGCTGAGTTTGCTGTGCTAGTAAACCCCAGAACTGCCATACAAAGGCTTCTAAACTTGAGACAACTGAAGCACTTCCATTGTTAGTGCTAGAATGTTCTGCATTTCTCTGGAGCAAGCCAGGAATCATCTCTATTTCTAATCTAATGTAACTTTGCTCTCAGTTATGATTGCATCCAGTGTAATATTTTGAGATCCTAATGTCACACATGTTGCTTACTTCAGTGTTACATCAGCTGGAAAGATTTTTAAAAATCAGAACGTTCAAATGGTAAATTGTTTGTGTTAATTTAGCTGGCTGAGATCTTGCTACGTGAAGAATTCTTCATGTACTCCGTTTTTAGAAACAAATACTCTGACACCTTCTAAGTATAGCGTACCCGTGTGTACCTCTAGATTTTAAAACGTGTGTTATAGTGCAATATTAGCTAGGGCTATAGAAAACTTATGATTTCCCATCCAGATATTGACATAGATAAGATCCTGAGAAGTTAGAGAAAAAAACCTTACGTGTAGTAATTCTTTTTTTTCTCTTTCTGGAAATCAAAAACGTGTTTTGTTTTCTATGTGCCGCATGTCCTAATGAAACAACTGTACAAGTGGCTTGGCACAGCGTAGTAAACTGTCTTGTTCTTTGCCTTGATTTTGCTTTAAGATGACAGAATTTATCTTCTAGGGATTTTGAGGGGGAGAAGATTTGTGTTTCTAAGCCACTTTTTAAAAGACCAAAGTAGGAATGAAACTTACGGGTTTAGATTAGTCATTTGCTTAAATTGCTTTACTGTGCAATTCAACACTGCCCACTTGAGTTCCTGAGCTCAGTGATGCTGTATATAGAATAGCAAGCACTCTGGCTCCAGCTGTGAAAACAGATTCACTGGGAGAGCTTTCGGTCTCCGTTGCTTGTGTGTTCTCATTCTCCTGCGCTTTGGGTCGGTGAAATGTAGCGCAGAAAGGCGGCTGCTCGCTGCGGGCAGCGAGGCCGTGTGATGACTCTGCAGCTTTCCAGTGAAAAAGCCAGTAGTCTCCAAGTTATTCCAGTGTAACCTCCCGTTTAGCTCTTCAGTAGCTGTTGTGAGTAGAAAATGAGAAATATCCCTAAGCTTTTAGTATTTTAGAAGTAAAATAAAAAAGAGACAATCCCTTGCTGGTGCAGGTTCATTCCAGTCTCTCTGAGCTCGCAGTTTTGTTAAGTAGTGCGTAGTGTCTTTCCTGCCAGCCTTAGAACATTGCAGCAGGAAAATTTGGAATGCAGAAACTTCACTGGTTTTCTTCTCTGTTTGACTTTCATGGATGCAGCACAGTATGTGAAGTGTTCTCATACAAAACTGAATCTCATACTAAGACTGAAATGGGGGAGAAACAAGTATGTCTGGTTTTCCCTTTCCTATTTATTTTCCCTTGTTCCTTTTCAGTAATAGCTGTTCATGGAGAGCAGCACAAGCGATCGATGTAAGCAGCTAGTACAAAAGCATCAGAGGTTCACAGACCTGTGCAGCTTGCAGAGATGTGCCCCAGTGTCTCTGCAGTAGTTCTCATTTTCCTAAAGGATCTGCCCCCCAAAGTCACTTCTTTGATCTTCCCTGTAGTAATGATTCGCGTACCAAAGACATACTTCAGTGTTTCCAGAGAATTATGAAATTTGTTCCTACATGCTCTTAGTTTCATTTACCATGCGAAATCAGTTTAGTGAGCCGTGAAGCATGGCAGTCACAGAGACATTCAGTACAAATGGCACTTGCATTGTTCAGTGCAAAACGTTTCAAAAATAAATAACTAAGACTTAAAACATTTTTGTGATGTGTTCTCATATTTGTAGCAAGCTCAGAAATACTGTGGGTAGAGGTGATTGGCTAGGCAAGATGCCACAGGCAGTGTGGAGATTTTGGTGGAAGTTTTTCTTTCTTTTGTCTACATACGAAGCATTCTTTAGTAAGGTGTCACTTTTAATCTATCCCACGGAAGTTTGTCTGGAGGACCTGTGATGCTAAGTAAGGGTGTGCCTAAAATATTTGTTCTCTTAAGCTGAGGGGAAAAGTTGCCATGTTTTACGGTTGTCTGCTAACCAAAAAAAAAAGTAAAATTCTAGACTCTTCCAGTTAATGAAGTTTGTGCGTATTTGATATAGGGCATGGGCCCGGGGGCTGTACGCAGCAGCTGCTACAGCCTTATTTATCCCGAGTGAAAACATTCAAGCGGGCGTCTGCAGTCCTACTGCTACCAAGTGTTTATGACCTTTCAAATATCTTCTGTTTTAGACAGAAGTGCTTTTCAGCAAGCAGGATGTATTTCATTACAAGTCGTTATAAAATATTAAGTAAAGTATGAGCTTGTATCCAATTGTGAAAAATTTTATTTGGAAGCTTTGTTACAAATTCTTGTGACTGCTTTGATGTTTTATATGTAATGCAGTAGGCTGCTGCTAAGTGCCTGTGTATGTATATATACTGTGGCATATAACAAAACTCACACTGTTTATCGTTTAGGGATGTGAGTGCATAGCTGTATTTGTGGGAAACCCCTCAAAAATCTCATGAATTGGACAACTGCCTGAGAGACCTGACAAAGGCATCTTTGTTGCGATAAGAATACAAAGCGCCTTAACAAAATGTTGTAGCAGTGCTATTGAATTGTATTTAGTTAACAGAAACAACAGCTCTTGACTCTGCAAGTCTGCATCTCACAACTCAGCTTTTATTTTCCTTTCTTATAAAGAATTTTAGAATAAATATTATTGCAAAAGTACAGAGAATCTACTCATAGAGTCGTTTATGTTGGAAAAGACCTTTAAGACCATCAAGTCCAACCGTTAACGTAGCAGTGCCAAGTCCACCGCTGAGCCGTGTCCCTGAGCTCCACATCCACCCGGCTCGGAGATCCCTCTGGGGATGGGGACTCTGCCGCTGCCCTGGGCAGCCCTGGCTGGGGCTTGAGAAGATAAACTCCTTTATAAGAAAGTGGAAGCAGGGTTAGGTGAACACGGTGACGGCTTTCTCACAGGTTCTAGGGGAAGTGGTTAAAAAATTCATGTGAACAATCTGGGACTCAGTGGGATTAAGGAACTGGAACTGCTGCTCCTCTGCTGCTGCCTCTCCCACAGGCTGTAACATCCACATGCAGAGTGAACATCTGACGTGCAGGGTGAAAACATACTTGGCATTAGAGATTTTCCTTCTGACTGTTCATCCATCCATGCAGGAGTAGTGGCAATTAATTACCTGGGTGGAAAGATAAAATTGGCTGCATTCACAGTTGGTGCTTATGGCTGAGCCGTGCTGAGCTGTTTCTGCATCTGTCATTTCAGAAGCAATTCCTGAGTGCAGTACAGCATTCTGAAAGCTTCAGAACAAGAAAAGTCAAACTGTTCTTTCCTGGCCTTCATTTTTTCAAGAGCATGTTTTTGAAAACTTATGTCAGAAGCAAGTGTTTCTTCCCGATTCTCTCCAAGGACAGCTGACTCCGTGGAGCTCACCTGCACACGAGCCTTTGGGCAGACGGGGTGGGAAGTGCTCTGCACCTTGCGGCAGCTGCGTTCTCCTCCAGTGCTGCCCAGGGCTAACGCTGCACGTGGGCTTGGGCTTGGGCTTTGCACATGCTTAAGTTTGGAGACCTGCTTCAGGGATTGCTGCCTGGGCTCTAATAGGCATTTCTAGAACATACTTCATGTTGCCCTTAGATAGATGTTTGAAATAGCTCAGATGAGTAGTGCTCTGAATTTCCTGTCTCTCCACTTGCATACAGGGAGTGCAGATGACTGTCTGGAAAGCCTCTGCTCTGTGCAGATAAGGCCTTTGTTGACATCTGCAGGTAGAGGTGACGGATTCCATCCCTCAAGTCTTTTTAGGCTTTCTGTGGAGGAGAAAATCAGTTCTGCTTCCCTTCCCTTCCCTTCCCTTCCCTTCCCTTCCCTCTCCTCAACAAACCTACTACCTTGAGCTTGCCCTGAAAGAGAGGTTTCTCCCTGGCCACCACAGATTGTGCTAGAGATTGCCATTCTTCTCTCCCTTCTCTGTTTGGGGATCTACCACAGGTAACAGCCCACCTTGGGCCTTCCCTTTGCGTTTAATCCGCTCTCCCCAAATCACCTCATCCCCTTCTTCACCAGCCTTTCCATCAGCTTGCACGTCTGTTCTTAAAAGCCCTTCCTGTCCTGGAATGGGCAGACTACCACGTTCAATCCCGTGCAGAGCAGAAGGTAGTTTTACAAGAAGGGAAGTACCAAGGAGCAGACTGATGTGGGGTTTTTCTGCCTTGTTTTTTTCCCCTCTGTGTGAGTGAAGGACAAATAGCACATTGCAAGTAGTGTAAATTAGCTTGCAGAAGCAAGAAATCTATGCATAAGTTTTAGTCATTTTGAGAGTCAAGAATTAGCAGTGCTGTCTTTACCCTATCCTTACACATTCTCCACGTTCCCTGGGAAAGCATTCTGAATTTTATTAGACTTCCCTGGTAGGCATTTTTCTCCCCCCCCCCCCCCCCCCCCCCCCCCCCCGCCCCAAGCTGCCTCTTTTGGTGTTTATCTCTAAAGAAACCAAAATAAAACTTTGAGCGCAAGAGCTGGAAATGACATCTCTTGTTTTTAACAGCAGTAATAAACTATTTGCTCCTGTATGGAAAAGTTATCTTCCGAGTTTCGGTACACAGTGATCTCTTCAAAGCTGAGTTTCTAAGGCCCTCAATTTATAACGGAAACGCTGACAACGGTCTTAACGCTGAAGGTGCCAGCCGGAGCCGCTCTGGTATAGATGTAGCAGTAGAAGATTACAGATAATAAACCAGGTAGTCTTGATTGCTTTTTGTACTATTCAGCTCCTTTCCTTTTGGAGATAAACTACCAAGTAATGAAGAATTTAGAAATGTGCATGTTTTATGACTCTTCTAGTTCAAGAAGTTATTCTAAATCCTAATCTGTCCTGTTAACTTAGTTGCCAGGTTAAATCTCATCCTAAGTTTTATTACTGCACACATTCCTCTAAAGTGTGGTGCTTTCATCTGTTTTTTCAGCTAATAGGATGGCGTTGGTAGCTCTTGGCCATTATGTACAGAAAAATGCATTAATAAAAACAACAGTATGCCCATGCAGGTTCCTATCCCCGGAAAGAAGGAATAAAAAAAGCTAAGAGAGTCAACTTTGCTGCATCTCCATCCTCTGGTATTACAAACCTAGCAAAATGCTGGGCTGTACCTTACGTATGTGGGAAGTTACCGCAAGTTACCGCTACCTGACTAGTGTCCTGGTTTGCTGGTCTGTCCTGTGCTGACTCCTCAAGCCCTGGGGGCGAGGGGGCACCGTGTGTTGGAAGTGAAAGTCAGGTGAGAAATTGGCTTCTGATTAGATGAACCGTGCACATAAAATACATACTGCACTGTGTGCTGTGGGGAAGACTCAGAGCTGTTCAGTTGCTGTGGTCGGAAGGTTGATCTCCCCTAGCAGCCTAGCAGCGTAGCAGGTGAAGAGAACAGCCTCCCAGACGGCCAGCAGTGCCAGGCTGGGTTTTGTATTCTCTTATTCTCTTCTAGAATACATCAACTTTTTCGTAAGGTGGAATCCTTGTCTCCGGTAAAAGAAAGATTCAGCTATGCATTTCTATGACTGAACCGACCTTCTTTTCAGTTACTTCATGAAGTCTTATATTCTTAATCCTACTATGTTGAGGTTTGGTGTTTTTAATGGCAAAGAATAATATATATAATCACTCTTTATAATAAACAAGACAACAGGAACCTACTTACTCGGCGTTAATTTCGGCAATCAAGATTGCTGGAGACAAGCAAGCCTAAAACTCTGGAACGTGGTATTTTAAATGCTTTTATTATCTAAAGCAAGCTGCTTCAAACTTAAAAAAGGTGTTCATCAAGTAGTGAAAAACCTTTCATTAGAGGCCAATAATAATCCTTCTGGAGTTGTAACCTGTGTTTACCTCAAATGCGTATTTAAAATGGTTGATGTAAATTTAAAAAAGAAAAATGTTTTAAAACTATTTCTACTCCACATCCTGTCAATAAAACAAACAGCATATTGAGATACGGGAATAGCAATAATATTTAAGAGATTATGCTCAGGTGCAATTTTTTAAAATGTTTATATTGCTAAATAAAATCTAAAGCATTATTATCAAAGCTAAGATTTACATGCATTACATTTTGTACATATCATCCTGGATAGTGAAAAACTTTTTTGTGTGATTTAGCAGTCCTACGTTTATCTTTTAATATTTAGTGTTGTGAAGACTTTGAATTGCAAATCGGTAACCCTTTAGTTACTTGAAGTCTGCTTCATTTTATGTTCGCAGAATCACATTGCCATAAGACATTTACTTGCTTCACATTCCATCACAGTGGAAGTAAACTTTATTGTTGAGAAGTTGAGCAGAGTCTCCTGCAACGTCCACACACGGTCCTGTGCTCTCTCCAAAGGTCTGAAAGTGGAGGCTGCTGTAGTTGCTCCGTTACCGACACTTCATTATTTTTAGAAACCCTATCAGCGAGCGCTTGCCAGCGCACCGAGTTATTACAAACACGAGCGAAGCGTACTTGCTGGGAAACGGTTGCGATGTGTCTGGTGATGCGGCTCGCGGTTCTGTAGCAGTGTGGTTGCTCACTTCCAGCTTTTCAGAATTCAGTAATCCATAAAGTGGGTTTTTAGCCCGAGACAGATTCATGAAAGCTTATTCTAATATTTAACGTTTTAAGGTATAGGATTGCAAGAGATACCCCACAAAGCACACTAACCAAGATGCAGAGTACCTCTGACAGATGTCATTTACTTCTGTGGTTCCCAGTACCTGGGACATTATCGGGTTATTCATCTCCAGTCTTGGAAACGGCCTTTCTGATGTCGGGAGCGCTTTGCGCTGCCCTGGGACTCGCAAGTCAGAGGGACAGGCTTCTGTTCCCTGCAGGCTGAGAGAAAACCTGCCAAATGTACGTGAGAGAGTATCTGAGCAAAAGAGCCAGGTGGGAATTGCTTCCTGCGAAGGGCTGCTCGTAACCCCGGCAGCTCTGCTGTTCGGCGAAGATGGCAAGCGTGCCTGTGCCCGATCTTCTCGGAGGTCTGACTTGCTTGCGTTTCACGCGCACCTCTTGAAGATTCAGACCGCGATACAAGGTTTCAGCTGATCTGTTTGATCTGGCGGCATGTGGCAAAATCCTGACCGATCTGAAGTCGTTGGGAATTCTGCCACTGACTTGAGCATAAAGCTGCGCTCGTGAGCTTCCTTTTCCTGCTCCGTTCTTACGCTTGGCCGTAGTCATTCCTCATTCCAACGGCTTTAGCTTAACAGCTCTTCTAGGGTAAATGGAAGCTGCTCAGACTCACTTCTTGGAGGTTATTAGCACCAGAGGGACAGTCCGTGCCTAAATGTTACTCCAAACACGTAGCTGCTAGCGTGTGGGACAAAATCCCAAGCAGGAATCAGTGCAGCAGGTCCAGGCCAAGCCCTGTTCAAGGCCTAGCAGCAAACAAATCATCCTTTGAAACAGATTGAGGGGAGACGGGCGCTTTGGGACAGATGCAAGCTTTGCTAAAACGACACACCTTCCAAGGGCGGGATTACCTGGGTGGCGCTGGGAAGGCACGCCAGCCAACAGTGCTGCGCTGCGGATTTCTTTGCTTAGCAACAAGTCTGTAGGCCTCAATGGGCGGTATATGTCAGCCTGTTCTCTACTGACAGATGAGAACGCAGAACTTTCTGACATCTTCAAAAGTGTTAGCACGTCCTCCAGTCCTCAGGAGTGTGCCTGTCAGCCTCTGCGATTAGCAACCTTTCTGAGTTACTGCAATAATTTTTTACTATGAAATATACAAGTATTTAAAATGGTTTTGGTTTGTTCTTACATTGGCAGATTGCCTGCCGTGTCTCCTGCTCCAGGTAAAGTGTTACCATTCAGCTCTGGGGGACAAAAGTTTAAAAAACCCAAACTCTCTTTACTGTAAATTGAGCTTTCTCTGAATATATTTCTCATTGGGAAAGACTCAGTAAACGAGTGCTACCAAATGAAGGAAATGTGCTGAAGATGGCTGTACGTCTGGAAGGACAATCTGTACTCGGAATAAAAGGTTGCTTCTATTTGTGTAGCAACCATCAGGCAAGAAAAACTGTTTTGAAGGAGACGTGCAAATCTGCCTGCGTTGTGCTCAGGCTGATACACCCCTGAAAAGGCAGACTTTGCTCTTTCTTTGACAGGGAGTTCATAACAAACATAATATTTGCTTGTTTTACTGATTTACATTAGGAAATACGTTGAAGATTTTCTCCTGATTCCAGGCTGAATGGCATTATGGCGTTATGGTTCAGTAAGCACCGCAGAGACGGACGTTTTCTTTGAAGACTTACCTTCCAATTCTGAAGTTGAGGAAACAAGTCTGATGCCAACACTGTGATTACTTGCGTCTCTGAACACAGGCACTCTCTCCCCTTGCTTCTGCTGTTGCTGCCCCTTTTCCTCTGCAGTGCATTGCGTGCGGTCACACTCACAGCACTGAAAAAGAACCAAGTAAAGCGAGGGATTTTAGGAATCGCAGCGGAAGTAGTTTAAAACATAAATAATCAGTTTAGATGTAATCCAGGACCTTAAATATGCTTTTGTGAGTCAGTTTTCAAATTACTACCATTTGCTTGAAGTAAGTCCTGTACAGTAGTAGCTTCTGGAAGTTTTTAGTAATGTGTGAAGTACGAAATGCAAAAAAAAGCAAGCTGTAATTTGGTGCTTAGAGCCAAAATCAAAGTTTTTTTCAGAAATCAGTTAATTTGCGGTGGTGTTATTTTGAGATCTGTTACACATCTGTAACTTAGCATATTATACCTGACCTTAACTGAGCAAATGAAATCCCTTTTCATTTGTTCTTTGCAGACACGGGCTTTGCGGGTAGCGATGCACTAGCTGAGTGGGGAGTCTGACAGTAACCCGGATGCGTGGGAAACGGGGCGTGAGAGGTTTGGCGTTGTCTGATGTCACCGTTTTTTAAATCTTTCTGGCCTTTGACCTCCCCCCTAATGCACACATCTTCAGTGAAAGCAAACCTTGTGTGCTTTATATTTAATGAGAGAACTGAAAATAAAATTGTCTTACTGCTGCCAGTGAACGTCATGGCGATTTTATCTTTGGGAATTAGCATTAGTTTTTTGGTATTTAGTTGTCTGTTAACTTAGGAGGAAGGAAAAAAGGGTATAGGAAGAGTTTCTTTAGAGAGTTTGTTTGCTCTCCCTAGATAGACTTGTAAAGAGTGTGGATTCGGTTAAATTAACTGCCCAGCTTTGCAGAGTCTCTCTGTACGTAAAAACGTGCAATAATTTCCCATTGACGAGATGGGCCTTTCTCCCACGGCAGGACCTGGTGTCTTTGAAATGTGTCAGTCCTCTCAATTTCTTCTCGATGCTGAACAGGGGTGTTACTGCAGCGCACATCTCATTTGTGACTTTTGGGAGTTACCTGGAGGCTTGCTCTGTGGTGAAGCCGAGAGCAGAGGGCAGCGCGGGCGTGCCTGGCAGCGCTGGGCGGCAGAGCAGCCTGCCGGCCTCCCGCCTGCGCGGGTCCCGCTCGCCAGCCGCGCTCTGGCCCCGGGAGCTTGTGCGTTACCTGTTCCCTGCACCCAGACCCTCGAGGGTTTCTCTCGGTTGCGGTCGGCGTTCGTTATCGATGTGTCTGTGCTGTGGCCCAGCGCGTGCTGCCCGCAGACCGCTGGCGAGCCGCCGGGAGCTGGGGAGGCGGCGCGGCAGCGCCTGGGCCGGGAGGAGGTTGACCGAGGCCTCTCCTGCGCCCAGGTTGCTGAGCTGTCTGCCCGCTCTTTGCCTTTGGCTTTGTCGGGAGCAGTGAGTCCCAGCCGTGCAGGAGCAGGCAGGTGACATCAGCTGGACTTGTTGTGTCAGATGCCAGCCAAAACAGATGCGGGAAGGGGAGGGAGGAAGGAATTTGGAGCCGCCGGTGTGCAGCGCCAGCTCCATTCTCCACGGCGCTGATGTGTGTGTTTTCCTTGGGCTGTGTTCCCTTCCACGGCCAGCACGGTCTCCCTCAAATGAGTTTCTGTGAGCTTGGAGTTGAAGAGAACTCTTTCTTGCCTTTTGTTATGTTCCTGAATTTTACAGGGATTAGCCTTTCTGACCAAACATTTGCAGCAAATACTTGTGGAGTTATGGCCTTCCTGCTTTTTGTTACGATCAAATTTTAGATACACAAGCATCAACTCATTGTGCAGGACTTCAGGAAACAAACAGAATAGACTGGTAGCTGATTTTAAAAATGTGCACAACATGAAACAACCTTCTTGAGGTCTTTCCCTATGTTCTTTAGTTTGCACCCGAAGAGGTTATATTACCAGTTACCATACTTTTTTTTTTCTGACTGAAATTAATAATAACCTAGCAAAAAGACCTTGCAGTAAATATTACTGACTAATGAACGTGAACCTGGTAACTATCCTTTTCTTGAGGAGTTAAACAAAAATTCGTAGTATTCTAAGTTGAATTTTCATAAATTTATAAATTCCCTCAGAAACAAATTCTGTCAGAGGAGGAAATCGTTCCTGAAATGGAACAGTAAAAACTGGTATGTTTTTAGTTTCCCGTCATAACACGTGAGCTAGGGTGAGGATATACATTGTTTGGAGGGGGTTTTCTGTGTCAGCTTGTGAACCCTCCAGAAGGTCACTTCTGAGGAACAGCCTAGTAACAGCATAATTTATCAAACCATCCAAAGTATAAACTCTGACCCTGCGTTCTTCCCCTGTGCAGACTATAATCCCTGTTAAAAAGCGGTTCCTGAATGAGCTCTTGCGGGACAGGATGGGCATGTCTGTTTTAGAACTGGGGATGTGACAGCCCAGTAAGGCAACGGAACCTTGGCTCTCCTCTCTGTTACAAACAAATGCGGTATTTCTCACCTTTCAAATTCAGCAGGTCCCGAGGTTCTTTGTCTCAGCAAGAAAAACAAGTGGTTGAACGCGTTGGTGCAAACGCTGATTCATTTACAGAAATTGAGAGGACTAGTTCACTGTCTGCTAGTCAGCATTTCTGTGGCCCCCCCGGAAAGGATCTTCTGTTTCTCTGGAGTCACTGCATAACCAGATTTCCCCTCAGTGACCTCATCAATAACAGATGTAATGTGTTCTTGTGTCAGATAAACTTGCCATTTAGAATTCTTACAGTCTGGTTTGGATTTTTGCCTTAACATCAGGAAAATGATTAAAGCAGAAATATTATGTCAGATAATGCCAAGTCTAATGCCTTTCTGAACATAAGTGCTGCTTGCGTTAGATGGCTGAAAGAACGCACTTAGTACCTTTGGAAAATTTCGGCTGAACAACTGCCAGCATGCTTTCTCCGATTCCATTACTGCCATCTAGTTTCTCAGCCTCCTGATACTTTAATGAGTTGGTTTTTTCTTTGTCGCTGTTCTCTTTTGTTTAAGTCCGCAGTTCTTCCACCAGCCACATGCCTCAAGTACTGCATCACAGGCCAAGATAAACATGTTGATAAGTCCTCATGTAATAGAAGGGAATACTTGGAGAAGGTGCTTGATGTGGCTTCTGCTCCCTTTCATCCCTGACGATTTATAGGACGCTCACACGTCATTTAGGAGGATCTGAACTTCCAAAGTACTGCTGGAGCTCTAGCATGTGATTTTTAAACAAAAGCCCGAGCCTACATTTTTCCCCAGGCCGAGTTAAATCGTGCTTTTCTGGAATGTCGCTAATAAAGATGCACCTTCAGCTTCTCCAGACTGAGAGAGTTGAGCGTGGAGGCGAGGGAGCTGTAATTCTGGTAGCTGGACGTGACTGATGCACTCTCAGTGGGAATTGTAGCTTGTATAAATGTTAGTTGTTGTTTGTCTGCCCATACAGCCAAGTATTTTATTAAGGGTTCACAAGGGGTCAGATAAACATTTAGTGGCCTTCAAAAACTGTCTCTGGTCATTTGAGTACGTTGTGTTATGTGGTCAGGTTACAGGGAATTTCAAAGCGCTGCGGGGATGACTGGGCGTTCAGGCCGCCTCGCACTGTTTGTAGTGGCTTACGCCCAAGAGTACAGCGTGCTTAAGGAGAGTGTGAAGCAGCAGAAACGAGTGTGCCTGCTGAATGGAAAACTGGGGACTTTTTTAATGCCTTGAGTCATGTTTTGTTATATTTTGCTACTACTTTGAAAGTCGTACAGTCGTGTACATAATGAGGAAAGAAATTTGGGAATAGTATTCAATAAGAAAGGAATATTACATCAGCGTAATGATGTGTGTGATGGATGGCTAAAAATATGATTGTTCCTCAAGGACTCTTTTGCACCATTGATACAGTTCTTTGCGGCAGAGTTCTTTGCTTGAAAATGATTATAATTTGCATGGAGAAAGCCAGTAAATTTAAAGAGAAATTGTGGAAGAACAGCTGCAGAGAAAAGAATCAGCAGTGAGAAGTTTTATCAAGTGCACTGTTTTGCTTGCTCATTTGTTTATGCAGAATACACATCATATGCCTTATGGATGTGATGGACCACTAATCCCTCTATTTTCTGAGCTCTTTGTTAAAATAGAAGTTCCATTTTTGACTGATTCTGAGAGAAAGAACTTGACTTCTGGATTTTTTCAGTTCTGTCCATTCCCCTACAAGTTACAACATAGGAAAAGATTGCTGTCGTACTTTTCAGCTGCTTTTTTCAAGAAGCAGCGGGACTCAAAAGCTATCATTTTAAGAAAAGGTGATGTCCGTTTTATATTTGCTGGCCTGTTGCTACTCTTTCAGCATGATTGCAAGAGCTGCATACATTCTGCATCTCAAGCTCTTACATCTTTTGGATCTCAACTGCTGCAGTTCTCCGGGATATTTTATGAGCGTTGGAATAGCTTTAGAGGGAATATAAATCTCCCTAGCACACTAGAGCATTTATACTCTCACAATACTTGGCTTTTCTGAGAGTTATATTTCTTAATTGGTTTCTGCCAAGAAAGAACATACATAGAAAAATTGGTCATGACAGATGTATAGTGAAATCCAAAAATCTGAGTAAAAACCTGAACTGCTGTTAGTAGGGGAAAACCAGACAAAGTAAGGACATTTGAGCAAAAGAAAAAGGTGAGGAGGAGAAAAGTAATGGTAATAGAGCCAGTAAAAGGGCTGCGCCATCTGAATGGTTGATGGTGTCTGCAGCACGTGGCAATGTTAATGAACAGTTTGCTGGCTAATTGTACTCTTTTTCGTCTGCTTAGTGTTTCATTCCATAGGAGAGTTTGCTAAGCCTGCCTCTCCTGCGGGTGTCAGCAGAAGTAGTTCCCAGCCCTAGTTATACTTTTAGAAATCCGTTCACTATAGTTTTGTGAATTCTTGGTTTTTGAAGGTGAGCTGTGTGAGCAGCAGCACTTCATAGTGAATAATTGTGAAAGGAAGTAAAGCGTATGTTTGCTAACACGAGGAGTGAGTCTTAAATAAAACAGGCACGTCTGTGGGGAAGATCCCAGAATTCATGTGTTGCGAGGTCTGCGTTTATGGCAGCTAAAGCACTCGTCTGACAGAAATGTGGTTACTGGAGGCTTCGGTCCATCATGGTTTGAGGTCTGAGAAAGCCTAAAAATTTGTTAATCTGACTGAACTGCATCTCTTCACTGAGAGGGGGAGCTGAAAGCAGCTGCCCTTCAGTGTGGAGGTCCAAGTCAGGGTTCTCAGTCCTTTAGGTCTTTGTCAGTCTGCACGTTGGAAAGAAAAATGTGTTTCTCTGGCCCTTGGCTGGACTGCACTGGATGCCGTGGTGATGGGATGTGATACTTCACAAGTTTTTGTGGGATGTCTGAACCATTCAGTCGTTTTCTTCACATAGTCACAAAAAAGGTGGTTTGTTTCTCCCACACTGAGTTGATTTATCATGATTTTTCTACAGCGCCAACTTGGCGTCTCTAGGTCCTAGCCACCTGTGTTACTAGCTGGATGGGACAAGTAGCTGCCGGAGCGTTGTGTGGCGGTTCACAAAGACTGCGTGCTGGGGTGTGCTGCTGTGCCTCCTCCTCGGGGCTGCTCTCTCCCAGGCAAGAAGCAATGCTAAAGAGGAGTCTGAGCAAACAAAGAGGTTTTGGGCCTCTGTGAAAGTGCCAAGCAGTAAAATGCAGCTGTTTGTACTTTGGAGAGCCACCAGCCCCTCTTCCTTGGAACAATCCTCCTGTTGTAAACCTGGCTTCATTTTGTGCTCTGACTTCACCAAGTTAACCTCTCATTTCAAATTCTTCAACTTTAATCGCTTTCTGAATTCTGTACTTTTTAATACACAAAAATCTTCTTTTGCTTATGCCCGTTGATTCTGTTCCCATTTTCCAGATCCTCGCACAACTCAGGCCTGTTTTAAGGATCTCTCAGGCGTCAGCTCCCTCCTCCTGCCAAGGCTGCTCCTTTACTTACGCCCCATTTGGTCTGTTCAGTATCTAAAGAAAAATGGTTTCTCGTGTTTTCAGAGGCTGTTCGTAGCGCGGTAATAATAGCAGGTATTCGCTCTTGCCACACGTCACAGAGCGCGCCTGTTATAACTGTGACCTGTGTTAGAGCCGGGAAATAGAAGTCCATTTCCAGCACTCGTGTGTGTCATACGTTTAATTATAATGGGGATCTACATAGGAAGCCATTTTATTGTAACGAATAGAATAAATCTTTAACTTGCTGTCTTTTCCCTGGCATTGTCCGGAGTTTTTTTGGGTGTTACTCATGTTTTAGGAATGCGTCAGATCTTGGCATAGGTGCCCAGTGTTTTTAGTATGATTAAATAAGCAGTGGCAACACAAGAGAAATATTTTAGAGTTTAAGTCATTTATGCTTATCGTAGAATCATAGAATCATAGAATGTTAGGGATTGGAAGGGACCTCGAAAGATCATCAAGTCCAATCCCCCTGCCAGAGCAGGAATGCCTAGACTATGCCACACAGGAACGTGTCCAGGCAGGTCTTGAATGTCTCCAGAGAAGGAGACTCCACAACCTCTCTGGGCAGCCTGTTCCAGGGCTCCGTCACCCTCACTGAGAAGAAGTTTCTTCTCGAGTTTAAGCGGAACCTCTTATGTTCCAGTTTCAGCCCATTACCCCTTGTCCTATCATTGGTTGTCACCGAGAAGAGCCTGGCTCCATCCTCATGACACTCACCCTTGATATATTTGTAAACATTAATGAGGTCACCCCTCAGTCTCCTCTTCTCCAAACTAAAGAGCCCCAGCTCCCTCAGCCTTTCCTCATAAGGGAGATGCTCCACTCCCTCCATCAATTCCAGTTGCCCTGTGCTGGACTCTCTCCAGCAGTTCCCTGTCTTTCTTGAACTGAGGGGCCCAGAACTGGACACAGTATTCCAGATGGGGTCTCACCAGGGCAGAGTAGAGGGGAAGGAGAACCTCTCTCGACCTACTAACCACCCGCCTTCTAATACACCCCAGGATGCCATTGGCCTTCCTGGCCACAAGGGCACAGTGCTGGCTCATGGTCATCCTGCTGTCCACCAAGACTCCCAGGTCCCTTTCCCCTGCACTACTCTCTAATAAGTCATTCCCCAACTTATACTGGAACCTGGGGTTGTTCCTACCCAGATGCAAGACCCTACATTTACCCTTATGTACTGCTGCTCGCTTAATCTACCTAAGTAAGGCTCCAGTGGTCGTGTTTGTCCATGCTTGCTAGGAAATAGACTATTTCCACTGAGCCGTGACAGTTTTTGGAGCCCTACTGCCTTGTCCCTGAAGCTGCACCTCAAACATCGTGTCTCTTAGTCCTCGTTCAGTTCATGAAGGGCCTCTGTGTGCATGTTGCGTGGCTTTATCTTGTCTCGAGCAAGCATGCACAAGTGTATGTCATAGTCTGGGAACCAGTTATGCCATCTCTTATCATTTACTCCCTGTAATGGATGGCAATTACACCAGAGGGTTTCCAATAATTAAGTCTTAACACGTGAGAGATCTGGCCGGATGCAAATAAATTCCTTCTGACGCGCAGCACTGTTCTAGGGGCTCTCCTTAGCGCCTGCGGAATAGCCATACGCGTCTCTTGGAATATGGAAATGCACCTGATGTACCTTGGCTTGCTTTGTTCTTTCCAAGTCATTACGAAGCCGTGTAAATCGAAAATTCAACCGAGCTAGCCCGTAGTTGGGAGGCGTTGTTGGCATTAACGCGTCCCTGCGACAGGCCTGGCTTTCAGTTGAGAGAGAAAGTGTTGTGGCAACGAAAATGTAACTGGCACTGTTCTTGTATTAAACGTCTGTGAACAGTAAATTTTTATTTATTTTTGTACAGATGAATAACAGAAGGTAATTGTTTAGGAAACAAGCTGATCTTTGTATTTTGCTCTGCTTTCACTTACTGATTTGGAATAGGGAGAACCACAACCACCAAAGTTTGTCCTGTTACATTGCGTGGTTGAATTGTGTGCCGTGCAGCTGAACGAAGCCACTGAGTAACTTTAGATCACTGGGACGTTTGGTGCCGTAGTGCACGGCATGAGTGCTTCCTCCAAAGTGCAGCAAGGGGAAGAGGAAACCCTCTCGTCTGGGTTAAGGAAAGATGCAGTCAGGTTGTTGATACCGAGATACTACCTGCACAAGGTTTTAGTCGGTGAAACGGTGGAGTTGTGGCTGGCCCGGCACAGTCAGGCCACTGGCACGTTGCAGCTTAGGGCAGAGACGGGAGCACAGCGTGGAGTTTTTCAGAGCGAGGTGCTAATAGTGTGTTTTTGTGAATTCCCGTCTAACAGACAGGGTAGTGTGGGATCTGTGAAATCTGGAGAGGACACCAGTAAGAGACCTTGGTGTCTGGAGAGGCTGGAAGCCTGCAGGGTGTCTGATTTGCTGTTGCAGTAGCTCCCTGGGAAGGCAGCGCTGATAAGGAGAAAAACATTTCCCAGTGCAATGCCTTTCCAAATACGAAGGCAGCTAGTGAGGACTGATGTAACTATTGCTCTGTGTTGGCTGTGTTTTTAAAAACGCCAAGTTTAGATTTGTGAATATTTACCCATTTTGTCGGTATTTGGAAATCCATTGCAATGCTACCTTTTATGTAAAAGTTGTAATAAATAATTCCAGTAGTAACAAGGTACAGTTAGTTCTAATTTGACAATTTCTAATCTGATTATTTTAGTGTTAACTATTCCTCCTCTTGCTTTTAGTTCCTACTTTGTTGCAAGTAAGTGTCCTGGTGTGAGTCAAACTGACCCAATTCTGTTCAGGGATTTTACTTTTCAGCAGCATTTAGGGGCTGGCCCAGCCCTAAACCTTGGCAGTGAGAAAGAAAGCATGAGGTCTGTATGCAAAAAGCTTAGCCTTACTTTTGTAATAATGCAATTTTAATAAAAGCTTGGAATGAGAATAATTTTAGGTCAGGAAGCTGGGAACATCATGATCAGCTGAAAATGCCAAGAGAATCGTAGGTGGGTGGAGTGTTATTGCCCAATCTGGTATTTGGCCAGGGAAGCCAAACCTGTGAAATCCTCTCTGGGATTGCTGATAACCACAGCTGATCAGGACTCACCTCCACATCACAGAGGAGTGTCAGCACACACCGAGACAGCTTCTGTTGTGTCTTTGAAATGTTTTCCTTCCTAGGGCTCACACTGTCACAGTCAGAAGTCTGCACTGAGCCCGTAACAGCGCGTAGGTGTTTGAGGTGCTACGCCTCGGGTGGCAGCCTTAAACCGGGCACAGGATCGTGTCTGTTGATGTTTTAGGTTCACGCCACTGCCGTAACTTCATTGACGTGGAATTGAAGTCTGAATTAATTTTGTGCCTATTGATCAAGTTTTTCTGCATAGCCAAAAGGCTGCTGTTTGGACATGGTAACATTTTCAGGTGCTTTAAGAAGTTTGTGATCGGTTTTAACAACACGGTGTATGGTACAACATGCCTGTTGTGTTTGAACACACAGGAAAGAAATGCCCGGGTTCTTGCATCAGTGCTGCTTTTCTAGGCCATCAGTGTGTAAACAAACTAGATGGTTGGGCAGATTTGGGTTTCCTAAATAGACAGGATGTATTCATGTCCCTGCCAAAACCCAGAAGTGATTACCTTCTGTTTTGAGAGAGCTAGCAGGAAAATAGGACAGTGTCTGAAATGAGATTTTACATCCTTTGTAAAACCGAATAAATAATGCTCACTTACGAACTCAAATTTGTTACTTTCAAATATCATTATTCTGAAGTGGGCTGTTGTCCTCCTTTAATTCCAAATTGAAATGGAGCATGAGGGGTACGTGTTGGTTTGAGATGTGGTACCCAAGATAAAGAAGAAACTTTCTGTGAGTCTCTTCTTTAGCAAGCAGTAGGTTCATCTCTTCCCTGACTTTTCGGAAACAGATGTACTAAACTGACCAAACAAAACCCTGCTGACGAGCTGTTGTTTGGAACAGCGGATGGGCTAACTTTCCACAGTTGCTCTGGAGTGTTAAAGACTGAAGAGGCAGCTCTGGGATAGCTTTTGTTAATCGGCGCAGGGCTGTGCTCGGAGGCTTCCCGCAAGCCCAGCTTGGTCACCGCCAGCAGGGACCTGCTGCCGGCAGCCGGGGGCCGGGAGCTGCCCGGGAGGAACTCACGCTGGCACAGGGACTGCTCCTGACAGCCCCAGCCCGTCAGTAGGATGTTCTCGTAAACCTGGAACAACAAGACTGGCCGTGAAGAGTTTTGTGCCTGCTGCAGGCCCTCCCCAGTGAGCTGACTTCTGGGTACTGCTTGCCCGCACACAACGTTACGTAATGACCTGTGTAAGATAAAGGGTACGATGATACGCGTAAGTGTCATTGCCTCACCAACAGAGGCTTTTTATGATGTTATCACATAAAATATGAATTTAATATTAAAACTTAATGCTCTGCTATGAGAAAAATGTAAACTTGGCCTTGGAGCAGCAGTATGCACTTCCTGGAATTCTGTGCATAGCGTGGTTATAAATAAGCAGCAGGTTATTTGGGAATCACTAGGGCTGCTATCTGGTATCATCAACAGTATCTGGGAGAAAGTGTTTCCCCTGACAGACAGTTGATGTTTGAGGAATGCAATACGCTTTATTTTGAAAATTCATGTCTTATTAAAGAATACCAAGTGTATGCTAAGCTCAGTGGCCGGCTCACAAAGCAGTCACACAGATGCTATTTAATTACTTCATACCTCATGTGTCGCCAATATTTCATTCTTTGGACCGTTGAATACAACATTTCCAAACCTAGATCAGACTGCTAGAATTCATCATGTTTAGGTAAGATACGAAAATGACTGATAAGTGTCGGATTGTCAACTTACGATTTAAGTCTGGCTTCAAAATAAATTGATTTTGAAGGGAGTTGTCTTTTTTGTGCGAGTGTCTATAGCGTTGGAGACATTATAAGTTTGCATTCGATTAAATAGACTTTTTAAACATCTTAGGAAAGCATTTCCTTTGTTCTTCAAGCTTGTATTAAGCTCCAAGAATCGGTGTTCTCTGCTTCGTTGTTACATTTTATTAGCTCAGTGCTGGACCGTGAAGAGCTCTCGCTATCCTGTCAGCTGCCTGGCGGTAACATGGGCAGGGACTGGGGTTGGGGAGTTTCGGGTAGTGCTTCAGCTACCTGGTCATAAAGGTGGCTGCCACGGAGAGCATGTCCCGCCGTCAGCTTCTCGGGGGTGACCTCCAGGAGGGATGGGCTCTTTGGCTGCTGCACCCTGAGAGAAGGGCGTGAGCAAACGGGTGACAAGGAGCATGTGGAAATGCAGCGTTTGTCACTCCTCTGGGGACATAACTGGGCAGAGGGAAATCCATGATGGCGCTGGGAGGCCTGACTGTTGGTACAACCACGTCCGCGGACTTAACTTGGAGTGGCCTGTGAGTTATCAGGTGGGAAATAGGAGGTTACTCAGAGGGCTGGTTATCCGGGTGTGTGACTGTTCTGAATTTTGAATTAATGGAACAGCATTCTTAAAAAAAATGGAAAAAAATCGAATGCTTTGGTTTCTATTTGGTTAAGTCCTAAAACAAATTTTTATTTGGGGAAAAAATTTACAGTTTATGTGGTTCTATCTTCACTGTTTGGATGCTGGGTTCCCTCCCTTCCCTGTCAGGTGTGCACAGGAGGTTTTTGTTACTTAAAAAAAAAAGCTACCGAGGTTTGACATGAACATTTCAGTGACATGGTGAACAGTAATTTCCCTCTGCTTCTTAATGCATGTGGGGATTAATTAGTGGAAAGAGCAGATTATTACCTTGTGCTTTGAATTATGCATAGGTTGCCATCAAAGGAACCAGCCTTTGGCAGTACTTCACGTGCCTGCTGGGGGCTGAGAAGCCGGTTGGGACTGTCACAGCAAATGCTCCTCTGAAGTACACAGCCTGTGACAACAGAGAATGGGATAGAGGGGTAGAAACCAGTAATGGCTAAAATAACGGTACTCAACCATCTTTAGTTTTGCTTCATTGTGACTGGACTGGTGTTTTATCGTTTTCTGCTTTTCTGCCTTTTTTTTTTTGTCTGCCAGACTAGAGACGACTTCCTGGGGCAAGTGGATGTGCCGCTTAGTCACCTGCCGGTAAGCAGTGCTTTTGTCTTAGCGCACTCTTCTGTGTCATCACCGGGTGTGAAAAACCCTGCTGTTACTTACAATTTAGTTCCACAGGTAGTCCAATTAAATTTTCTTAAAGCAAACATTCCCAGCATAGCGTTAGAGGCTTAAAGACAAATGCTGTGGACACCAAAATCCCACTGTGCACAGGAGTTGGAGAAATGGTTCCTTCCACAGGGACGAGGAACACAGTTGCTCTCTGTTAAATTTCTAGGCATCCAGGATTCGCTTCCCATCCTGCTTCTCTCTTAAAATCCTTGTCTGGCTGGAGCCATTTCACGAATGACACGTGGCCAGCGGACTGGTTGTTCCTCACTTTGCCATTGGTCATTAGTGGCCTATTCGTCTTCTGGCCTCTGCCTTTTCCTCACTTTCCGTTACAGCAGGAGCGGTTGGAATCTCCCTTAGCAAATTCTGGTTCACGCAGAACTTCTCTTAAAACATCTAAAACTCCACGCTCTGGGGGTCCTCTTAATCTGTCTGATTTTCTCTCAGATAAGGTGCTGTCAAGGTTGAGGGGTAGTAGTTCTGTCTGGGAAAGTGGATAGTACGTTTCGATGTTACTTCCAACCCTGTAAAGCCAATAGCCGCAGACTGACACCAGAGAAACTGCTGAACCAGCGTGACAGGGTCTGAAGGAAAAAATCAGCTCTTCTGAAAAGATTGTAAAGTTACTGATCGTCGTAGCAAATTTGAGTAAAATCGGTGGGTTTATTACTCACTGAAAGTAAACTCATCTGAAGGACTCCTAAGTAATAATGGAAATAGTGGGATGTTCGTGAGTGCCATAGCACGTACAGCAACATTCATTAGGCATTGGCATTACTGATAATAATTCTGTAGGCTGTGATACTGTCAGAGCACGCATTATGGCTTTGAATATGCATGCATACAAGTTTTAATACACGTCTTACTGGAGTGTGTGCATACTCTTTGAGTGTAACACAGTTCGTGCTTCCAGTTTGGTCAGCCCAAACCTCAGGGTCGATTAGATGGAGGTACCCCTAACAGCCCCCAGATCGGCTCTGCATACGGAGTTCTGATTCCCTCATTTGCCTTGTCATCCTTAAATCCCTAGTTCTACACTTACAGCATCCATGTGCTCACAGACCCAAGAGAACTTAGGTGATAGGAAGGCTGACATTTTGGGGTTGAGCGTGGTGGTTGAAACACCAAAGGTCGCGGGTTCGATTCCCGTTGGGTTCTCACGTGTTGCCTGACCTAGTCGAGAGGTGGCGTCCCTGCCCATGACAGGGAGGTTGGATTAAAATGATCTCTGAGGTCCCTTCCAGCCCAGACCGTTCTATGATTCTATGATTTTTGTGTAATCAAAAGTTTTCAAGATTTAAGGCTTTATAAAACTTAGAATTAAAAGGAAATCAGAAGATGTAATCTCCCAGCCTGATAAGATCATTTGCATACATCATAAAAGATTTCCAGTCTTAATTATTTTCGAAAGTCTCTTCTGCTTTGCAATAAAGAATGAAAGCCAACTGAGGAGTTTTATTTCAATGCTCTCTAATGTGCAGAAAAAATACCACTTTGAAATAGGTGCAACCTTTTCTGACCCTGCTGTTGAGTGGCTGGAAATCAAGTTTAGTTGGTCTTTTCCTTCTTGTTCGGAACTGCGCATGTTGTGTGCCCTCGCCAGCGAGCCTGAGTTCAGCCCTGCAGGTATCGGGGCGCCTGGTGGAGCTGCTGCAGCTGGGTGCTCACAGCTCGCCTCACACGCTGGCAGAGGTCGGCCTGCCCTGACCTCCCTGTTTGAACATCTTCTCCAGCATTTCCACCGCTCCTCTGTTGTGAATGTTGTGTACGTGTCTGTCCTTGTGGGCAAGCGCTTTAATTTGCCATTTTCTTAAATGCTTATAGACTGAAGACCCAACCATGGAAAGGCCATACACATTTAAGGATTTCCTTCTCAGACCAAGAAGGTGAGGGGAAGGACCTTTCTTACTTCAAGGTTTATTGTTTGCAACTATTTAAGGGTTGTTGAATGAATTCTACCTCCTTGTCTTCTAGCCACAAATCTCGTGTAAAGGGTTTCTTGCGACTGAAGATGGCTTATATGCCTAAAAATGGTGGCCAAGATGAAGAAAACAGTGATCAAAGGGATGAATCTGAGGTAAGGAAGCATTCAAGTTCTTAGAGATTCGAGTGTAATTGTAGAAAAAGTTGTACCTTGAAAGATAAAACCCTGGTATCTGTGTTAGTACCAGCTTACTCTGTTCTGTCTCTCCAGCTTTGTTTCTTGTATTAAACTGTAGCCTGGTGTTTCCTCACGATTTCAAGTATTTCAGAGTATTTCAGCTGCCACAATCAAGTCTAGTCTGGCTCAGTTTGTGAACAAGTAGAAGTAGAATTCATCCCAAGCAGAAGAATTCAGGAAGCCTGTGCAAGTCATTTGTAAGCGTAGTGGTCTGTATTAGGTACCTCTTCTTCAGAGGCCCTTTCCAAACAGGTGTTACAACATTTTTCTGTAATTCCTTGGCACCATTGACTTTGCAGAGAGTGAAGCTCATGCAGGCACAGCAGGTTTAAAGACTTCTCAGCACTCTTAGCAGCCGTCACCCATTGTAAGAATTAGCTGCAATTGGGGCTGTCAGCGTGAACGCCAGGCCGCGTTCGCCGAGCTCCCGAGCAGCGTGCGGCAGTCAGCCGCGACGTGGGAGCGAGGGCTCGCATCCCAAGACGGGCGATTGCGAGATCAAAAGTCTGGAGCTGGTTCTCTCTGGCTTTGCAGCTAGCCACCACTTGAGCACGCAGCCACGCAAATGCTTTTGGGCATCCCTGTTGGAACAGACTGGTGGGGTTTTAGGGGGGTTGTCCTTGAAATGAGGTGCACACTGTAACCACAGAGTTGACTCTATTCCTGTGTGGTTTACATTGAAGTAATTTTGAACTTCTCTTCAGAAAATTGCCAAAATCTGCATGTACATACTCGTGTAAGCAGTAAGGAGGTAACTTCTCTTCAACTTGGACAGTTCTAATTTCTTTTTTCCTGTGTTCTTAAGCACGGATGGGATGTGGTTGATTCCAATGACTCTGCATCTCAACGTCAGGAGGAGTTGCCACCTCCTCCGCTGCCTCCCGGCTGGGAAGAAAAGGTGGACAACCTGGGCCGGACTTACTATGTCAACCACAACAACAGGACTACACAGTGGCATCGACCAAGTTTAATGTGAGTGGCAGCGTAGTGCTATGTGTTGTGGGTGTGCGCCAAGTGATCCGTAAGGGTGGTGTTCTCCAGCAAGCACAGCTGGTTTGAATTTACAAATTTAAGGCTGAAAAAAGTCTTCAGCAAGACTTCTGTGAAGCAGTTACGTTAGAGTGTGCCTTTCCTTTTCTGTTCTGCTAACTTTGATGTACAAAGAATGATAGTTTCCAGTGTCAAACGGCAAGTACAGGTTTGTCCAAGGGAGATGCCAACTGAGCACAAGAGGAAAACTTTTCACCCTGAGAGCAATCAGCCACTGGAATAATCTCCCCAGGGAAGCGGTGACGTCCCCAACATCAGTCACTCTTAAGTTTGGGCCGGACGGGCTGCTGGGCCGGCTCGTCTAGACCGCGTTTTAGCTAAGAAAGGTTGGACCAGATGATCCTTGAGGTCCCTTCCACCGTGCTGTTCTAAGATTCTATGGCATTGGTGAAGTACTTGCAGTTTTGTTTACTTTGGGTGGAAGGCTTAAACAGTCTCCTGTTTCTGAAGCCTGCCACGCACAAGAATAGTTTTTTAGTCAGAAGCATTAATGAGGTTTTGAAAGCAACGGACCAAGTAGGTGTTTTAGTGTAACGCTCATTATTTTCTTGTTCTTTCCTCCTTTCCACGCTTCTATTTCCTCGCAACCCAGTGATGTGGGATCTGACTCGGATAACAACATCAGACAAATAAACCAAGAAGCGGCCCATAGGCGGTTCCGCTCTCGGAGACACATCAGTGAGGATTTGGAACCAGAACCTATGGAGAGTGGAGACATTCCTGAGGTATGTAAAGGTCTTGGTGTTAGAAGCTGACTGAGCTTCAAGCTGATGTGGTTCTCATGCGTAAGCTAATTGCTATACCACTTACATAGTAATGTTTTTGTAAATTGCCTTAGTAAAATAGCAGTGACACGATAGAAATGGTGAAGAGAGCTGTAGTTTGAATGTCCCGTGCGTTTGCGGGTGCCTTAGAGTGTGTGCAGTGTATTCAGTACTGTGCCAGTGCTGGGAGAAAGAGTTACAATTCCAGGCATTGCTTGTTACCTATACATTGATCGGCACACTTGAATCTTCTACTTGGAGTAACAGCGGTGTAAGTTGTAACCAGAGGGGAAGCGTACTGTCCGGAACTGCTTCAGCGTTCGTGTGTCTGAATTAGAGGAGAGGGACGCTGTCAGGGTTTTGTCCCCAAAATACTTGGGTTTAGGTAGAATTCTGAGATCTAATTAATTGAGGTGAGTGTTTGTTTAATTCATAGCTAGAGTAAATAAATGTAATTTGCAGATACTTGTAGGCCTAAGTGAGAATTTGTGCAAAGCTCTGATCCCATTTAACCTTAAAGAATATTTTATTATGTGATTCACAGACAAAATTCTTTGTGAAAGCTCGTTCTGTTTCACTAAATGTTATTCAGAGCATCACATAGGTTGCTGAAACTATTGTTGTGCTTGTCAGCTGTTAGTATTTGAGTTGCAGATACTAATCAGTACTTTCTGTTATGCATTTGACTTAACACTTGTTTCCTACAAGCTTTCAGTAAGAGTGCAGAATTAGTTACATTTTGAACAAAATTTGAAGTGGAATTTATTTAATAAGAGCTCTTTTGAAGCATCTTTTCATCTACTTATTTTTCTGTGTTGAATCTTAAAGCATTGTGCCATCATCCCCTTGAAGACCATTCGGAACTCAGCATTTTTCCCCGAGACTACTTCACACTGAGTAGAATGTTTGTTTGTGTGCTCCAGGGATTGGTTTATTTAATTAAATATACAGGCCGATTATCACACCACTGTTTGTCACAGTGAGGTGGTCACGTAGAAGGCAAAGGGCAAGAAGGCTCAGTCTGTCTTTTTGTAACTCCTTAAGGTAATTTCTTCTCTTTTGTTAGCCTTGGGAAACCATTTCAGAGGAGGCAAGTGCAAGTGGAGATTCCCTAAGCTTGTCATTGCCGCCGCCGCCTGCGTCTCCCGTGTCCCGCACCAGCCCTCAGGAGCTGTCCGAGGAACTGAGCCGAAGACTTCAGGTCACTCCCGATTCCAATGGGGAACAACTCGCTTCTTTGCTCGTATGTGGATGCCGCTCTTTCCACACAAGCCTCTCTTACTGGAATCTTCCGTTAGTTTGACGTAGTCTGAATGGTTTACGTGGGATGGGTAGTGCTTGCAGCTCTCAGGAGAACCTGAGCATACAGTTAAAATTATCTTCTGTCATAATTTCACCAGAGAGCAAACTACCCTGGACAACAGAATTCCTCAGCTCAGATCTAGTGTTTTTCTTCTGTGCGAGTCTTAGGTCACTTTTATTCAGAAAATGGTTGTAATTATTATCCAGAACATCAGGCTGTGATTTTTATTTTTATTTAATTAGTGGTATATGTCATCAAGGACCTCTACAATTCAAAAGAGAACAAACCATAGTTACTCTTGGTCTGATTAAACTGAATCTTAATTAGGCAACACGTTTTCCACAAAGAGCCTGTGCAGCAGGTGTCTCATGATGCCTCGAGTGTTGTGTGGAGGTAGGTTAGCAAATGACAGCTCCCATGGCTAGCCGTCTGCTTCTGTAGGTAGCTGCAGATTTTTGCGGACCTTCACTTGGAGGGCAGGAGATGAATCAGGTTGTTTCGGTGGCAAGATCGGGGCCTGCTTAGCCCTGAAGCGGCCAGGCCGTTGGACGGGGTGATCCGGGGAGGCCCCCTTCCAGCCCGCTTAGCGCTGTGCTCCCGAGGACGGCTTTCCCACTCGGGGTGGCTGCTGTGCGTTTGCTGTGCTGCGATAACTGTGGGTACTGTAGATTTGCTTTAGCAGTAATGTTAGTTTTGCTATTTCCTTAAAGCCATTTTCATTTCAGCTTGCAGGTCTCTTCTTTTCCTGATCCCCCTTCTCTGCTGGGCAGGGGTCATTGGCTGACGGAATAACTGCTCTAGTTTAGCCACAGATAAAGGCTAAATGTAGACAAAAGTAAAACTACTGAATAAACCCACATGTTTTAAGACATCTTAACTTAAAGACATCTCTTTTTTTTTTTTTTCCCAGCAAAGAGACCCTTCTTCAAGATTAAGATCGTGCAGCGTAACAGACACAGTTGCTGAACAGTCTCAGTTATCCTTGGTAAAACAAAGCTAACTTCTATTTCTTTCTTCTTGTCTCAATGTTCTGTGATTCTGAATAATTTCTTTTCCTAGGGCATTTCTAGTCAGAGATCAGTAACCAGCATGGGCCTATGGCTGTCCCAGATAGTAATGGATACCAAATTAATATCATCATGGGCAGCAACTAAAACGAGGACATCCATGAGAGAGGAAAATGTTTGGAGACTGAAAGCACAGAACCACAGAGCGTTAGGGCTTGGAAGGGACCTCTAGACAGCACCTAGTCCAACCTCCCCGCCAAAGCAGGAGTTACACTAACTTTAGTTACCTAACCCAGAAGCTTAGGTTGCTTACACTCCAGCCAGCGGAGAGAGAAAATCCTCCAAGGGGTGTTCTCAGCTGGGGTAGGAGAGGGCAGTAGCACCATCTGTCCTTGGAACCGTAGCAGCCGTGGGACTCTCAAATGTATTTTTGTGTCCCATAAATTGATTTTACCCGGAAGATACAACCCTGTATAACATGACAAAGGACTGGTGTTTCACTTAGCGGTAGTTAAAGGAGCCTTTTTGTGCTAGGCCTCCTGCCATAGAACTGAACAGAATTGCACCTGTTGTATTTTTTTAATCCGAGGGATTAGGTAAGTGCCCACCTTTGATCTAATTGATAAAGTTCTGCATATTTTCTCCTAGAACCCCTGTATGAGGATTGCAAAGGTGTTAGGCTAGGGAGCCACCACTTCCGACAGGATTGCACTGACCATAGTGTTTTTCTCTCGGTTTAATTTTTCCACGTTCTAGAAGCTGTTCAGCGTATCCACGTTTGCTGCGCTCAGACGCATGTAACAGCTGCTGTTCAGAGAGGGGCTCCCGGCGCGTTACCTGTCTCTTTGCTTTCTCTGCTGGGCAAACCCTGCTGTGGTTTCTGGTGCAATCGTGCAGGTGTTCAAGCCAGCAGAATTGAAAGCATTGCTCCAAAATACGGCTCTTACCTGATCTTACCCGCATTTAATCCTTACCGAGTTAGTGGTAATTTATCTTCTAGCAACTACACACATCCTTTCTAATTACAGTGCTGCTCTTGACTGTATCAATTCTTACTGAAAATTCACAGTATTCCTTCCACCTTTTTTCATCTGACTTCTGTGCACTCATTGATGACCAGAAATTTTCCAGTTTGGTTTTAAATACCATGTTTATGGGCAGCACGTATAAAATTTCATGGGAACAAGGGGCGAGGGAGAAGACATGATGTCACATTTAAAACAAATGCTCTTTTTACTATCATTAGCCACACTGAACATATAGAATTGGATACGAAACCTCTTGAAATTAGTTCCCTTGGTAGTTTTTGTATGAGATTCTGACTTGGTTATCAGTGAGTGATGGCTCAATTTTTTTGCTACTATCTTAAGCATTATTTCCATCTAATTGCTCTCTTTTAATCAGTTGGACTGTCTGTGATTCCTTGCTCCTAAAGATGTGACAGTAATCTGTGATCTTCATCACTAAACACACTTACATGTAACATTAATTAAATTATCATTTAACAGCAGAGCGGTCCATCTAGGAGAGCTCGTTCTTCAACTGTCACGGGTGGTGAGGAACCAACGGTAATAATACTCTTTGTCAAGCACTGTCTCTAAATAAAAAGTGGGCAGGTTTAGGTCTTGTACAATGCGGAACTTGTCTTCACAAAGCAGCAGTGTGGTAAATGAAATACAGCCACTGAATGAAGAGCTGTACTTTGCTGTCATTTTCAAATTTCCTCAGAATTTCTCAAGAAACTGCAATTTTTCTCTCATACGAGCATGTTTTAATGATGCGGATATGCCACTAAGTTTTATTAAAACTGTGCACTAAGGAAGTACCATAGACTTCTAAAAATGAAAGATAAACCCCCCAATTCTTTAAAAACTGAGATGGTCAGAGTCAGGGATTAGAGACATCAAATCAGTACATGTACAGCTGTGGTTTTGGCTTGCTTGCCTTACTCTCCATTAGACTAATCATTTTAATTCTTAAAGTTGATCTAAATTTGAGAACCGTGGAGGTGCAGCGATATATCATATAGCTCTTAGTGGTCTTCTTTGGTGCCTGTTTTCATTTTCCAGTAGCTGTTCAGCAGTCCAAGGCTGAATTTTTACTTTGATCATCCAGTAAAATTCTGGAAGTGCTTTTCTTCAGGTGTAATACAAGGAAAGTGGTTTTCATTTATACTGGACTTTATAAAAAAATCCCCTTCTTTTTTAACCTGACTGAATGTCGGTTTGAAGCAAGGTATTTCATGGAAATTATTTTACAGTAACTCTCATAAATAGCTTTTATGAGTATGCGTGCTCTTAGGTAATTAGTTTCAGGGGAAGAGGTGTAATTTTAACTTGGCGTGTTTCCTGTTTTATACGTGGAAATGTCAGATCTTAATTGGGGTGTCGATGCATCATTCTGTAATACTGTCAGTACTCGCTGGGTTTTGAATTGGTGAATCGGAGGAGCGTGCATTTATTTTGCTCCTGCAAATAGCAAATGTCTTCTTTGTGTCCTTGCAAAACCTGCTTGACTCGTTAAACGTTAGTTAAAACGTTGCTATATCAAACTGTGATGGGAAGAAGGTCTTTTGTTGGTAAAGCATCTTGTCTTGATTATACTTTTTAGAGCAAAATATTTACATTTTTCTGCAAATAACTGAGGTCAGACTTCACTGACTCATAATTAATACAGCTGTGTCATAGATGATTTACCTAATTATATTGCAGCTTGTTCATGGGACCCTGCTCCCTCACTCTGCCTTCATTCAGCATGCATTTGTACTCTGAAACCCAGAGCTGTAGAGGACTTGGCACTGAAAAAGGATTCGGATGCACAAATCCAAAGCATCGCCTTCAAAGGCTGCCGTTCTCTTTGTCTGAGCAGAACATAAGTTTGTGTCCCAGCATCTCCACTCTCAGGACGTTCTGTCCTTAGCCATAATGCTGCTTTTCCCCACACTGTTTAGTGAAGACAGTTGTTAAAAAGCATTCGGGTTCGGGGTAGAAGGCTGTAGTATGTAGTATCCTCTTCCCTGGTACCTAACATCTGGAAAGGAGATAGGAGGGCAGGCTGGCCTGCAGACTGCAGCGTGGGCTGCGTTAACCTGCGCGGAACAGTCGGGAGAGAGGCTGCCAAGAGCTGCCTTTGCTTTGGGAGAGCGCTAAAGAGAAAGGAAGGATCAGGTGCCCTAACTAGAGCATGTTTCTTGTGTTTCTGCACAGCTGAAGCTGATAGTTTGCAGCAGGCCGACATAGATGAATGAGTAGATTGTGTATTACTGCAGCTAAATTCAATTTTTTAAATCTAAAATCTCTGAATTAGCCGCAGCTTATGTTTGCTCTGTACTGTAGGCAATGTTAATAGCCTGAATAGAGCAAACGCATGAGAATGTGTAGCAGTCACCTGCTGGTCCAGGAAATCTGTGAATCACTGTCGGCCCTTTGAATTTCTCCCAGGCTATCAGGTACCTTAATTATCTCATTTTTAACTAAAACATTGTCTGTGGACTGTTTTCAGACACTTACTGTGGCCTTATTGATCACTGAGTAACAGTTGGGAACCCATTAGAAGAGCCTGGGAAAAGGCAGTCTGCTCCTCGCTGCCTGCCAGCGAGCGGGAAAGCAGCACTCGGCTGTTCAGGAGAGAAGGAAGCCAGAGTCTCGTAGTTTTTCAATGGGTATTCCTTAGTTTCCTCGTCTGTTTTCCTCTGGTCTCTATTTCCCATTGCAGTTTGTCAGCTCCCTGACCCATTCCATGTCTTTGTCATTTCCTTTCTTGATGGTCTAAGCAGTTCTCCAGCTCCACTCTGCTCTTCTCTTAAAAAGCAGATCTACTGGGTTAAGCAGAAGTCCTGGGAAAGAGGCCTTAAGAATACGAAGCAGTAACAAAGTGACAGTTAATTACTTTGCTGTAGCAAAGAGCGTGTAGCTTCGCTTTCAACAGGAGCCTTCAGAGGCCTAAGTTTAGAGAGCGCCCGCATCCTGCTGCGCGGTGTGATTCGCACCCTCGGTGGCTGGGTAGTCCTTTTCCACTCCACAGGCATTTGTGAACGCAGCGCTCACAAAACCCAAAGGGCTGTTCATCCGGCCGGGGAAGGAGTAACTTCCTTGCTGACTTTGTGGTGAGAGTGGTGAATAAAGCCAAAGACCCAGAGACAGAGGCCATGGCTTAGTGTTTCCCTGCTCTCGGGAGTCTGCGCAGGAGCTCCAGGCATGGATGATGTGGATTCAAAGGTGCATGACGAAGAGCTTGTAGTACATGAAAACAGAAACCAGATTTTTCAGTATGTTTGTTGTGTTTAAGAATGTCATAAGTCGACAAGCTCCTTCGTCTTTGAACAACAGACTTTAGCTATTATAACATAACAACGCAGTCATTTCTTGCTTGACCAGCCCTCCGTGGCCTACGTACACACTACACCGGGCTTACCGTCGGGCTGGGAGGAGAGGAAGGATGCCAAGGGCCGCACCTACTACGTCAACCACAACAATCGAACCACGACATGGACACGGCCCATTATGCAGGTGCGACCATCTGTCACCATCCTTAATTGAGGCAGCAAATGCTTAGCGTGTATTGAGGGTAATTTCAGTTGAAGCAGCTCCTCAGAACTCTGAGGGTTTTTAAAAAACTCCTAAGCATTGTCAGGACAATATAAAAAATTGCAACAATTGGGATTTTTGTGTCACTTCTTTTAACTATATGAAGGTACTTCATCTTTAAGAAAGTACGTTTAATATTTTGTAATAGTAAGAAATGAGCGCATCATTTTTTAAGTGTCTTAATTGTGGCTAAATTGTGTTTGCGACAAGTGGCTAACCTGGCTTTGCTTCCGAACTAGCTGGCAGAAGACGGCATGGTCGGGTCGACAGCAAACAGCAGCAACCACTTAAGCGAGCCCCAGATAAGGCGGCCTCGCAGCCTCAGCTCCCCCACCGTCACGCTGTCTGCGCCGCTGGAGGTGAGAAGTGCTCTTACCAAGAGAGATCGCTTGCGCCTGACTTCCCGGGCTGGGCTGCCCTTGGCACTTCTTCTTCCCTTTATAGTCACGCAACACCACCACTTCTCCCTGTTACTGATCTTGCCCTAGTGTGTTGCTGGGTTTTTAGCAGTTTTCGGTCTGGATCTTTATCTCGTACAATAGTATCACTTAACTTTTGGGGTCATCGAATGCTGCATTTGATATACAATTATTTGGTTTGGTCAGTTACTGTTTGGTTTGGCCAATTAAAACACAATCTGTCTGCGTGTCTGAAACATGCGGTGGTGTGACTCCATTCAAGTGCTACGAGTGTATGAAATCAGAACTATTTCTGTAAGTTGAAACTTGTATTTTGATGCTGGTAATTTTGAAAATAATACACGCAACTGAGTTTGGAAAATCTTTGAATTAAGATGCTGATTGTATTTTATGTTCCTTGCCTTTCAAAAAGGTATTTCATTTCTTTTAAGTATCTTTACAAAATACATAATCAGATGTAAATGCTGTGGACATTACCATTGGGGAGGGAGGGGATAAAACACTGTCGTTTGCAGCAAAAAGCCTGGTCTGTTCTGCAGAGCAGAATTGAGCTAAATAAGTTCTAGGGAAGCAGTCCCAGCACTTAACTCTACTACCAGTTACATCTGGGATGCAAAACTATTTGCTGTGAAACCAAGTTGTATTCTTTGTGCGGTGTCGAGCGTCATTTGACAACTCGTAGTACCTTTCCTTCCGTTCAGGGGATGAAGGACTCCCCCGTGCGCAGAGCGGTGAAGGACACCCTTTCCAACCCGCAGTCCCCGCAGCCCTCGCCTTACAACTCCCCCAAACCCCAGCACAAAGTGGCACAAAGTTTCCTTCCGCCGGGCTGGGAGATGCGCATAGCGCCCAACGGCAGGCCCTTCTTCATCGACCACAACACTAAAACGACTACGTGGGTAAGAGCAGTTCTAGGTAACGAATCTTTAAGCAGTTGCCGTTTAAAAAAAATGTTTCTGTCCTTGTTTCGCGGCGTTTGTCCTTCCGGGGACAGATAACCTAGCTACATGCCACTTACATTTTTAAGAACAGGAGTGTATTTTTTGAAACCTTTCTCGGGCTGTAGCACACTGAACGGAGTCGCTCTTACATCCCCCTGGCTAACGCCTAAATAGTCATTTCAGCATATGAATCCTAATCAAGTAGGTGACCTACCCAGATACTAAATGCTGTCACTTCTCTATGTTTTGCCTTATTCTCAAAACATAAGAACAAAAGAAGAACTGTAATGTGGGAATATCTCTTTTCCAGATGATTCCATGTTAGTCTTAGTACATGAGTCTAACTCGATCCATTGGATTTACAGTTCCACATTTCCGTTACAGGAGGATCCACGACTGAAATTTCCGGTGCATCTGAGATCAAAGGCATCTCTGAACCCGAACGATCTGGGTCCTCTTCCTGTAAGTGAAAACGTGGATGTATTTTTATAGAAACCTGCCGGGTTCCAGTCATGTGTTGTACATGCACACATACATCGCTGACACCGCTTTTCTGAAGATATTTAAGCTATGTCTGTATATAGCACTAAAAAGCTTTATTGGGATCTGTGAATCAGTCGGGCTCTTTGAAGCCAGCCCGTCATCTTTCTGAAACAATTACGTGCTTATTGGCTTACCTGAAGCTTTGCGCTTTGGAGGGACTCACCTTGGTTTTATCTCTGACTGTGTGCTGTTAGAGAACTACCTGTTGCTTTAGGAAAAAATGGAGCAGATTGTTCAAAATGAGCTCTGCCAGCATATAGTGGCATTCAGAAATCCAAATTTCCATTTTTTTCAATGAAACTTCCATATTCTGCAGGGAAAAATTATCATTGCAATGTCAGAAATTTTGTCTGAAGGGCCAGTTTACCCTGCTAATTGCAAGAGGTAAAACAGGCAGTGAAATCAAGACAGCCTGGGGCTATCTTGCCAAGAGCTTCTAAGATGGACAAGGAATAATTTCTCACCTACACTTTACAGTAGAGCACAGAGCTGGGCCGAGCCCCTGGCGGGGCCATTGGCTCTCCTGCCTGTGTGTGCTGTGATCCCGTGGATATGGGAGAAGGGAACAAAGGGGACACTCGAGGCACTCTTGTCACGCTGTCAGGGGATCCCGGCTTACGTATTTACAGAAGTAACCCACGTGTGTTTCAGAAGTAGGAGCAGAAACCTGCCAACGATCGACTGCCTGTTCTTTGTGATCGTTTCTGTGTAGTAGGGAATGAGTATAAACCTTGATGCAAAACGTTCCCAATTCCAGGCTTTAAAAAACTCTTAGCTCTGTTGGCTAGTTACCTGTGTAAATACCCAGACCTTTGAATCTTCCGAGATCCGCGGCCGTGACGCAAAGCGTCTGTGATCATTTTGTGCTTTCTACCTTCCGAGCGTCAATTTCAGTAGGTGTGGATACTGTATTGCTTCACACTGGGTGAGAGCACTATTTCACTTATTTTTCTCTTCTCTTTTTTATCTTCTCATTTTTGTTTCCCATTTACAGCCTGGTTGGGAGGAGAGAATACATTTGGACGGAAGAACGTTTTATATAGACCACAGTAAGTAATCGTGCGGGTGCTACAGCAAATAGACGAAGGGAGGTAATAAAGTATTGAAGTGAAAGCTTTATAATTTTACTCTTCATTTAGGAAGCCAGGTGTTGATATGTGGAGACATTGATACCAGAGACTTAGTGCCCTCGTACGGTACTGTATATTCACTGAAAGCTTGCTTTTAATTGGCTCATCAAGCTTTGTCCCTCTCTGACTTGTGAAGCATTAACATTTCTTCTTTGTGGTTTCTTTTGTTCTCGTTGATATTTTGGATTCGTCGTCGTTGTTGTTGATGATCCCATGGCTTATTTGCACTCGATGAATTGAACTATACCCTAGGAATAGAAAATAAGATGAGAAAAGATCCTATAGCCACAACCTCGTGTAAAGGCAGTGGAGCGATGAGCACCCGTAAGAACGCTGTCCCCTCCTTTAAGAAGGTCTCGTGGCAGAGCCGATTCTGATCTTATTTCCTATTTAGAGCATGTTAAACTGCACCCAGCCCATTAATCTGAGTTCTGTTAGTGAAGTTCTAGTGTAAGTGACGTCTCATTGTAGACTTGTCTCACTGCAGCATCTCACAACTACTGTGTGAGTTTCTGTTGTTGTTTGAAATGAAGCAGCCCAGAAAGGCCGGGTTGTTGTTTCTTCTTCTTGTTTTCTTCAAAGACTGCAGCTGGACTTTATAATAAGATATTTCTACGAATGGCCTAGTCTTCACGGAAATAGATAACTCACAAAACCATTAGAGGAGCGTACATTTGCTATGCAAAACCTGAATTAAAATCTTAAACCGGTATACGTATTTGACAGTATTACGTTTTTCCTTCAGTATAAGTAATGCTGACTCCAGCGTATATGACATTAAATCATTATTAAAAGACTGCCTCTAAAGTAATACAAATTTTGAAATTGTATAGTTTTAAGTAAAAATTAGAACTAAGGCACTTGTCGAGCACAAGGCTAACCTCTTTCACACATCAGTAAGAATTATTATCCTTTATACCTTCAGTAATTGTTTTTCCCAGCAGTTATCTGGAACCTTAAATATGGCAAATTATTCTAAATTGTTGCCACTGAAGAGCCACTGAATAAAACTGACTGATTTAAAATACCTGTATAATTGTTGAGCGTCCCAACCTCCTTTTAAAAAGTTTTTTTTGGTCCTTTAAACCTACTTAACACATGTCACAGTCTCTAAAAGTAACTGGAGTGTAAAAGTTGTATAGCTGTTACAAACTGAAATTTATTTGCATCTGAAATCTCTCCCTAGGGGCACGGGTGTGACAGCCGTGCTCCCCCTAAATACGCCAGTCTCGGCAGCCCGTGGCCGTGATCAAGCAGGCGGCATTTCAGTCGCTCTGCTGAAGGGGGTAGTTCGGGTGCGACACGGGGGGTCAGCTGGGCGATGAGAATACGGTACGAATGTTCAAAGCGTAGACAGATTTGGCTCCTCTTGATGTTGTGCTTCCCCAGACACATTTTGTAATTCTTCTGCATAATTGCCCAGTCCTGTTGTCCTGGGTTTTAAATGGTTTTCTCATCCCCGAGAGCAGCTGTACACAGAAACCTCCTCCTGTGGAGCGAAGTGAAGAGCTATTAAGCGTGCCATATAAACTAGTAAAGCAGAGTGCTGTTAAAATAATTCAGGTATTACTTGTAACATAGTTGCCTGAAAATACACGGGTTTAGATTTCAGCTGTAAACAGTTTAACGAAAAATACAGTCTCCAGCTGGCTGTGAGAGTCCTTAGCTAGCCAAGCCGACACCGCAGTGGGACACCATTCTCTGCTCCTCACGGCACGTGTGTCCTGCCGCAGCTCCTAGGAGCCTTACGGGAAAGCGGGAGCTCCCTGCTGGAAGGCGCCGTCGCAGTGGAACACCGTTCAGAGCAGCTAGCGGCGGTTTGCCGACAGCCGGGTCGACACTTTAAATGGGTTCCCTTCAGAGTCTGTTTCGGATCCCCCTTTCTTCAGTACACTCACTAGTGATCTGGACAGTGGATTAAGGGGGACAGGCTCAGTTCGGCAGGGAACGCCAGCGCAGGTGAGAGGCGCTCGGTGAACTGGCTGAGAAACCAGAGTGGGTCTGGGAAATTGCCAGAGCAATGTCAGGAGAGGTGCCGTTTAATTAGAATTGCAGAGTGTTACTCGGAAGGGGAGTAACTAGCAGAATCTTGGTGGGAAAGCAGACAGGGGTTAACTCATGCTGTGGTGTAGCTACAGGGGTGTCTTAAATAAGGCCTGAAGCGCCCCGTCTCACCTCGGCAGCACCGGCACGGTCTGGGCGGCACCGAGGCTGTGGAGCAGGGCCCAGGCTCGAAGCAAGCGCTGGGCTGCCTAGACAGGGAGCAGAGGGAACCCTCGGGGGCCCCACAGCCCGATCTGGGGGGAAGGGGAGCGCTGCATTTGTGTGGAGATGAGACAGAGAGACGGGAGATTTTCCAGAACATGCTGCAAAAGGAATGAATTTGTTCTCCTCGTCCGCTTGGGATAAGACAGAGGTTTCTGAGCTGCGACTCCCGGTAGAGCCGTTTGTGTCAGCCCCTTCTTGTGGCTGGGGCGCTGTGTCCGTAATGCCACTGCAACCGCCGGGGAAAAGATTTGTGAGTGACATCGTGTGCCGTGTAGGGTGGTGAGGAAGACCTGACCAACTTGCAATCGTTTCTGGTTTCTTACCTTTGATTGGCACCGGGACTTGCGGCTGCCGGTTTCGAGGAGGTATAAGACATGATTTGGTAGAAAAGCAGTAGACTTTGTAGAAGGAAATTTGACTGGAGAGGGCCGGGTCGGGTGTCACGCCTGGATGCCGGGCTCCGGGCTGTTGATCTCATGTGGCGCCTGGAGCTGTCAGCCTCCTTCCTTCGTGATTTCCATAAGTACTAAACAGACATAATGTGTAAAGGGAAATAAATAGTATTTTAATATTAAATTAACTGGTAGATCAAATTTCTTGAAATGTGCTTGTGATCTTTTGAATTTCCTTCAGTTAACATTTAAAGAACATGACTTCTAAATCCCAGTCCCTTTTAAAACTAGCTTGGGATGCTCAAAACTTACGGGTCTTCTCCAGCTGCGGAAACACTGAAAATGCGTGTTTTAATATAGGTGGGTTTCGCCCTTTGCTTTCGCCTGCAGTAGCCATTAAAACAATTTCTCAAAAGTTAATGTGTTTCTTCCCAAACATACCGATTACAAAACTCAAAATGCAGACTGCTGTGCTAACGCCCATCTCCTAAGCGGAAGCAGTGGCTGTAACAAGCGGGTGTACTGTTACCACCCTCAGCGCAGGAGGCGGATGACTTCAACCTCGCCATTGCAGGGGGCACCCAGTTTGGTTTTTGGAGCGTTGTCTTATTGTTGCAACATCATCATTTTGTTGTGACTCTGTCGTGTTCAGACTTTTGTGAGGAGCAGCTGTCTGGAGGCAGGGAGAGTGTCCCCGTGGTCCTGTATAACCTTGCCGTGTCACCCCCCTGGGGCTCCTACAAACGAGAGATGAAAAGAACCGGGCTCTGTGGCAGCAGTGCCAAAATCTGCTTTGGGCAGAACGAAGCATCTCCTTTAGCAAGAGTGGGTCATTTTGCCTCCCTTAACAGTCCTGTTGCTTCTTCGTTAAATTGCTGCCTGGGACTTTGTTTTTAAGAGATGTTATTCCCTCCAAATTTAAATAGACTGACTTTAAGAAGTATTATGTTTTGGCTACCTTTATGCAAAATCTCCAAAAGTAAGCTTAGTCTGCCCTTTGACAAGGTTTTGGGACTCCTTTACCTTTCAGGCGTGAAGTCTGTGTGTTTCTAATGAGCTGAATCCAAGATCATGTTCGAACAGACCATGTTTACTACTACAGACATTGAAATAAAAGCAGTGTAAATACACTGGCTTCTGTTTAGTTTTGCATTTTTGAATGAGTGTGTTAAACTAAACAGCGTGATGGGGTTTTGGTGCAGATGGGTGAGCGCAGCCTTTTCTAACCCTGACCTACTACTAAGCTGGGGAAATGGCAGGGAAAACAGTCGTAGGGAGAAAAAAACCCAACATATACATTCAGTGTGGTAACAGGAGAAATGATACAATGTCTTTTGTTATTTACAGATAATAAAATTACCCAGTGGGAAGACCCCAGACTGCAGAACCCAGCGATTACTGGCCCAGTAAGTACAGCTCAGTTTTGTCCCTTTGGACGCCGTGGCTCACCTACATGGGTATGGGTGGGAGGCCGGTACATCCGCTGCTTATTGCCATGTGCAATTCCAGAGCAAAAGGAGCGATATCTTTAGCTTAATTTTGACATCCAAGCACATGAATTTGGGGGAAAAATGAGGTTTCAGATGAATTGCATCTAAAATATCTAAGTGTAATATATTCTTCAAAACATGTTTCTCCACACTTGCTGATATTATAAACTACTTAGTGTGGAGCAAATAACATTAAATCTTAGCATTTGTCTTTTATTCCTGCACTGTGTTAAAACAGCATGTTTCTGTATTAAGCTCTGTGCAGGGCACACACCTGCTCTGACTGCCGAGTCAGAAGATCTTGGAATCTCAGGCCAAGTCCTCTCATGCTGTTCGGTGCTGGACAGCTGGACAATAAAAAGCTGTTTCCACTCGCTGTGGGAGAGTTGTGACTATTTGGATTCAGAGTGTAAAAAAGACAAAAATTGAGTTGATCAGTTTTAAGAGACATAAAACTTACTGCAGATAAACTAAGAAATTTCAATATATCAGCCTTAGGAAAAATAAATACGTGCTCTTATTTAATACCACATTTTCAAAACATCAAATATACAGAGGGATTCTTTGACCTTTTAATGCTGGCTTATGCCATTTTGTGGTATCCTGAGTGATCAGACTTCCCACCCTGAGATGGTTCCAGGTGCCAAGAACACTTTTCCATTTGGGGTAGATCAATCCTCAGGATTTTTAAGGGTCTCAGGACACAGCGGATTAACTACTGCACGGCGTCATTCCAGTTACTCTGTGGTAACACCGGTCATTTTTGGAATTCAGACTGATGTGACACACTTACTTCCTCTTGAGACGTGTGGACGGCAGCAGTAATTCCAGTTGTTGGTTTGTCTGTGTTAAAAATTGGTTTTGTTCTTTTCTGTTCCTAAAAGAAGAAAAAAAAGCGAGGGTAAGTAGGTGATAAAGAGAAGAACTGGGTCCAAAGTTCTCATACCTTTCAACGCTGAGAAATGGGAACATTTTGGCTGCTGCACTACAGGCGTGGTGGGTTTTATTTTATGAACTCACAGCACACATGTAGATAGTGTGTCTTTACACTTCCTTTCTGGATAATAAATAATACTGGAGCGTCAGACTGCTCCCAAGCAGGAATGACCCGTGTTTCCGATTCTCTCTCTAACAGGCAGTCCCGTATTCCCGGGAGTTCAAACAGAAGTATGACTACTTCCGGAAGAAGTTAAAGAAACCAGTGAGTAGAAACGCGCTGCTTTGAGTTGGCGCCGGTTGCTCGGTGCCGGGGAGGAGCACGGGGCTCTCCCAGGCACAGGCACAGCACAGGGGTGTATCTTGCTGCAACACACCTGCCAATTTTCCAGGACTGTGCTACTCCTCAAGGGGTTAGGCAGGAACCAAAAAAACCAAAGAAAAGTTTGCACTTCTCAAGAGAAACATTTACAAACCTTTAAGACTGACAAAAGCAAAGTGATGAGGCAGCGAGGCAGTAGCAGCAACTCACAGTTTCCCACTGCAGCTGAGGCTCAGTGGTACATTGGTTTCTAAGTGTTTAGGCTGCAAATGGGCTTGAGGCTTGATACTTCTCCACCTTCAACGGGGGGCCTTGAGGGGCAGAGCTGATCTTTGCAGGTACGTGAGTAAAGTGGATGCATAAATTTTGTGCGCTTGTTACTAGTTTAAGCTAAAATGCCCTTAAAAGAGAGCATGGTGTTAATAATTTTCTCACTTCTTGTGTTACTTTTCTTGTTGTTTTCAGTGTTTTGTCCAATCTAATAGAAATCTCTGAACCACTCTCCCAGAACTTACCTAGTGCACTGCGAGCCCTGCAAAACAAACACAAGGGGAAACTTTATCCATGAGGTGTCTAACGTGTGGTCGGTAATTTGCCTGAAGACTAATGAGTATGATATAATCTTCTTTCACACAGGCTGATATACCAAATAGATTTGAGATGAAACTACACAGAAATAATATTTTTGAGGAGTCCTACAGAAGAATCATGTCTGTGAAGAGACCCGATGTACTGAAAGCCAGGCTCTGGATTGAATTTGAGTCAGAAAAAGGACTTGACTACGGAGGTGTGGCCAGAGAATGGTTTTTCCTCTTGTCCAAGGAGATGTTTAACCCTTATTATGGTCTCTTTGAATATTCAGCAACGTAAGTGTCCACCAAAGTATTTCTGTTCGTAAGGGATATATGTTAGATTTTGCATAAGCATAAGCTACACTGTGAAGCGCTTAGCTCATCCCTCGTGGTGCCTGAGTGTGCGTGCCCTCTTGGCGGTCAGAACCACCGCTTCTCGGCTGTCGTGTCTGACTTCTTCTCAGGGAACCTTTCAAATTGGCATCAAGAGCTCATAAGCCATTGCCATTATTGAGACAATATTCAGTGTTGCTTTGCTTGCAGCAAAAATGCAATTTTTTGAGGCCAGTAATAGTGAAAGGAGTGATGCCAGACAAGACTTTTCTTATGCCCTCCCCTTGCATTGTCAGACACCTGCCGTCCAGATGTACAAGGCTCCTTTATAACTAGCTCATAACCCAGCTTCTTGTTTGCATTGCGGTAGCTACACAGCAGTGGCCTTATCTAAGTTTAAATTTGGTTTTGTCAAACTTTGAAGTCTCTGAGCAACCCATTTGTGCAAACGAGACAGCAAGTCTTTTGCTTAAATACATTTGATTTAATGCACCGTACGCAATTCCCACCGAGTACTGAGCTGCAGCGAGCTTCCCTGCAGGCAGTAGTTTTGAGGGGTTGATGTCAATATGAAGCTCACTCCTTTCTCTAGTAAGCGTTGAGTAGATTGTAAAACAGATGAACAAAGACTGCGTCGTGAGAGGTTCCTCGCACTGCTGTCTCGGGAAAGAGACATTCTGCTGTTGAAGGGAAACGCAACTTCAGCAACATTGACCAGCAGAGAATGCCTCCGTGTTACTAGAGTTTACTGGATAAACATTTATTTTGAAATATTTCTACTTGTGGGCAGTAGGTCACGGTAGATATTTTAAGGTAACGTTATTTCACTTGAGGTTCAGAAATCTAACTAGTTATTTTAAGAAATAAGAAAACTCCTACCTAAACGCCCTGTAGCATTCTTCGCAAATGAAGGATATACTGCACATTAAAATGACCTTTTACACTAATGTCTTACGTGGCCCACAGTCTCACACTACTGCAAAGGAGAATCCTACAATTCCAAGCCCCGAAATTTGTCTGCAGAGGGGACAGTTTACCAGATTCTCACGGCACTGAGGCCGCCGGCAGAGCCTTGTGGGTGTCGGTGGCACCAGGCTTTCACCCTGGGCAGAGCTCAGCGCGGCCCCGCGCACACGCTGCAGCAGGAGTTCGCTGGGCTGGGCAGCCGCTGTGCTCGGAGCCTCCTGTCGAGCCTCCTGTGGGTAGATCCCAGTACTACACTCCTGCAAAAATGAACAAGAAATGGCCCTAAGCTCAAGTTGTTTGATAACATATCTGAATATCTGGTTTCTTAAAGACTTAATTATTTGGATTTATTTTTTTCTCTCCTCACAAAAGGGACAACTATACGCTTCAGATTAATCCTAATTCAGGTCTCTGCAATGAAGATCACCTGTCATATTTCACATTTATTGGTCGGGTTGCTGGTCTGGCAGTGTACCACGGGAAGCTGTTGGATGGTGAGTTACTACGCTGGGTGGCTGTGCCACTGTTACTGGATTTGTACTAAATGAAGTAAGTCACGTTGATAATTCATACTCTTAAGAGCAGTATTTCTGCAGACAAAGTCTGACAGAAAGTAATGGAACTCCAGCTGTCGGAAATTGCATTCCCAGTGTGAATGATGTTTCACAAAGTACAGTGTCTTACTTTAACAAATACGTTTCATATGAAGTTTTGCTCCTTTCCCCACTCACGTTAAAACTACAGGATCGACATTGCTAATAATCGCTAGCCCTAAAGGAAAATCACGAAATTTATATCGGCCATCTCCCTTGGGAGAAGAACCGCAATTTTAAATGTGTTGCAGCACCTCAAGGAAAATTCCCCATCTTTCGTGTCTCTGGGCCGTGAATGTTAAGGTGTTTAATGGCCTATGGTAATTAATGGCTTAATTCTTGTAATTGAAAAATGGGACTTTCTGTGCCTAAGTAAAAACTGAGCCTGCTGCGACAGACTGAGCAGTTGGAGCACCGTGACGATGTGGGCACACCAGGCACCGGCACGGGAGGCGGGAGTGCACAGCCATGGTGGTGACACTCGTCCCTCTCTTTCAGGTTTCTTCATCAGACCTTTCTACAAGATGATGCTGGGGAAACCGATAACTCTGAAAGACATGGAGTCAGTGGTAAGATAACATTTAAACATATTCCCCAAATAGATATGTCAATTTACTGTAGTTGTATAACAACGCAATTGGAAGTCAATTAAAGGAAAGTTACATGAATCTAGAAATGTAGCATCTAAGAGAAGTACTTGTGAATAAAGTAAATCATCTCACCCTGCTTTACAGTAGCTGTGCAACTAAATGAGTTCTCATCTTTTTAGCCCCTTTGGAGTTCTGGTTTTAGATGGTTTTATTTCTTGAACTTAATGTTCAACTATACATTTAACGTTCACATTTTCAAACTTTAATTCTAATCTGCCGTAGGATAGCGAATACTACAACTCTTTGAAGTGGATCCTGGAAAATGACCCCACTGAGCTGGATCTCATGTTTTGTATAGATGAGGAAAACTTTGGACAGGTATGTACAGGTTATCCCAAAAGCTCCTATTACCATCTTATATTTAAGTACTGAGCAGGATCTCATGGTTGGGAACTTGGTCAGGACTGCTGGCTGTTGATGGTGGCTGTAGGCAGGGTGTGAAGTGAACCTCTCTTCCTCCTCAACTGTCCAACCCTGGGCATTCCAGGGAAGGAAATGACATTGATGTCTGTGGGAAGAGCTGAGCCAGACACTCACAGTCAGGGGTAATAAAGGCGTCACACGGTCTTACAAAATAGTCTCAGCCTGGGACTGTCCGGGGGATTATAATTTCTAGATGTTCTCAGAGTAAGTGGCAAAAATGATGCCCGCAGGGTACTGTGGAGAACATTCTCATCCACTTCTCAGTGCTTATTCCTTCTTCCCTGAAGCAACATAGGATTACTGGTTACATGGAAAATTAGGGAGAAATTAAAGCCACGGGATGACGAGTTTTTGTAATGCACCAAATTGTTTGTTGGTGGTTTGCATTACCTTCTGTTCTGTAAAGATTTAGCTTCAAATTATTCATGGCCTTTCACTGCCAGCTTTCACTCCTGCTGGCAGGAGTTTGTTCTCTGACTCGGAGCCTAAACCGCCTTTCTTAGGGACACTCTGCTCTTCTCCTAACTCTTTGGTACCCCAAGTAACTAATTTTGGCATTGCCAGCAAGATCGATTTTTGTTTAATTTACCATAGATGCATCTGATTCCACAAGAAAATAATATTATTTCCATTATACTGCTGGTGAGATGAAAAACTGGCAGGACAGATTTTCTTGACGAAAAGTCTGAATAAGCTCAGTAGAACAAGGACAGGATATGCTGTAGGGAGGGGGAATTTATCTAGCTGGAGATGGAAACACCTTAGCAGTTTTTTGTGAGAAATGTGCCCTGAACTAATGTCATCTCTTCTTGTGTTTCGTTTGTTTTCTTTTGAAATACAGACATATCAAGTTGACCTGAAGCCAAATGGGTCAGAAATCATGGTAACAAATGAAAACAAAAGGGAATACATTGAGTACGTATGTGTTTATGGAATTCATCCCCAGTGTAGGAAAGCTCAGCTGTCCTTTGTAGAATTTACCCTGCTGCCACTCCTGCAGCTTGCACTGCACCAGGTCATTAGCGATCCTCTTAAAATACAGTCGTACTGTTAACGTCGGTCATTTATACCCTAATCCCCAGAAGGTCCCAGAATACAAAGAAGTGCAGGTCTGAGCACTGAACTGGACCTCGGAAAAAAGAATGAAAATAGGATGTCTCTGTAGTTACCAAGTTTGCGGTTGCTTGCCCTTGCGGTCTCCGTTCGGGAAGGACTTGGGCGCTCGGTAGACGGTCGAGCGTTCCTCCAGGGGGCGAGCACCGCGCTGGCCTGTTCACCTCGGCGGCGGCGCTGGGTGGTGGTGATGGGGCTGTCATGGCTGGATGTGGCACTTGGTGCCGTGGCCTGGCCAGGGCGATGGTGTTGAGTCACAGGCTGGACTTGATGATCTCGGAGGTCTTTTCCAGCCTCTGTGATAAGAAATTCCTGCTTTTAGGATTTGGGTTTTTGTGTGTAATATATTTGCACTGTCAGTGCTTTCATCAGTTTTCAGATGCAAAATATTAAGACATCATAAACTGCTTTTATCCCCATCATAGTGCAGAAATGAAAAGCTCTTTGAAAATGCATGGGCCAGAATTCAGGACGGAGTTAGGCTTCCATCTAGATAACTCTTGGCTAGTATTTTTTAACTTTAGAGGCACTGCTTGTGTGTTCTCATTTGGAAATGATTAATGCAACCTAAAATTTTCCCAGAATTCCATTAGGATTTCATTCCATTATTATTTCATTAATAATTCCTATAATAATAATTCCACTATTATTCCATTATTCCATTCCTTTTTCCCAAGAATTCCATTATGATAGAACTAATCTAGTTGTTAACACTTAAAAACAAACCAGAACAAAAAAAGAAGTGGCTGAAGTTGTAAATGAAATAATTGGGGTTGCTAAAATCCCTGCACACTTAGTTTTCTGACTTCTAATGAGTGTGCTTACGTGGTTTTGTTTATCTGCTGTAGCCTGGTCATCCAGTGGCGGTTTGTGAACAGAGTTCAGAAGCAAATGAATGCTTTTTTGGAGGTAAGGTTCTTTAGCTGATATCCTCCCCTAAAAATAAATGGGTTTTTTTATGCAGACTTCTTGCACATCAGTGTCTGTGTTAAGGGACTGGGAAGCTTGGCGTATCCACACAAGTTTTGGAATGCTTATGGTTTATAATTGTAATTTTTCCTTGTATAAGAATATGTAATCTTTCCCTTATGAGAATAAGAACATTTCTTTTCAAGCTGAAATTACTGAGTTTGAAATAATTTAGTGATTATTCTTTTAAATTAGGGACTCAAACTTCATCAACTGTGTATTTCATTTTCAAAACCCATCTTTGTCCTCTGTCATTTACTGGAGTTTCCTGAAGCCAAAGATCCTGTTAGATGAAAGCTTAATTTTGCATCACGGTATGAGAATTTTAACTTTGCTCTGCTTTCTTTCAGGGATTCACAGAGCTGCTTCCGATTGATCTGATTAAGATTTTTGATGAAAATGAGCTAGAGGTGAGGCTTTTTAATTGATGTCCGGAAACAACAGCTCAGTACTGCTCATGACAAAAAGCTGCATTATGTTCTTGGCTTATCTTTCATCACCTACTCGTTCTAAGCGAATGCATAGACAAGATGTTTTGCTTATAGCAGGAAATTGGCGTTTTGTCCCTAATGCATGAATCTATTGATCACAAAAAGCATAAAACATTGTAATTATCCAGTGAGGTGGCTGAGTATGTGCATACAAAAGCACATAAGTAGCACGCCGAATTAATGCCTCTCTGGCTACACCACTCGGCTTTTGAGGAAATCCCTCAAGCGTGCTGTCGCGCTCAGCACAGCCCCATCGCAGTCTGCAGGGGTTCCCCCGTACAACGCACCAGTCTGTGCGATCTCCCCTGAAGAGAAGCTCACACTCTGTCTGTACCTGTACTGCTCGGGTCAGACAAGAGAGGGAAAGCGCAACCTTGTTTGCCTGAGCACCTGTGCCGATCAACTGACGGCGTAAGGATTTCTTTCCCTTTACAGTTACTGATGTGTGGCCTTGGTGATGTTGATGTTAATGACTGGCGACAACACACCATCTACAAAAACGGTTACTGCCCCAATCACCCCGTTATCCAGTGGTTCTGGAAGGTAAGGCTCTGCGACCACACTCGGCTTCTCTGCCTGTTCCTGAGCGGGAAGGTGAGGGCATTGTTTTGGGGAGTCTGTCACAAAATGTGAAACTGCTGAAGACTGGCTCTGTGTTAGAGAAACAGACCCAACACGGGAAGTCAGATCTTTGATTCTAAAATGTCTCTGAAAAGCCAGCACAGTGCCCAGTGTCTCCTCGCTGCGGCCCCGTGACAGCTGGATGGAAAAGGGTGCTCCTTGTTGGTGAGAGAAAAGCCGGTAGTGACCTGCATCCCAGCTCCTAGGGTGCTGTGTCTGTTCCAGCCCGACACAGACAGGTCCGTGCGTGTAACGAGGACACGTTGAGCTGTGCGGGGGGAAGGATGGTGACTGTGTCTGTCAATAGGCCGTTCTACTGATGGATGCCGAGAAGCGGATTCGATTGCTGCAGTTTGTTACCGGGACGTCACGCGTGCCTATGAATGGATTTGCTGAACTTTACGGTGAGCTCCCTTTCACCTGCCCACACGCCACACCCACCCCTAGGAACAGCCGCGCAAGAGCCCTGCCCAACGGGAACGAGAAAAGCTGGGCACGGCTGAGATTTGGTCACGGCCAACCTTTGACCCCCCCCCGTAACAATTCTCCTTCTGGATGCCAAGAACAGGGGAGAATTTTGGGGGCCAATGAGGAATAAAATTTTGAACACCATGAGTGTTACATAGATGCTCTCCTAGCTCCCACAGAAACAATTTCAGCTGTCCACAGGAATAATATTCATGTCACACAAAGAAAAGAATGCGTGTTTATCATTTAAAAAATAATGTTTGAGCTTACTTCTTTTGCATTATACTTAGTCTATGCAAAGGCAGATAGATGAACTCAACAACTTTAACTGGGCTTGGAAATAAATCACCACAGTCCTATTTGCTTTAATGTAGTTTTAATTAAGACAGTTTGTACCAGGTATTTTGTACCAATTGAAAAATCAGGCCTGCAATTTATGCAAACACGTAATGTTGAAAATAATATTTGGGTAGTCTCTGTAGTGTCCAGCAATTTATATTTCATGTGATTTTAATTTTCCACCAGGTTCAAATGGTCCTCAGCTGTTTACAATAGAGCAATGGGGAAGTCCTGATAAACTGCCCAGAGCTCACACATGGTAAGTCATCAAAGCATAAAATTCTATCTGTGTTTTGTTACACCGCCAAGAAAGAGGGAAACTGATAACTGTGCTTCTCTCTAGCATATTCTAGCTCTGGATCATACAGCTTTTGATAAAATGGGATACTCACACGCGTGTCCGTGTGTATTTAAAAGGCAAGGAGCAGGTGGTGATTACGTGGGGGCCCCACGGTACAACACGCACGGTTCCGGGAGGCAGCAGGGCCCTGCACCAGCACCCCCGCCAGTGCTGCTGCTTGTGCCTTCCCGCGGGCGCGGGCGAGGCTGTGGTGTGGGGCCTTCTGCAACACGTGAGGGCAAATGAATCCGGAGTGACCTCTTTCCATCATAGCCTTTCTGGTAACGACTTTTTAATGCTATTTGTTGCATTCTGAGCTGTATTCTAGTAACTACTGGCCTGTTAACATGTGTGTTAGAAAGAAGAGAGAGCTTTTCCCCACTTCTGTACCACATTTGAAGGAGCGGCTGCCCCTCTGTACCGAGTGGCAGCCGTGCCATTTGAAGCTGTACAGTGGCCTGCTAATTGCTTTAAGCACTGGCCAGTTAAACTGACAAAGTGGAAGTAAGGTAAAACCCTTTCTGCCAGAAGCCTTTCCCCCATACCAGGTCCAGACTGAGCATCTGTTTGCGCAAGGTACTCGCTTTGCTCCAGCCAGGGCGGGTTTCCAGTGCTCCCTGCCAGGAACACAGGCACTAGCTCGGTTTGCGGAGGACCTTCTGGAGCCTGCCGCCATCTGGACAATATCCTGTTAAGGCCCCAAAAGTATTTCACATTTTCTCTTCAAAATTAGCTGTATTTTTCAATGTATCATTAACCAATCCTCCTCCTTCTAAATTTCAGCTTTAATCGCCTCGACTTACCTCTTTATGAATCTTTTGAAGATTTGCGAGAGAAGCTCCTTATGGCAGTGGAAAATGCTCAAGGATTTGAAGGAGTGGACTAAGGCGCTGACTTTCCCCTTGGCGCAAGTCCTGCTTGCACTTCTGCATTGCCGCCGGCCCCCGAGTGACTCTGGCAGAGCAGCCGCACAGCGCTGGCTCACGGAGCAAACCCCGCGACGGTGCCGCTGCCCGGAGCCAGAAGTTGGAGCCGTAACCTGCGCACGGCTTGGCTGATGTTCCGCCGCAGGTTACCCACTGCTTAACGTGAACTCTGATCACATTTCAGCAGGACTTAACTCTATTTATGTTGTGCCTCTGTAGGCAACGCCCTTAAATATTTTACATAATTTCTAATGACAATGAATGGAATTAAATCATTTTACAGGTATAGTATTACAACTCATGTTTACTTTTTCATTGATTTAGACATTTTCAGATTTTCTTTCATTACAATTAAATATTGTATACTTGCAAAAATGAGCATTTTTCTTAATTTTGTACCAGACTTGATGCCAGTGTCATTTTTTCAAAGCACATTTTGAGCCTTGTGTTCCCAAACCGTTTAGAAAGCAGGAGAGAGCGAGGTTAGAAATTCTCTCTAGCTGGGCCGTGTATGAAGAGCAACTCTTTTCATTGAGCACATAAATATTTTTCTGTATCCAGAAGTAGGGACTGGATGTTGCATTTTTGTATAAATATTAGAATAGCTACAAGTCAAGGGAGAATCGTGACATAGCATGCCAGATCTCATGTTCAATAATGAAATTGCCTCATTATTGGTAATATTTACATGTACTATCAAGCATTTTGGGGTAGGGTTGGCATTAATAATTTTAGGAGAATGTGCTTAACCCTGTCATCCTCTTTGTACAGTGATGCTTTTATTATCCTTTAGCGTTTGCAACGGAGGCATTTGGGATGAAACCTGGCACTATGTGATTTGGCACCACGGAAGACAGATCTGTTTTGTCTCCTGTTTGTATGCAATTGCTAATGATACGGAAATAACAATGGGGTTTGGTTTGTTTCTAACTGCACCGACTCTTAAAGGCACTTTATGTAACACATGGAAGTCATATCTGTTTTTTATCATAAACATTAATGTGATTATATTCCTTCTCACTGCACATGTCTTTCTGGTGCAATATCTATCAATTGTGAATTTGGCTGCTGCTGATGTATAAAAGGAAAGACAAAGAGATGTAGAGCTGAGCCTGCAGACATGTTCCTCAGCAATTGGTTTTGTGATTTATTTTTTACTTAATCACAAAGATTTATTTAATATACACTGCTATCTAACCGATTTTGTTACCTATGACATGTTGCATGCTTAAACTATACTGTCTGAGTTGCATCTCTTCTGTGATGGGATTAAAAGTCAGAGATCTGTATTTGATCCACTGAAGTCAAACGGCTACAATACTGCTAGAGTAGGTCGAGGGTATGGCCTCAGCAACGTGACGTTCCCTTTTTTAAGTTTTGCTCGCAGAGTTCCCTACAGAGAAGCTTTTTCCCCAAGACCCCATTTAACGCTTACGGAGCAAGACGCCGCCGCGTGCCAAAACAACATTTCACCTCATTGCCAACAAAGAGCTTTTTGAGCCCCAGCACCCCCAAGCGAGTACAGTCCCTGTGTGAGAACCAGCAGCCCCGCGGCAGAACCGGCGCCGCAGTGACAGGTAGGCTGACAAGGCTGTGGAAAGGAAGGAAGCCTTAATGCTGGTGACGTTCAGCAAATGGGTGCCTGCTAGCTACAAGTTTGAAAAGCAAAGGAAAATTATTTTATTATTTGAACAGAGGTTAAGATTAATTTTCTGTTAAATATACGTTTCCTGACATTCCTTTATATTCGATGAGTGAGCAGCTAAGTAGCCGGAGAAGCGCAGCACGGACCGGTCAGGTGTGGGAAGGAATGAGGGAAATCCAGAGGTTGCCACTGCCCCAGCTGCTCACACAGCTGGCTGCGGCCTGGCCAGCGAGCTCCCTGCCACTTGTGTCTCGCGTTAGCCGCGCCGTCACAACACAGCACCGGCAGATGCTCGCTTTGTGAGAGCCAGAGCCAGTGATCAGGAGGGGGAGCGAGGCTACACGTAGGAGAAGCTGAAAGGAATTGCTCAGCCTAGTCTTGTTTCTGCATAAACCTTTGACTACAAGTATTGGAAGCCTTCCTGTGAGCTAGAACTGTCATGCTGTTAGCGACAGGCCAGGAGTCACAGGGATCCAAGCCCCTGCTAGAATGTACTGTGCCCACGCAGCTCGGGTTTTATTGTTGGTGGGTAAACCCTTGGGCAGATGCACCCCCTCATCAGCCAACTGATTTTCTTTTTAACAAGAACTTTTCCCTTTGTATATAACATTACAGCAAAAGAGAAAGCCCTACAGTCTTCACCCGTCTGTGATGATGTTGCACTAAGAAGTAATGCATATTGGAAAGGCACGGTGAAGTTATAAAACTGGAATGTAACCATATTAATGTTCCATGCCCGCGGGGTCCGGCGCAGCACACCGCGCCCCCTGTTTGACACAGCCCCGTCGGCGCACACCGCGTTCGGTCACGGGCCTGTCGACACGCACTGCTGACCATCCACACTCCTCCGCCACGTACGTGCTGGAGTTTCCGCCTTGTATTATTTTCGCAGAAGCCTTTATTTTCCCCCTCTTAACTTTTCTGAACAAGTAGCTGTAAAAAGGTCCGCAGTACACAACCACCTACAGTAGTACTTGTGTTGCGTTCAGGCTCTAACCCGCTCCGTGGGAGTTAGGGGCTGTCCGTTGCCACCGCAGGTTTGTCACAAGCGTACAGCCACGAACAGCTTATGATTCTCAGAACCCAAGTGGAAACTCCAGAAAACAACATTACTGTGTTCCGTGTTCGAACAGAAATTTTAAGTCAAATTTAAAACACATTATTATTTCCAAACCTGCAAAAGTGTCAGACATTCCAGATTAAACTCACACTGTTTGATAATACTTTTTTTTCTGTAAAATTATGCTGAACTACCTTAAAACTTAAGTACTACTTATAAATAATGCTCATTTTCACAACTAATACAGCATTGAACTGCGGTTGGATTTGATACACTGTGGGGAAAAAATTTAGTCATTGACAAAAATCATTTGTCCATTCATTTTCTGAGAAGTGAAAGAAAATTGTAGTTTGTTTTCCTGAGGGCAAAAGTTCAGTGTGACAAAATGAAGCTGTTATATGATGCAACTTAAATATTTAATAAAGAACTATGGAAGCTACAGCATTTTATACTTCAAATATATTTTTTGTCTAACAGAAGCTTTGTTTTGTTTTGTAAAAAAGCCTTAAGGTTATGATTTGCAGGCATGTACCCTCACATCCTTAACAATTAAACACACCATCCCCATACTTCAGCTCCTGTAAAAATGGCTCCCCAGTTTTTCCCCATTTCTAACAGGAGAACTGCAGCCCTCCCCTCAGACTTCGCTGAGGTTCTGTTCTTCAGTTACCCAGTTCTGCCGTGACCGCACAGAGCAGTGCCCTTGCAAACTTTTCCCATGTAAGCCACACCTGAAGCAATACCTGAAACAAATGAATGTTCTATCCTTTTCATTGCATATCTTGTGTCTTTACAGCAGAATTTTCTGCAGCCCACAATAATCTGTGTACTACAAACAAAACCCACTACTTGCGACAAACCAGACACTGTTCAGTTTAATGAAGCAAGGCCAACACAGGGGTAAATCCTTTTTGTTGTCAGTGTTACAATTCTCATCTTGCAGTACTAAGAGCAACTTACTAACAGCAAGGGAACTAATGTTGCCTTTTCTGTTAATCAGCGTGAACAAAACCACAACAAACACACACCACCCCCACAAGCCCTATTTCTCACTTGACAGCTCACTTCAGGACTAGGGTACATTCCTCCTCAGCTAACAGCAGTGCCTAAGAGAGTTGCAGATGGACTAAATTATCTGTTAGTCTAAAGACACAATAAATTGCCTCCTGGCTTTTGAGCTTCACATGAAGCACAGCCTACGTGCAACACCTGCACTAATACACACCAAACATCTTTGCACTGTGAAGTGACAAACTCTGTGTAATGCTGCAACACAGGGTTAACCAGCACGCTTCACAACAGAAGTTTAAAAACAAACAAAAGCTACCTTGATACACACATCTCTTTCAGAGACACCTACACACGTATAAACGTTTTGGCATTGTTAGAACCAGTGGGCTCCAAAAAAACAAACAAACACACCAGACACACAGCAACTCCAGTTGGGTTTCTAATTGGAAATTAAAAACAAATCGTGGCAAGGTAGCATTTTAAGGGGTTAAAGAATGTCAGTGCAAATCCTTACTATATGCCATTGTACGTGGCAGGTAGGGTTCTGTTGCCCTTGGGAAAGAAGCAAACAAATGGAAAAAAAAAAACCCCACACCAGCCACCATCGATATACTCCAATGCAGATCTCCACAATGCTCTGCAACCACCCGCAGGAGACGCTGCAGTAACTGCAGCAGCAGTGACCACAGGCCTATTTCCACCCTGGAATGTGCTTCCTTCCTACCCCAACACTTACTACCCCTGACCAAGGGAAAATTGGACATTATCCAGATTAATTCCTGCTCTTCTTTAAGCCTGCTCTCATTAATAAAAGCAACCAGATCAGATCAAACTAAAGGTCCAGCTGGACAAGTATCTCATTTGCAGATTCTGCAACTGGTAGTGCTTACTCCATAAAAGAGTCTGGTGCAATAAATACCTGAAGAAAAGTACAAAGATCAGTGTCTACAGAGCCATTGTACTGTCTGCTCTTTCTTATGGGGCTGAATCATGGGTCATCTACCGCCACCACCTGCGACTCCTCGAACGCTTCCATCAGCGCTGCCTCCGTACAATCCTAAACAGCCACTGGACTGACTACGGGACTAATGTCACTGTCCTTGAACAGGCAGGGGTCACCAGTACTGAGGCCGTGCTGCTGAGGATGCAGCTGTGCTGGGCAGGGCACGTCTCCAGGATGGAGGATCACCCCTCCCTAAGGTTGTGCTCTGTGGTGAACTGGCCACCGGCTGCCGCAACAGAGGAGCCCCAAACAGGAGATACAAGGACTCTGAAACAAGACCTCGGTCTTGGCCATATTGACTGCCGGCAGTGATCCACTCTGTCCTCCAGTCGGGAGACGTGGAGACTCACCATCCATACCGCTGCTGCCTCCTTTGAGAACGCCCGTAGAATTAGTCTCGAGGAGAAAAGACAACGCAGAAAGTTCCGTGCCTCACCAATACCGCCTAAGGAGACTTTCCGCTGTGCCTTTTCCAACCGGACTTGCCCATCCCGCATCGGCCTTTTTAGCCGCCAGCGCGCTTGTAGCAAGTGTGGGTAGAGCCCTTCCCATATCTTCGTTCGCGAAGCCGAGCCATGAAAGTGTTTACAGCAAATGCACTTTCAAACACGAGCGATGTGCAGCTCCAGGACGTACACCTCTTGCCTTTTGTCTAACACGCGCTCGCCCTGGTGTTCCTTAGACCCCTCTGCCCTGCTTGCACCGCTCTGCACAGAGCCTGGAGTGCTCCGGTTTCCCTCTCTTGCCACAGCTGCCAGGCTGGAAGGCTGTCACAGCAACACTCCCTGCAAGCCCGCACGGGTGGCAGCTCCGAGCAGGGCTGTGTGTGGGCCCGGGGCCAGGACCCCTAATGCACAAGCCCCTCGGGAAGCAGGACGCAGCCGAGAGAGAGAAAACCGACCAGAAGTACAGCTGGATTTATGGTACTGGCAACAACCTGATCAGCAAGCCAGCCGCTCTGCAGGCTGGCAAAGAGCTAGAGACATGGCTGAATTGCCCGCTGCAATTCCGCTGAAAAACAATTTCCAGGGTGCAGGTAAAGAGGACACGGGAGTGCCCAAGGCCACATCAGGTACCCACTGTCACTCCTGCATTAACCCCGTGTGGTCTGTGCTTGGCTGGACTTCACCTGCCCCACGGCGCAGCGGGGCAGACAGACCTTGCAGCCACCACACACAGCTAATGCCTGGGAACCGATGATGTACATTAGGACGTTAATTAGGTAGGGATAACAGTAGAGCAGTCGCACATGTGCATTATAACGAAGTTTTCAACAACAACTGTAACTATTTAATGACTAATGGGGCACTGCAAATCTACTGATCATCACAAAAGGCTGAAATGTCCGTAAAGAAAAAAAATCTGACCCACGCCCTCCCTCTTCTACGAGTCAACCTCCCTTCTACTTCAACAATCTTCACTATTTCAAATTGAACTGAATGACAAGCTGAATTTCATGTTTTTCTCTCATTCCAAGGCTGACTCTACATAAAACTCACTATCATTTACATTCCTACGTCATACTGCCATGAGACAGGCACCCAGGGTTTGCTATGGCAGCCCAACAGGAAACACTCCCGTTCCAAACGTCTCCAATCCCAGGATCACAAAGACAAATAATCTCTTGACGATTGCCATTGATTATTTTCCCCAGCTTTTGATCGAAAGCCTGGTTAATTCTTGCTCAAGTGCATTTGCTATTTTCATCTATTTTCTGCCATTTGCTGCGGGTGTTTCGTTAGCTTGTTGAATTAAACTCTAAAAGTTTCAAGTGTAATACAATACAAACTTAAAGTATGTTCATTACAAATATACGCTGTTCTAAATCTATTATATTTTACCCTGTCATCTCTCAACCTTATTAATACAAGGGGGTTTTTTACTTTATATTTCAGTGCCTTTTCCTCTCTAATAATTCTCTACCAGTAGCGTACAACAATACAACCACTTCAAAATTTTATGCCTGTAGCTCCTTTTTTCAAGTTCAGATACTTTCCAAAAATTCAGCTATAATTCACATTTACACAGCAAAGTGAGAAACAATCACTGGCTCAAACTAGTGCAAGTAACTCAGGTAGCAAAGTCATAGTAACATGTGCAAATAGACAATCAGAGCACTTGTACTCTGGTTTCCAGTATTCTACTACCCACTCTTGCCAGTTTAAGCTCGCACCAACATGACCGCACGAGCGACAACCAAAACTTCTTTTTTTGCTACCCGTGTACAGAAACAGGTAGGACAAACCTGAGATTTCTGGTTGTTCTGCTAATTTGGACTAATTACTCGCTCCATTTTGTCACTTGTTTAGGCTCACTGTTTCTGGATACACGTCTCTGTGGCACAGAGGTTTTCGGCATGCGCTTCAGAGCTCTCCTCCACATTGTGGTAAACTCAATTTTCACTTTACAGACCTCTATCACTACTGGATTAGCTAGAGGACATGACCTCCCTCTGAAATCAGTTTTTAAACAAAAACTAAACTTTGAACCTCAGACTGAAGTTAAAGGATAACAGAGATGGACACTAGATCAATACTTGACAAATATTAGTCGCATGCAATGGCCAGACTTCTCTGCTGTACCTCTAAATATTTCAGTATGCTGTTGCAGAACATATCCTTAGTTTTAAGGGTTTCTTTACACAGCAAAAACCAAAATCCACTTTGAAGCAGCTAGAGGTTAATATTTTGTGCAAGTCTAGGAATTTCCTTCCTCTGCAGTCTATCTAGAGTTCAGGGAACCGAGGGCTATGTGCTCCCACAACCGACATCTTCCCCTACCATCACAGTAATTTCCTTTGCCCCAGCGCTTTACTTCCATGAACAACAGTTTTTAAGAAAATTGTCAACTTTAAAACAGTTCTACTTCCTAAGCAAACACACAGACATTTCACTGTGTCTGATTGTTTAACAATGATGTAAATAGAAATTTGGATTGCATGTTGTTATCTCCATGGCTTATTACAACACGCACATCTTGGACTCAGTATTTCCCAATTGTGCCCCAGGTTAAAAAATAAATAAATAAAATAGGAGCATGCAGTGCAAATAATGATTTTTTCCCCTCTTTTTATAAAGAACTTTGTGTCTTAATAGCAAGGCAGGCAACATCTCCCTGTCACTCCTTTCCGTCATTTTTAACAACAGTACTGAGCCCAATAGAAGAGTTTGCAGATCATCCAATACTCAGGGAGAATTAACCCCGAAGACAGAAAGGAGGCAGCATTAGGTTACAAAGAAGCAGCCCAAGACAAATCAAAGTATCCCTCAGAAACAACCCAGATCTGACAAACGCTCTCCTGGCCACCACGGGGGCACCAGGAGAACCCCACGGGCCCAGCTCCGGCGCGGAGGCTGTGTGCTGACCCGCTGTCGCCAACTGCGCCTCGGCAGCACGCTGCCCCCGAGAAGAACTGGGAACAATTCTCGTAACGTAAAAAAAATGCGACTACCTCTACATTTTTTTGGACTCCAAATTCTCAGAATAATGGAGATGCTGATATACGGTTTGCTGCAAACACCTTTTATGATAAATTGTGACCCGCACTGTAGTTCCTTCAGTAGCTTTTAGAACACCGAGAAATTAATCAGGACTCCAGGGTAGAGACAAACACTGAAGAGAGCCGGTATCGGTTCTTCTAAGCCAGGAATTTGGACCAGAGTTTCAGTGTCCCTCAGCATGGATGCCTATAAACAAGACTAACCTGGATGAAAAACAAATTTAAAATGGCCCTGTTTCCCAAGGAGACCCCTTCTCCTTACAACTGTTAATAGTTGCTTTTGGGTCTAGCCTGTCCTAGGTCTTGAATGCAGGAGCCAGAAAATTCAGATCAGATCCAGTTCCCAAATCTCTGGCCTCTGGTGCATTCACAGAGCACATCAAATCCCTGAAACATGGTTTAGTGATGCATACCAAATATATATATTGACAATTTTACCATAAACAATTACAGATTTGTGAAGTATACCTTCATCACCTCAATTTCTGCTTATTCTTACTACAAAGTCAGTAGGCTTTGTTGCAAAGCAAATACAATCTTCTAACAGCATCAGTACAAGCAGCTCAGTACTTTTATTTTTCTTTCTGCTGATAAAAGCTCAATTTTTTGCACCCTGCAGTTGTAAAGAGGGCTAAGCACGGATTCAGGCTTGACTCTGAAAAATACTGATGGGAATATTCCTTCCAACTTCATTCCAGAGTTCCATTTTCTTAACGTCACCTTACTCAGCTTTCACTTGACTCTACAAGGAAAGAAAGGGCTGAAGAAACTGCTACATCCACTCCTCAACCTCTTTTAGTTCTTGTTCATAAGGTCTGAACATGTTGCATCTCTCACTCTTGCTCCTTTGTTCACAGGACAAGTAACTATCCACACCAAGCCAAGCACTAATACCTACACTCACAGAAAAGAAAAAAAAGAAAAAAAGCAACTCAAGGCACTTCAGAGGGCAGTTGTATTCACCACCGTTTAGGAAGTGACAGTTTCTTGCGTTTTGCACTGAAGGACAGCATGCTCTCCAGCAATTGCTACAGAAGTATTTCTGGTAGGAACCCAGGCACGTTTGCCCACAAAAAGCAGCCAGGCACCGTGAGGCGGAGGAACGAAAGAAGAGCTAGTCAGACTGCTGGTCTAAGGAGCCATCCGCTCCAACCTGCTGGAAAAATAACTTATGAGAGAAACAAACACAATGTTCACGCAAGTCAGAGGTCTTTCCATTGCACACACAAGTAAGGGCTCCCTAGGAAAGTCCAGAACATTTTAAAACTTAACAGTATCCAACAAGGGAGTATCAGCATGAGTGGCATCTCACAGAGAACTAAGACTCAGCAGTTGGACTCGGTGATCTTAAAGGTCTTTTCTAACCTAAACAATTCTGCGATTTATTTGGCTGTCAGAGAAACTTCAGTTAATGTACAGAAAGAACTGCCATCAGGTTTTCCTCTTGGATAGTTACTAAAAAAAGGCTGGTTTTTTTTTTTTGCCTCCAAGGTTGATGTATATATACACAGATATATCCATACTACCCTCTATCTGTGCCACCAGCATCTGCTTAAATAGCTTTGTTTGAGCACATCTGTCCATATCCTGAAGGACAGCAGTCCAACGACCAGACAGTCAGTTCACCTGGTCACCTCCCAAGTAGCTGTTTGTTCTGGGCTATCAGGTTCCATCAGCAGACCAAAAGGAGGGGCGGGAGGGTAACGCCACCCAAAAACCTCAGGCCACAGATTCAGCAAAACGCTGCACGTTCTGAAAGGTGAATTATATCCTAAAATACGTTGAACAGCCTACTATGGGTCCCTGAGAACTTCCTAGAGACAAAACTGACGGCTACTGCCTCTGTTTTGTTTTTTCTCCCACAGCCTGACATTTGGTTACATGAAGACTTCTCCTTTCACATTGGCAGCTTCAGCTCTTTAAGAACACATCAGATTTTTGCAAACTCAAAAAGCCCCACATCAAGCAGGCTTTCCTTCTCTGAATGCCATGGCATCCTTCAGATCTGAGATGCATGATTTTTTAATTTTTTTCCATGCAAAAAGCATTTCATCTCTTTCCCAGAACCATGTGCGCTTTTTTCTACTCACTTCTACACTTTATTACAGTCCGTCAGACATGCCATAAGTTAGGTACAGCTAGCAAGATGGAAAATGCCTTCAAGTCTAAACTATCACACCACCATCCATACCGCTGCTGCCTCCTTTGAGAACGCACGTAGAATTAGTCTCGAGGAGAAAAGACAACGCAGAAAGACCTGTGCCTCGCCAGTACCACCTGAGGAGACTTTCCGCTGTGCCCTTTGCCCATCCCGCATCGGCCTTTTTAGCCACAAGCGCGCTTGTAGCAAGCGTGGGTAGAGCCTTTCCCACATCTTTGTTCGTGAAGCCGAGCCACGGTGATGATCACACCACCGGTTTTAATAGGCCAATCAAAGAACTTGTTAAAATCATCATGCAGGGAACACAAGGTCCTTTGGACTGAAAAATTTGTCCTTAAGAATATCTGAATTAAAGAAACAATGTTGAATTTTACTAAAAATTAAGGAGTTAATCCAATACCTTTCACTTCCAGTTTGCATTATTTCAATAGGTGCTGGATCTGAGAACTCAAATAAGCAATATCTAGCACCCTTCACTGGTCTGTGCTCAGATTCCTCCTGTTCTCGTGCTCCCAACCATAGTATCCAAAAGCCAGATTAAAAAAAAATACATATTAAAAAAACCTCAAACACTCAAAACTTCATGCACATAAAATAAAAAGTATCATACTAGCACTTGTCATATCAAAGTATCATACAGCACTTAAAAAGCAACATTTTTTTATTTTAAACTGCAATACTCATATCAGTTTTCAAGAACTAAAAAATGTAGTTACAAATGAAATAGAAGCTTTCTATCTGAGGTTTTGCTCAGTATCTGGTAGTTACACAGCTAATCTACAGGATCACATCTGTTCAAGCGGGGAACATGCTGCTTGCAGAGTTTGTGCTGTCTCCATCTGGGGCGGCTTTCGAGATCCGACTGGATAAGGCAGCGGTCAGCTTCGTGTGACCCTACAGCTAACTGCTCAGAGCAGGAGCTTGGACCAGAGACCCCCTGACAGGCCTTCCAACCTGAATTATCCTACCAGCACGTGATGTTGCTGTGCAGCTAACGCTCAGCACTCCTACCAGCATATAGAGCCACGCTATTTTCTCATTGCTTCAGTAGGAAGAAGTCAGACACGGTGAGAAAAGAGGTAACTAACCGTGCTGGGACTTTTCAGTGCCGTTCTGGACATAGCTTGTTTTCTCAAGCTCACATTACCACACGTGTTCAACATAGACCACCGAACTTTTTCTTCCTTTCACTTAATGCATATTACAATATATAACCAAGGTACCTCACGTACACACCTTTCAGAAAAGACTACTTCAGTTGGAAGGCACCTACAGGACCATCTAGTCCAAGTGCTTGACCACCTCAGCTGACCAAAAGCTAAGGCGTGTTGTTACGAGCACTGTCCAAACACCTCTTAACCACTGACAGGCTCAGGGCATCGGCCACCTCTCCAGGAAGCCTGTTCCAGGGTTTGACCACCCTCCTGGCAAAGAAATGCTTCCTCACGTCCACTCTGAGCCTTCCCTGGTGCAGCTGTGAGCCATTCCCACATGTCCTGTCCCTGGATCCCAGTGAGAAGAACTCGGCACCTCCCCCTCCACGTCCCCTTGCCAGGGAGCTGCAGAGAGCTGAGAGGTGATCCTCAGCCTCCTCCTCCAAACGAGACAAACCCAGAATGCTCAGCTGCTCCTCATGGGAAGGACATGCTTTCCAGCCCTTCACTAGCTTGTCCTGCTCTGGACACAGTCACGTTTTTAAAATTGTGGAGTGCAGAACTGCACGCAGTACTCAAGGCGAGACCGCACCAAGGCTAAATACAGCGGGATGATCCCCTCTCTTGACTGGCTGCTCATGCTGTGTTGATGCACTCCAGGATGTGGCTTGCCCTCCTGGCTGCCAGGGCACGCTGCTTACAGAAGGCTGATAAAAATGGTTAATATTTAACATTCCCAAGTTCACATATGTGAAATATCTCCAGCAAGGTATTCATGAGACTATTGTATCTTAATTCACCAGTCACACTGGAAATGTGCATTTTCCCCACCAGAAGGCATATTTCAACATCAAAGTGCATGTTCCTCCCTGCATCAGTCACCACAGAGCATCAGAGCATACCTCAGTTCCACACATTGTCAGTCTGCTCAGAGCACCCCAGTAACCCAGTTACCACCTCTCTTACCCCAGAGGCGCCAAAGAACAGCACTGCACTTGCAAAACCTAACAGCCTCTAACAGCAGAAACAGGAGAACAGGCTCCTGGTGACCCAACCTGTGGATGGGTGCTGAAGCTGCAAGGAATTTTTCTAGAGAACAGACCTGGCCAAATGGCACCCTGAGAAACAAAGCCCTACCTATTCCAAGGGCAAGCCACACTCCCAACCGACAAGTCCTAGAGAAAGAACAACCACGGTAGTATCAGATCTAAGAGAAGCCCTGTGCTCGACGCCTCTCAGAGTGAGTAATCGTTAACGAAGGCAGCCGCCAGGGAAAGGGTCTGTCCTGACCCCAGGCAGCGCTCGCAGCCCGTGGCGTGGGCACGGCAGATGATCAGCTGCCACCTTTGCACAGTGCCCTTCCTGCCACGCGACACCGAGGGCAGCTGGGCACACCACGGGCAGCACGATAACCTCCCCATGTATGCTGGAAAAACATCAGCTAGGATCTGGAGGAGACAACCCTCTTCCCACTGGGGGTAAAGATTAAGTTCTGTATATGTGGTGGTTTGGTTTTTTCCCAGTCATAATAAACTTCCTCAGAAGAAAAACAAGTTTTCAGCAGTATTCTAGGAACAGCAGGTGAGTTCTAAATTTCATTTCATACAAAATTTATCCTGCAAGCATTTTTTTTAACTTGATAAGCAGAGAGAATAATCACTGAATCCCTGAATAAACCATGAAAGCAAATGATGCTGAAATAACTGCAAATTGCATAATTTAAGAGTCATCACTTGGACATGAAAATAACTAATTTTCACTTAATCTTTATATGAAGCGTATCATCTATTTAATAAAATTAAGAATTGATTCACTGAGATTAGTCAACAAGATTTGCATGTGTTGATGTTCAATGCAACAGAAATATAACAAGAGGTAGGAAAGTGTTGCTTTATTTTGGTGCCAGTAGAAAGTTTTAGCTTTTACAATTAATAATAACAATGAAACAAAACAAACCCCACAGAAAATTCAGGCTTTTTCAGCTGGAGACAACTCCTCTGAGATTAAACATGTATTTTAAAAAGTTCATGTGACAGAGAAAATTACAGCTTAGATATATGCTTTGTGTTCTGGGAAAAAACAGCAAGCTGATATCAATGACTCGGCAAAGAGAGGCATCCTGTTGCATGATGGGGGCTATACGGTGGCTATGAAATATAATCCTTACAGGGACTCTCATAGGCTAATGCAGGAGTTACCTTGATCCAAAAACATTACTGAAACATCTCAGCAGGATCTCCAAATAAAAATATTTTCAGGAAATGGATATTTAAAGTAGGCATTTATTGCAAACCAAACAGAATTTTCCTCCCTCCTCCTGAACTTTTTTCTTTAAAAAACGCTCACATCTTTCACAAGTGGATCTTCATTTCTCCATTTTTTTTTAAAAAAAAAAAAAAGTTTGACTAGCAAACCGGTTGCTCCTTCAAACACTAACACCAATGCAACAACATATTATAAGCAAAGCACAGGAAAAAAAAGGAAGTCTCAAATTCATTTTTAACTCTATTCCAAGCACAACATTGTATAACCTAAAAACCCAGCAGGGTCATGGTGATAGATTCAAAGCTGTGGTGTTGTGAATTAGTATGTGATTACAGAGGCAGCTAATTCCTAACAGCTGAAACAAAAGCTAGGTGTTTTTCTTAAAGAGCCCACGCACTCAGTCACTTAGCTCCCCTCCCCAGCAAGGAGATGATGGGAAACTCTTCCCTTTTACACTGAGCTCAAGCTCCTTCTTTTGAGAACACACCCACACTTGCACAGTCCCATATCAATGGTGTATTACAATAACGTGCACAAGGAGCACCCGTACTACTGAATGGCTTTCTTTTCATGGCAGGTATTTCATGCTGAGGTAGAGGACAGCATGTTCTCTATTCTCAAACACCAGCAAAAGCATGCCCTGAAGCTTTATGGAGGATACTCACTTATAAAAAAATAAACTAAAATTGCAGAGTTGCAGGGTTCTACACCAAAGAAAGTGCATTTACACATGCTACCAGCCATTGCCTGCTGGACAGGGCAACAAGCCCACGAGGTTCTCAGTCCTCCGCTCCTAGTGCCCCACTAGAGAGGTCTCACAACCCACGTGTAGCACGAGGCACCTCAGGACTCCAGGCAGGCCCTGCCATTTGTAACCAGCCCGCTCCGCCTCAGAGGGATGCTCAACTGCCTGATGCACCCCTAAATGCTGGTCTTCAAAACGCTGTACAGGCTGTAATAGCAAAACTCACCTATGCATGGCCCCTTCCTCAGCTTCGCGACACACCAGACCACATTTTGGCTGATCGTGCCTTGACGGCTGCAGGAGATTTGGCATGCTGTAGCTATCCTCCAGCCCTTCAAAGAAAGGTCTCCAGACCAGGAGGACTCCTCAAGAAGGGAGAGGATAACCTGTTACTCTGCCCAGAATGCCTCGCCCAGAAAGTATTCAGAAAGCAAAAGCCACAGAAGTAGCAGGGACCCAGACACTGGCACACTTTCCCAGGCCATCCAAATGCCAAAACACAAGGCCACCTCTGATTCTATTAACCACACTCTTCTTTTTCATTCTACCCTCAGATATAGCACAAAGATCTGGGGGGACATTTCCTGATAGTTTACTTCTGATCCAGCTCATTTCCCATAGATGTCCCTCCTATAAAAGCCATCAAATCCAATATATGCCAAGGGAACAACACTTCCTATTGTAATTACTGAGTACTGGAACCTCAGAGCCATCCCATTACAAATAAAGAACAAAAGTCTACTTACCTGTCAGTTTTAAGCTTGCTCCAGCCGAGTCAGTCCAGAAGAGCAGTGTCAGCAACTCCAGAGCCATTAATTTCCAGTAAATTCCACAGCCAGTGCAATAGGTAAGCTTTCTCCAGTGTAAGAAAGACTATTCTGAAGATCTATCCACACTTCCCCACAGACTGAAAACGCTCTAGAAAGGTCTCTGAGCCACCCTCACACCTGATCTCAGTCAAGACTTGCTGATTTCATGTTTGCCTGAACACCTGTGTAACTCTCAGCCCTGCTTCTACAGCCCACAAAGTAGATTAACAGAAATATTGAAAGAGGAATTATTAAATAAAGTTGCAGTTCTCGGTGTCAGGCCAGAAATTGCTACTGATTCATTTTATCTTAAGCTCAAGTTCCCTATTTCACTCCCCTGCTGTTTCTACATGCAAGTTACCTGTAACACATCGAACCGCTCATTGCTACCACTGGCCACTTCACCACGGCCATGGCCACGCAGGCTTCCCATGAAACCCACCTTCTGCTTACTGAAAGAAAATCCTTTCCATAGCATTCTCCAGACACCAATTTCACAAATGAACTCTTCCTGCTGAAAAAGAGAGATAGCTCTTCAACTCCCCTGCAGGACCAGGTACCTTCCTTTTCCCTGCTTTAGCCCTCTTCTCACCACACAAATCTCTCTTGGCGCACAGATGCCTCCTGCTCAGCACCTGCATTACTCTAGGCCTGGATTCTGCCCCACAGACACAGCCTGCTAACAGGGACAGCCATTACCCACAGCGACAGGCTACAAACAGAAACCGCAGATTCACTTTCTGAGGTCTTGACAGCAGGATTTTGTGAGAAACACCTCAGCGCAGAGGAGCGGTGGCGCCCAGGACTGCACTAAGCCCGTGAAATTCGATTTCGCGCTGGACAGGCCAGGGAACGCGTTAGGAGACCGCTCCGACTTGGTTCGCTGCGTGCGTGGCCGCGCCGTCACACGCAGTGCCCGGGGACCGCTCCTTCCCCGGGTCTCTGCGGCAGCTCCGCACCTGCCGCGCGGCCGGGGCCGCGGCTCCCCCCTCGCCCTGCCGGGCGCCAGGGCGGCGGCGGTGCTGGGGCCGAGCGGCCCTGCCTGCGCCCGCGCCGGGGGCCAGCCCCTCGTCCCCGGGGGCACCGGCGTCTCCTCAGCGCAGAACCCCGGCTCCCGGCCGGACCTTCAGGAAGGTTCTGCCGCGGCCCCGGAGCCCGCGCCGGCGGCGCCCCGCTCCCCTCAGGGCCGGCGCCGGGACTGCGGCCCCTCACGCGGCCGGGCGCGCGACCGCGGCCCCGCCAGCGCGTGGCTCCGGCGCCTCTCGGGGCTGCGCGCGTGACGAGCGGCGTCCGGCCCCGGGCCGCGGGTACGGGAGGGGGAGCGGAGCCGCCGGTCCCCGCTGGCACCGGAGAGCTGCACGTCGTGCTTCGCCGGCTCGGGTTCGGTGCAGCTCCCCGGCGCTGCAGCAAAGGCGCCGGGTGCTGCCCGCGGGGCCAGGGAAGCGCTCAGAGAGAACGTGGCGGCTCAGGCCGAACGCGGCGGCTCAGGCCGAACGTGGGTGTCCGTGGCCCGGCAAAGCTGCAGGCAAAGCTCCGAGCACCGCCTGGGCAGCTGCCGTGCACACGACGCCGGAATCTGTAGGAGCAGAAATTAGAAGTTCGAGTAAATTAATCCTCAGACCAGGCAGCAAGCGCCAAGGTGGTTTTTTGTCTTTTCTGAGGTAGGTGGCACAGGCCACAGGTGAGCAAAGGTTGGAATTACTGTGGCTGCTCCTGAAGACAATCATCCTGCTGGGATTTGAACTCCAGAATCATTCAGGGCGGTAGATTTGAACTCCAGAATCATTCAGGGCGGTAGTCCTGAAATGAGTAGCCTTTCTTTACCCTTCAAAGATTCAGTTTTCTGCAGCCCACGTGCGTAGCACGTTGGTGCCTGACGCGGTATGGAGAGACTGCAGTTGTGGACCACAGCGGTTGTGATACCCGCTCCTCTGATCCGAGAACCATTCATGGCGTATTGACTAAACTCCATGCAGCTAATGGCTGCCAGACCAAAAAAAAATCACTACACAGCAGCCTAGTGAACTGACCCCAACTCAGAAGAACACCGTCTATAACGTGGGGCCGTGCCACTCGGCGCTCACAGCGGCTCATGTGGAGAGGGAGGCCTGCTGACCTCCTGGTGAAACGTGGGAAGGAAGGGCAGTTACAAAATCTTGCGTTCTCTGTAAATGTCCATTACCAAGTCGTTCGTTTTGCTGTGGTTTGTGATTCACAGGACTAATGCTCTGCCTGAAACGCGTGGGCTGCAGCAGCAGCTGAGGGGAAGAAGGCAGCTCTGCGCTGCAGTCACCACCGAGGCACAGGGAGTGCGTTTCCCAGGAATGGAAGCCATATGGCTGCGCTGGGCAGAAAAGGGCCCAGACAACAGTGCGTGCCCGGGGAGAAGTCTTTTTGCAGGCTGGGGAGTTTCCCACCTAGGGACAGGTAGATAAACGTAAGTTTTATCTGTTAGCCATGTGATCACATCAAAATGGCTTAAATCCTATCTACAAATCTTTTGCTGGGGAAACAGAAATGTCACGGACGGTACATTGTTAGTCAGACTTTACGTCCTTAATCTGAAGCGAATCCCCAACCTGAATCCTTTGTGTTGGACACGTCAGATGGTGAATCGTTACGGGGAATGCCAGGATGATCTAGAACTGATGTTTGATGATTGGGAAACTTAAATCAATTTCGTTTACTGAGCCCCAGTAGAAATCAGAAGAGATCGTGGTTTTCAGGTTAAATACCTTTGCTCTACTTTATGCTGCTTTAAGTTAATCTTTCTCGATCTAGTAGTCAGAATGACCAGAACAGGTAATCTTTAACCACTAGCCATTGACTTACAAGGGTCACAACATTTTCCCTTCAGTGATCTAAGCTGTCCTAGCACTACACAGGCCTCACCTTTGTCTGTTATAGGGTGGTATTAGCGCTGGTAAATATGCTTCCTTGGATGTTTGTGAAGGCTGATGCCCAAGAATTCCTGCAGGGATTTTCTCTCAAGAATAATGTTGTCATATCCTAAACCAGTGTAAATCAGCATAGGTCCACTGCAATTAACAGGTCAAAGCAAAGGAATAAATTCAGCTGGATTGTTAGATACAAGTCAGTTTTCTCCATAAAAACATCCAGCCTAAATATTTGACCCAGATTTGTCTGAAAGTTTCAAACCAAGTAAGCCATGCCCACAGCTGGCAGACCGTAACTGGATTTTTCCATAGACAAAATAGCCAACCCCAAATCAGCTTAAGAGTATTGATTACATGCTCATGACAGACAGAGCTGGAATAAAGCCATGAAGTTACAGCTCAGGTTCTCGTATGTGAACGGCCGTTAGCGCGACAGTTCTGAGGCTGCAAGGTGGGCTAAATATCGGTGTTCCAGAGGACTGCGGAAGTGGTGCCTCAGTAGTTCCTTTTTAAACCTCGGTACCTTTTAGCATTAGATTTTTATTTTTTCAGATCAGAACCTTTTGCTTTAACTCCCACCTCAACTGGGGGTCCAGTTTCCCATCTCCCTCCAAACTGCAACTGAGGTTTATGATAAAACCTGAGGTTTATGAGAAATTAGCTGGGTAACATGAAGCCTCAGGCCATCCTAATGAGGAAGAGAAAGTTCTTCCCAATCCACTTGTTTCTCCCCACCTACTCGTGCACTCCATGATTCTTCTTGGTCTTATTTTTCTTTTCATCTAAAGATCAGATTATTCTAAGTATAGAGGGGAAAAAAAAAGAAAAACAAGAATGAGAACTCTTTCAGGTCGTATAAATGAACCCTGATTTGAAAGTCTTCACTTTGAACTGAATGGTGAAACTGGCTTTTGAAATCTACTCTAAATAAACAAAGTAATTGTGTTTTTAAGCCCTTTAAAACAGGCTTTCTAAATTACCTTTGTTGAACATGTAACGCATTCATGATCAAAATTAACCAGCTGCAAAGAGGATTTAGTCTTCCAAAGGGATTTATACCCCTCAATAACCCTCGTAGGCCCATCATTTCAAAACAGAGTAAAACAATTCTCCTAATAGGAGTTACAGTTCTCCTGTATGCACAGAATACTTCTTAACCCCATTTGCCAAAATTATTGGTAATTCCTCAGATTTCTATTTCGCTCTTCATATCCTCCACATTTTCTATAAGAAAAAATGATAGGAAAGAACTCTTGTATGGATCAAGTTTTGTCCTTTGTATAGTGACACCTCAGTCAACAGGAGCTTGCACATGGAGTGGAACTGGAGTTTCACAGAACAATTTAGGGTGGAAGAAGGGACCTCTGGAGCTGTGCTCTGAGCAGTGCCTGTTTCAAAGTTAGATTGAACTTCATAGATAATTTTGCTTGGGGTCATATCTACATATTTTCAAGGGAAGAATGTGGCCCTCAGATGAATATGCAACACGTATTGCATTATTTGTCCTCGTGTCACCTTTAGTAACATTTAAACAAACCAGTTCCTTTTCTTTTTCCAGGAATTTCCAAATGATTTGGCACTCGGTTTGAAAGAACTGGACCGAAACCAGTCTGCAACACTACTGAATGTTGCAATGCTCTTTCGGACCCTCAGCGGTGGCCCCATGCGTGTGCCGTGGGCAGGACCTCACAACTGCAGATTGCCATTTCGCGGAAACAGCTTTTTTTTTTTCCCTGCTCGCCCCCTGAAGTACCAAGTAAGTGGGGATGCCTTTGTGATTAAAAGTAGCACATTTTAGTCTTCCTCTGCTGTTTTGGACAGCATGTCTCATTTAGGGGTTTGGTTTTTTTAGTTATTTGAAGTCTTTTGCCCTCCCTTTATGATAAAAAGAATTGTCAGATATCTTTGGTAGACCTAAAATGCATGTCCATATTTTCAACATGGCATATGGAGTTTACACTCAGAATCTGGTATAATTACACAGGTAATTTTTAAATAAATATTTTCCCAAACTTTGTTCTACTATTATGGGCAGACAACAAAGTAGCACTACTACTACTAGTGGTGATTCTGTCATGTTTATACTGCATGCTCACGCAAGTCCCAAAAGAGCAACCAAAAACCAAGCAGCATCAACAGCAAGTGGCTGCTGACAGTATTGACTGTGTCACTGGTGTATCTGAGGCTGGAGCTACACTGCCATTAGAAAACAGCATTTTAGGAAACAGCTGGAGACAGCTCTTGCCATGAAAAATTTGCTGTCCAAACATGACGACCTCAAGGAGGAAAGACATGCCGTGAACTGGTAACGATGAGGCTGTTCTAGTGGCTTGGCAGTCATGGTTTTTTCCCATTACATGGCATCGTATCACACTTGAAGCTATTTTGTGCAGACTCCTCACACAAGGAGAGCTCTGATTCTTCGAGCTCAGACCCAGGGGCCTGTTCCCTGTTCCCCTGGCAGCGGTGAGGGAAGCTGTTCCCGAGGACAGCAGCTGCTTTTGTGTCTAGCTGCAAAGGCGTAGTTATGCTGAACCTGGAAAGCAAGGTTCAGGAGAGTGCAGGAGACAGATTTTTTTTTTCCAGAGTTGATTTTGCAGCGGTTTTCTGCTGCTGGACAGACACGTCCAGCCGAAACCAGTAAAGTCGCCTTGGTTCCTTGCTTTTGTGAAGTACAGTAAAAACTTACGACTTACAAAGTATTTATGTTCTGATGGAACAGAAGCATGATAATGGAAGTAAGCAATGAAATACTAATTAGTTATCTATCGTGAAGGTTATTGTACTGAAGGTGTGACTTTATGTTTAGAGAAATCTCAGGTTCAGACCTCATACTAGCCTTCACAAAACCATGAATTTTACCATGCCTAAATTTAGGGGTTTATGCAGTGGTCTGATTGTTGATTATCTGAATGAAGTCCTGAAACATGTTTAATTCCTGGTTTTGCCACTGGCATTAAGATAGGCTCAAGTGAAGTCACACTTCTTCCCCCTTCTCCTAGGTGTGCTGGAAAGTAGAACCCATTAGAAATGTGACAGGCTCCTTGAGAGTTCTGAAAATACCTGTGCTGGAAAGACAGCAAATCAAAATGAAAAAATGAAAACAAGATTGGTAAGACCCAGCAGTGAACAGTAAGATTAGCACTGCGATCTGAGGAACTGATGAAACCAGTCGCACTGGCAGAAGTAAGCAATTAATATGAAGACAGGATAAACACTCTTCATCTCAGGGTTAAGCAAAACAGGCAGCTGACAAACAACCCTTTATTTTGCACATTTCCCTCCCTACATATGCTCTCCCTGAAGGGACAGAGAAAATTGAGAATTCAGAGCTTTTTTTTTTCCATTCCTTACTGTGACTAAAGGTGACTCTGGCTCTGTGCAGTGAGGGCCATCTCCCTCCCCCAGATCAATATTTTAATATGACTTATCAGAAAGAGAATGAATTGTTTACTTTAAAACCTCAGGATCCCATAAAGGGCGAGGGAAAGGTGTCCACTGGAAACAGAGGCTTTCCACAGCTGACCACTGCCAGAACTCATAAAAGAAAACCAAGACCGCCAAAGATGCGAATGCAGCGATACACAGCAAAACGTCACACAGGAGAATCTCGGTTCCCACAAGCCCTAACGACGCGCCAGGGGATCATCCGGCAGTTGGGTCAGGTGGTAAGTGCCTGCGTGTGTTTGAGTTGTGGGAGGAAAAGGCAACACTAAAATGTATTAGCAAGAATAAAATAGCGCAGAGGAATTTGGAATACTAAGCACTTCAGCACGCCAAAATATCTGCAAATGCCTGTGGCCTGCCTGTGTAATTTAACGGGATTTCATGTCTTATACGTAGTGATCTCTGCCTGCACTTTTAAAAAGGTCAGGCTTCTATTAGTGTCAATGGAAAGACACACTAAATGTTTACAGTTTAAAAGAAGAAAAAAGGAGGCAGGGAAGCTGCCACTAAGGTTTCACCAGGTTTACAGGAATGCTTCCAAGCACTTACATTTTGCTTTCTCCCCATACTGACCTGTAACTTCCCTGTTGTTTCGGGTTTTTGTCTCCACTGCAGCACGAAAAGCTAGTGGCCATTTCTCTTTCTTTCATTGTCTTTTGTCTCAGAAATATCCCTGCTGAATTGCTGGAAGCTTCCGTGTAGTTGCAGAACTGCAGAACTGCCCGCTTGCAGCTGCATGCCTGGCCTGGCTGCGCACCGCCACCCGCGTTTCAGGGTGAAGCCCAGAGGCACTTCCACCCGCACTGCCCTGCTCTGTGCGCTCTGTCTGCCAGCCACTGTCACACTTCTCAGAGCTTCAGTAGAGTAGCATCTTGCCTGACCTTTCGTCTCCGCCGCAGAGAGAAAGCGGAGTAAAATGTGTATGCGGAAAGGTAAGGGGGAAAAACACTGACGGAGTGATGAGTTAGAAAGCGATGCACACTGCTTGTGTCCCTTTGGCATTCGTTTCTCGTCAGCGCCAGCCAGAGCACAGGCCTGTTTATTAAAAATAGCCTTGCAGACCTCGGGTCTACAACTGCCAGCTGCATCCTGACCACACAGAATACGTCCTGGGCGTGACTCTGCAGTTGCCATCATTAATTCAAGAGACTCGGTGCCGTTCTGATGCACAGGGTGTGATGCAGCTCCTGCCCTTCTTTTAGAGATGTCTCCTTCCTTGCTGGGGTTGCACGATGGCCCGACCTATGAATCTGCAGACCTGCCCAACAGCTCTGTGCGTGCCTTCTGAACGCTCTCCCGCGCTTAACAGTCTTTCACTAGAATGCAGCCAGATCCAGAAGACTATCAGAGAGTCTAGTTTTATTACGTATGGGTAGCAAATGCTCCCCAATGTGGAAAAATGGGAATATGTTTACTGAGCTTAAGAAAAATGAGCAGGCAGTTTAAAAGCATTATAGCAAGATGTTCCATCCTCATCTCTTGGCACAAAAAAGACAACTTCAGCCTCCCGCCCCCTGCCCATGTAGCTTCTGACCAGGCCATACAGCATTCTCTTGAGAGTCAGAAAGTTCAAGTTTTCAGCAGCTACAAAAAATACAGCACATACAAATTCTAGCTAAAGTCATGCAAAATGGAGTATTAATGTTTAATGTACTCCGCTCTCCTTTTAAGATTTTTAACAATTCCAGGGGAATAAAGGAATTGCACTCTGGTCTGTTTCTTCTTTTTTCTTTTTTTCTCCTTTATTTAACTTAGCAGGCTTCATTACAGTTACTTATTAGTTACTAATCTTATTTTGTTATTCCTATTAATTATCATTCGCTAGCTGGCTTGCACTCACACGAAGCTACATTCTAGCTGCATAGGTCAGTGTTCCTTTCCGTTAATAGCCAGATGATCACACTAGTTAACTGTCTTTATAGACTGAGGGAAAAGCAGATCCATGAAAGAGTAAGAAACAAAGACTACTACTCTTCATCTCCTCCCTTCCCTGGCTCCTCTTTCTCTGTTTTCTCTGCTTCTCTGCAGTATTTGGATGTGATGACGACACAAAACTCAATTCCCATGGCTTTACAAATCACTGTGCGTCATCTGACCCTGAGCTACTGCGTGTGTCCTCAGCTCCTAGTCCAGTCCTGGCAGACAGGGCCTTTATGGGATTTTTCTTACACTCACCGAGGATGCGCAAGTCAAACAAACATAGAAACTCAGTCCCTTGGGAAGAAGTGAAACACTGCAGCCATGTCTATGTTAGTTACTCCGCTTGATTCTCTGTTGCATAGGTGTTGACGTGTCGTAGAAGACCTTGCACTGAATAAAACAGGTGAAGTGGGACTAGGAGTAGAGACCAATTCACTGTCGTGTAAGTGGGCTAGCTCTAAACTGCTGGTAAAAACAAGTGTGTGGAAAACAAATACAATCCTTAGCATCGTGATTCCTCAGATCTACCATAAGCACTGTAAAAGTCGGGCTGAGCTGTCTCCATCAATAAGACAGATAGGTCCTTGCAGAGAACACTCCATCCCTCCCCTCATGGATTTGTCTCTTAGGCCAGGACTGATAACATTCCCGAGGCGCCTGTCCAAGCCCTTTGCCTGTAAAGGCACGCTTAATGCTACTTAACTTTTAGATTACTAGCTAGCTGAGACAAAATACTCACCTCAAAGAAATCCCAAACCCTGCCTCTCACTTCCGTGGTGAGGACCCTGATGCCCACGTGTAAGTACGGATGAACATGGTCTCTTTGTGTTCTGCAGATCTGTGAAGCCGCCTTGCTGAAGCCCGCGGCGTGTGCGTGTCTCTTCTCCCAAGGACTAATGATCTGTGGAGCTGTGGAGTGTGACAATGGTGTTTGTGTCCAGTCTATCAAACGCCATTATCACACTAAATAGCTACTGGTAGATAAGACATCGATTCAGAAAAGCACGCAAACAGCAGCAATATGTTTTCCCACCGTGCTGAGGAATAAACTTTTGCATGTACATCAGGACGACTCCCTTCTTTCTTTTGTAAGCAAAAGCACCACAGTATGTGGGAAGTACATGCTCTGCCACAGGCACTTCCAGGTTCCCATTGCAAAGCACAGGAGTCATCTTAAGGAATCGTCATTCTAATGCCGTCGTTAGGAATGTGTATTTCCTTGGGATCAGTGGGGTTGTGATTGCCTCTGAAAAAGAAGGTCAGCTTGGGGCTTTCTTTTTTTCTGTTGAATTGACCGGGACAACAGAATACCAAAGCCAATTAGCTGATGCAGTGAAACTGTGGCTCTTATTTTGGTGCCAAATTAAAACATATGTTTGGAACATAAATTGACTGAGATGCTTGTGACATTTTTCAGACAGAATATTCTCCAAAATTCTCATAAAAATCTATTACCTCTAACTTGAAACATAATTTATGCAGCTTGGAAATGCTTTTGGCTTTGTTCCCTTCCATGTCACAACTGTACGTATGATTTGAGCACCACATTTAAGTCCATTGTCTTATATTCTAAACCTACTATTTTGGGAATGGTCACAAACTCCTCATAGAAATTCTCCTGACAACTATTGTAAAGAATAAGAATCATCTGTAGTAACTTCCAAAGGGCTTAATGAAAGCCAGGCACCAACACTGCACTGAGAAGCCTAAATCCCACTGAAGAATCCAAGATTTCCACTCAGATAAGGTTGCACTCTGATTCACAGTGAGAATGGTAACTTTAATATTAATTGACATGTCCCAAATTTCACCTTTTCTCTGACTTCTAGTGCTAGAAGTAAGCAGGCACGCGGAACAAATAGCAAGCTTCCTGCGGCTGCGACGTGTAGAGTGCTGACGGAAGTTAACAGTTGGACTCGATGATCTAAAAGATCTTTTCTATCCTAAATGATTCTACAGTTCTGTGCTTCTCTAAGGAAACACTGCTGTAGGTTTTACTGTGTTTCCATTTGCAACCCATTTTATTATCCACTATTTCCCAACAGCACATCCTCAGTGAGTTACTTAATTTTATTCCCTAAACCTTGTTTTCTTCCCTGAGTTACTGCCATGGAACAGTCATTAGCAATGTGTACTGCTGAAAATTAATGGGAAAGCTACAGTGTTGTATATTAAAACTGAGTTCCAGTCTAGACACTTTTAAAAGAATTCTCAGCACTTCAAGTAACACTAACACAACACGTCTTCACAAGGAAACCCAGAATCAGTGTCCTAAACCTTGTATGTACCCTAATCACTCTTTGAGTTCACAATTTTCTTTTGTGACTATCTGTTCTGAAAACCTGCACTGCTCCTCCGCGCAAGGTGACTGAATGGAGAGTAATCCAGTGGCCTCCTGAAAAACTAGTGCAGAAGCTCTTGCAAAAGGAAGCAGATAAATCTTACTACCCACAGGAAGAAGAAAGACTTTTCGTTGCTTTTTTGCCTCTTCCAACCATGCTGTCCCAAAGAAACATGAGGCACGGGAAGGGGCACGGGCAGTGGCAGAGGAGGTGGGGAGAGGCAGAGGGCAACAGGGGACATGTGAGTGCAAGAACAAAGCGAGGGGAGCCGAGACCATGAGCACGGCACCAGCTATGCAGCCAGTCCTTCAAGTTCAAATCATCTCCTTTTTCTCGAACCCCCCCACTTCCCCGACGTCATCCTTCCAGTATATATCGCACCCACTGGCCTCCTCTCCCCTGCCCCAGTTTTGCTTTCAGAAACAATAAATCTTAATCTTGGCTACCAGATAAAGCCTGAGCGGACGGACAGAAATAGCCGACGTCATGCCTCCCTCCCTTCTGATGCTTCCTGCGTGACACAGGAGGCTCACCCAGAGGCGTTTCTGCGGGAGCAGTACCAGCCTTTTGGCGTGTGCCAGGCAGCCTTTCTGCTGGGTCCTGATCACAAGCCCATCCCTGCTCTGTCACTTGATACGGAGCTGCCGCATCCCCAAGCTGCGGCTGTGACACACCGTGCTGCCCCGTAGCATGAGGCTGGGCCTATCTTTTGTCTGGGAGGAGCAGGTAAGCGCACTGCAAACACCGATGTAGTGGGCCACATCCAAAACGTCTGGCACAGACCGGACATCCGTAAGACCACGAAGCATTAACACTAACAACAGGCACTGTTCTGCCACCACTGCGAAACCAGCAACCTCAGTCACGCGTGAACACGGCCAGAACCCAGCAGCAACAGAACGGCTCCCAAGCCAATAATCTCCTGCTGTCCAAGACTTAGTAAGTCACAGTAATTTCGCACCCACAATATTTTATGACAGACTCACAGAGAAACCAGCAGAGCTGCACATAATTATGGCTTATTTTTCAAAAGCTCTCTGCTGAGAACAAACTTCTAGCTGAGGGAATCTGAGCGCAGGTGAGTGGCGGGTGGGCAAGGGAGCTGGAACTCCTTGCCTTTTTCCTGGCTTTGCAGGAGGGAAGCAAAAGTGACCTTGTGTGCGAGGCTGTCTGCGTAATGTTTCTGCAGCAGCCGCTTTTCTTCTCAGCTTTTGATTGAGAGAGAAATGAAGTCCCTTCCCTGCCTTGCCACGCCTGCAGCACTTTCTAGGGAGCCTGTACCAGTCTCGCTTGCCCCACTCCTGACTACTGGCACTGCAATTTTTCTTATTCAAAGAACATCTTACACCGTTTCTCTCCTCCCACTCAGTAAGGTTCATGTGCTGCTTGCCCTATCAACAGAAAGAGCTGGAGATTAAGGTCTGTCAATTCGGACCAGCTCTAGGATTTGCAATGTCATCACAGCTTATTCCACATCACTCGTTCTTTCAGAGATGCCAAACGTCAGTCACCACTGCTGGTGCTCCGGTGCTGGACTGGCAGCACAGGCTCCCCAGCTTCCACTTCTAGTGTTATTAAAGGAAAAGCATTTAAAATATTCAGTCAAACAACGACGTGGGCAAACAGCGCTAACCTTCCCCTGGTGCTCTGTGGCAGGATAGCAATGCAGATTGATTCTCTCTCCCCATTACTTTCTTATTACTGTGCCCTTAAAATTTAGAAATGAATAGTTATTTACTGAGGCTTTTACTGTAGAGCAACTTGACCTTTACAACATCCACACAAGTATTAGATACACTGAAGTTTCTTGAAGAAAAAAAAAAAAGAGAGAGATTCAAGCATAACGGAGCAGCATGCTGCGAGGTTAGGTTACGCAAGGTTAAGCGGCAGGAGTCATATTGAAAAGCTCCTGCAATAAGAACCGAATACAACTTTCTCTTGCTATGTGGCGTAAGGAATGAATTGGGAAAACCACTGCCCGTTTCCCAATGGGGTCCTCCACCTTCCATCTCCTTGGCATGGATAAATATTCAAGGCACAGCATCTGAAATACATCAGCTGCCTTCTGGAGCTGCATCCTCTGGAGACCTGGGGCTGAGCAATTTGTAAAGCAGGAGTACGCGTAAGGACTGGGAATGCATATCGCAGCACTGTGATGATCTACTCACCCCAGGGCAGTCAGTCACAGATTCAAATCCTGAAGCTTGGCAGTCTGGTATTTTTCATTTGGAAACCTGAAATGAAGAACCACCTAACTTCTGCAGCAAGGATCTATCTTCCCACACAGATTGAAAAATGCTGCAGACATTTTGCATAAAAGTTTCTCAATTTTCCAGTTTTAGAGAAAATTCTCCTGCACTCCAGGTGCACCTCTCCACATTTCAGGACGAGGCTGATACCCACTGACCTCCTTGTGGCTGTTATTTAAGATCTAAAGCTGGAACCAGAATCTACAGCCGATTCCCAGCAACTGGGCACTGGTTTTCAAAAGCCTTTTCAAAAGTGCTCAGATTCATTCACCGCTGCCCTTGCCAAATGTACCCAACATTCTATTTCAGAAGCGACTGAGGAGGCCGATTTCCACTGAGCAAGAAAGTTCTAAGGTTTATGGATACTTTTTGGAAAAAAGATCAACAAAAAGAGTTATGTGTCTAATATTTGGTGGATGTGGACTTAGAGACTGAAATGCCTTGGGTGTTTTTGAAAACCATTACCACTGGAGGTCAGACATTTTTTAAAACACTGAAGATATTGCAAAATAACAGGTAAAATTACTAGTTTACCTTCAGGGACACATACATCTAAAAACCTAATACCTATAAGCCATCCATGTGATTAATTACTTTTGAACAGGAAGAAAGATCCTGTAGAAGCTTAATGAGTCCATTCTTGGGTGTTTTATCGTTGTTGGTCTGCGCAATAGAATTTAAATCACAAAGCATGAGCGCTTCAGCCAAAACTACAGGGGTGTCCTATGAAAAGCCTAAGATTTCAAAACTGCTGTCAGGACACAGCGTAATTCATTCATTCTGGGTGTGCTAAAGAATATCTAGTAATATAATAATGCAGCTGCTAGCAGCAAGAATTAACCTCTAAGTGCTCCTTTAAAAACGGGTTCCAGTTTCTGCTTTCCGGCGATTAGAATGAGTATTTATTTCACTCCCTCACAAAAAAACAGGCTTTGGTAAGTAAGAAATTGTGGAAGTTTTTGAGAGGGGCCTGCAAAGACAAGGTATTCCTGCCACAGAGTTCCCACCTGTCCAACAAGACAGGCAAGAGGGCAGAACAGGCAGCTCGGCAAGTGCGAAAGGAGACGGGGCTACAAGGACACAAATAAGAGGCAAAGCCTCAATTCTCTGCATCCCCTAGATACGCCAAAGAGCAAGCATCCGAGTGCCACGGCACAATGACTTTAACCTCAGGTAATCAGTCAAGCACTTGTTACTTTTGGTAGAAATTACTGTATAATTATTTCAATGTAATTGCACATGTAGCTGAACTCAAGGGCAATGACTGAATTTTAACAGGCCCATGTGACGTTATTATAATTGAATCACAGAATCACACAGAATGTTGAAGCTTTTGTTCTATTACAGAAAAATGTCTGCTTTAAACCAGCACAGTGCCAGGTTTGCCTATTATCTTCAGTTAGACTTTCCACTGACAGAAATCCAGGAACTGTGACTCACACAGTGTTGCAATACCTCGGCAATGTAATATGTCTATTAACAAAGAAAGTATGTTCAATAATAAACTCCTGAGCAATGGAAAAGCATCCATTTCAGCTGGATGTACACCTATTTAATTCAAATGTGATGGCTTGTTATTATATAATGCTCCATGTACACATTTACTCTGCAAGATCAATAATAAGAAAATGAAAATTAGCTGTTGAATAGAGATGTCTAGTTCAAAGCTGAATGAAAAATATCGAATCCATCAAAATAGAAGTATAAACAGAATGTGGCCCAAGTTCTTAATTAATGCTCCATCAGTGGGCCGGGAGGACAGTTCCCCACAGAGGAAAAGATTCTAAAAGCTTCCTGCGTGCTCACTGCCAGGGGACAAGGCTGTCACCATCTTGCCTCAAGAAGGCCCGACAGAGCACAACGTCTTCCCCTGCGCTGTGCGCCGTGGGCATGGAGAGCGTAAACATCCTCATTCAGACCTACGGTTTCTGCCAGGCTTATTCTGACCAAGAGGTGCAAACAATGTGTTCTTCACGTTTTTGATTAATGACTCGGGAAGAAGGTTATGACACAGTCCTGCAAACAACTGCAGGGATGGAACTATGGTCACAGGTGAGTGCTCCGAGAATCCACCTGAGCTTAGTCGCCTGCAGGATGGAGACCTCCATCCTTCCAGATGAGGGAAGTTTTCATTGTCTCTGTGCTGCCATCAGTACTGAGCACAGCAGGCAAATGCAGTACGGCGACGTTTTCACACAGCTATGAAATACCAACAAAACTAACACTCTGAAGCTGGGGGGGAGCGTTGGCTTCCCGGATACCCTGTGTCTTAGAGATCAGCATGATCAGGAAGCAGAACACTTATGAAGGGAAACGGGAGCAAATTTCCTTCCCAAAGATGCTACATGCCACCATCGTGCTCAGTGTTTCCTGAACAGCCGGGAACTGTCTCCTTTAGCGAGCTAGGGAACCACTCGCCAGCTCCTCCGTGTCAGCCTGGCAAGAGCACCTCAGGCAAAGGGAAGCCAGTGGGAGCAAAGCCGTCGTTGAGACGCACTCCTGTCACCTCAGAAGGGGAAAGGGCTACTGTCCACGTACTGGTATGCCATGGGCTATTTCAGGCAGCGTGCAGACTCCAAAGCTCTATGTTACAACAGGATGGGAGCTAGCAGAACAGCACTGTGCCATCGGGTTAACTGCAGATTTGAGGAAACTTGCAGAGAAAGCAAGGAATTTTGTGGAGAATCACATCAGTTTCCCATTTCTAAGCTGATGACATCACTTTGTGAGGACCTTAAAGCTTCTAGCTAATTTTGTGGGGGGCAGAAGAGAGATAGATCCAATCATGAATGGCTTTGTCTTGTATTAAAAGATATGTAAGTGGGAGAAAAGATTACAAGAATAGGATTATAGTAGGTTTACAATATGCAAAAATCTGGGAAAGAAAATTTTTCTACAGCAGCCTGAAAACAATACTGTGCAAAACTAAGTGGCATCTTGAATATATTGATACATAGCAGCTGAACCCACAGGCACAGGCACACGGAAGGGAAGATGCTCTCCAGTGACTACAGTGCGCTCAATGTCCAAGACTCAAAATGTGCAGATACCAATAGACAGAAGGGTTGTAAAATAACCCAGGCAGAGGGCTTAGCTTGTCTCCAAAATCTTGCCCTGGTGTTACATCTCGGGTACCAAGACCACAGAGTCAGCTCCTTTCTTTGTTGCTGGCAGCCACATCAGGGTGACCTGAACATCACACAGGAAGGCAAAAGACTGAAGTTCTGGCCCCCGCTCGTCACTGGTGCCTATCGCTCCTGCACATTCTCGAGAGGAGGTCTCACAAGGTGGGGCAGTGTAGGTCAGTGCTCTGAAGAAATGAAGTCTCTAGGTTCTCTTGCTTTCTTGGGCACTGTTTTCTTTATAGTTGATGAGTTTGGTAGATTTTTGCTTTTCATGGATGTTGCTCTCCTCTGTTTGTGATGAGCAGTTCGGAGAGATTTCAGCCCCAGCATCTCACAGTACTTATTGCACTGGTGGAGGGCTCGGAACTGCTCGATGAAGGAAATGGAGCAGTTGCCTTTAAAACCTTTGTATCTGTAGCAACAAAGACAAAAAAAAAAAAGCCAAATGGGATTTCAAGATTCATTTTCAGCACAGGCAGAGTATGAATGCTGACTCATAAGCATCTTGAAAACATTAAGCAAGTCTCTTCCACTCATGCTGTTTTGAGAAGCACTGACTCTGCCATGGAAAATCAAACTGAGCCATTGAGAGGTGAAGGAAACCAGGTAATAAGTAGCAACAGAAGAGGGAAAAGGGTTAAAGAGGCACAGCTCTTTGGTCTGTGTCCTGGCTACTATTTTTCATTTCATTTAGCTGTGAATCTACCTGTCTGCTGGCTAACTTTGTCTCGGTAATATCTAAATGAAATCCATCCTACATCATTCCCTACAAACAGTTCTGAGTGCCACGAAGAGGCAAGGCTGCCACACGAGGTGGTGTCAGAACCAGAAGTTGTTTCCATCCAAACACGCACATAACTTCTGTGCTACCCTCCTCCCTCCCCCAGGCTTGACTACAAGACGTCAAGAAGCCAAGCCTCGTGGGGCCCAAGGCTGTGAGGAGCGTTCCTGAGGCACCCACTCTCACCCCCTTCAGCGGGCTGGCAGAGCCAGGGTGTTGGCAGAGCAGGCGCACCCCTCTTCTCCTCACCCTGCACTGCACACTGACATTTTACTTCAGGACTAGTCCCTGGAGCTCAGCAAGAAAATGAACCATTCTCTCGCTCCTTTGGAGAAATAACAGACCTGAGATGTGACACCTGAGCTCCCTTACCAGGGCCAGCAGGTGTGTGCTCCAGACGCACCAGAGCCCATGCTCCGCAGGCAGACACACCTGTGCACAGCAAGAAAACCAAGCACTGACCCTGACTCCAGCAACTAGATAAAGCAGAGCGAGGCACTGCCAGCAAAGAACAGGAACTTAGACTGAAATGGGTTTAGAAATTTATCATGAATATTCAGCTGCCCATCGGTCTTCCCGCTGGGCGCCAGTGGCAACACCAGCTGCGGTCCCAGCCCGCTCGGGTGCCGCAGCCGCGTGTGTGGCCGAGGCAGGTGCCCGCGGGTGCAGGGCATGGCGAGGCGCGGGGCAGCCTGCCCTGGGGTGGCAGCACCTGCTTCCTCTGCTGCTGGACATGCCTCTGCTTGCTGCAAGACTGACCGAGAGACTCCACTTCTCCCGCCCTCTGTGCAGGCGTCTTCTGGCAGAAATATTAATGATGAGTAACCTCCAGGGCTATCCACTGGGTGAGAATTTGCGCTGCACCGAATGCTGACTATTTTAATCTGTGGCTGATAAATGACCACCTCTTGCTCTCACTCTTTTTTCCCTAGGTAGTCATTTTTTTGCAGCTAAACAAAGTTTCTTTGTATGTTTTTCGCATGCTATAAAATTGTGGTAATACTCATTTCTTTCTGGAAATCATCTTGGAATGAAGAAGGTGAGCTAAAAAAATCCAGTTTTCTCATGAAGTAAATAAGTCTGTCTAAATGGCTTTCCTATATGTACTTAGTATTTGTCACTTCCTCTATGTCTTTGGAGGAACATCTAAACAAAGAGCAGAAACAGTATCATCTGAGCAAATGCTACTATGAGTAAGAGACATTTTAAAGGAGCAATTGAATGCTCTACTAACAAACTTTGAGAATTCAACAAATGCCAGAAATACTTGCAGAAAAAGTAAGAGCGTAAGTATCTCGGACAGAACAGTTATATTAAAAACACGTGACTATTTTGTTTTACTAGTTTTGCTCCTGAATCAAGCCATCCTCATTTCCCTGCTCTTAAAGTAAGAGGTTTGCATTGGTCTTGTGGCTACAGATGTGGCCTCAGTAACACTCCTCGGCTCTTCGGGAAGCTGAGAGGCATAAACGAGCCTGCTTTGGCTCCGCAGTGGGCAGGCAGCCCCAGGTCTTAGAGCAGGCCAGACACAAACTACCCTACAGACGTGAGCTCAGTTTCACACCAGAATTCTCCCAGCTGTTTGCGGGTCACTGCTTCCCCAGAGCCGCTCTTGTGCGCTCCCAGTCCGCATTGTTTGCTCTGCACAGACCTAACGACCATAGCTCTGCTGTGCTTTGGCTGGACTTGTGAGCTTAACTCAAACCATTCTGCGCTGTTACAACCTGTCGTACGGGCAGTCGGCGAAGGTCTCCACTAGCAAACGGCTCCTGAATTGTACAGTCTGTATCGCTCTCACATTTGGTGATCAGTAACACCAAACTACTGACCACTCCAAGCCTTGAAAAATATGAATCTGCTGTTTTGCACAGCATGTGCTATTAATTCACCAACTTGACTACTCATAAATAAAACCCAGATAGAATTTCATCTCCCAATCTTGACAGCTGGGGGCTGACCAAATCTTTCTTAAGTCTGAAAGGAGAATGGTGGATTTGTCCCCAGGCTTAAACACCCCAGTGCCTCTTGTTGCTGTGTCGAGTAAAACTAAATCTGTTAACGCTCTGAAATCAGACAGGCTTTTGGACCCCCAGCTGGCAAAGAGCATTCCTGCTAATCACGTGTCCACGGGTCCCCGCGCCCCTCGCTCCTCCATCGCTGTGCTCACCCCTCTCGGGTAAATACCTGGGCAGTTGTGCACTGCTTCTAACCTGCCTCACCGCCTGTACTTAGCTGCCAGTCGCTGTGCTGGGTTATTTTTGTTTTTGTTCCCCAGAGTCTCCCGAGTAGCTTGCTTAAAGGATTGATTGCCTGACTCTGGTGCGCCCCAGTGGCTACATGAAAAACACTTTCCAGGCTTTTCGGTTTCTAGTCAGGCTTTGCCCTCTGCTGACAGAAACCGTACTGCAGCTTCTACAAAGCCTTCAACAAATACCTCCTGGGTTCCTTCAGCTTCTAACTCACTGGTAAAACACAAATAGCAGGGATAAAAGACCAGAATTACTTTGAAAAGTGTTAATTGTTGAAAACATGAATCTCTCCACAGTCCTTACAGGAAGGAAAGGAAAGATGAAGACAATGGATACACAAATGCTCTCCCAGAAATGTTCAGACTTGGAATATGAATCTAGACCCCTCAAAAAAATCTTTAACAGCAATAAGCAATGCTCAATATAGGTACAAAATCTGCAATCAATTCTGGGCTCCCTGGTTCAAGAAGGACAAGGAACTGCTGGAGAGAGCTGAACTGCTGGAGGGGACAGGAGCATCTCCCACCCGAGGAAGGGCCGAGAGATCTGGGGCTGTTCAGCCTGGAGACGAGGAAGCTGCGTATAAATACCTCCTAAAGGGGGACGAGGCCAGACTCTTCTCAGTGGTGCCCAGTGACAGGACAAGAGGCGATGGTCACCAATTTAAAAACGGGAGGTTCAACCTAAACGTGGGCAAATACTTCTTCATTGTGAAGGTGACAGAGCACGGGCACAGGCTGCCCAGAGAGGCTGCAGAGTCTCTATCTCTGGAGACTTTGAAAACCCTCCTGGACACGTTCCTGTATGACCTACTAATGGCCATCAATAGTTCAGGACAGTTTCCATATTGGTTTTTGCAAATTCATCAGGAGCAGCTTGCACTGACACTAGATCACTTGAAAGGTTGACTATACTATGAGCGTGGCAGGGGAGGTGCATCTTCTCAGGGTTTTTTTTCCCCCCTGATCACAAGTTTAATCTTAGAGTGAAATTAGAATTGCATTTAACTTGCATTCCAAGGAGGAACAATAGGAACGTTCTTCCATTCATCAAGGATCACAGAAGCACTTCCCAAGGATATTTTGGTTTGCCTTGATGTGACTGGCCCAGGCTTAGAAGAATCGGAGGCAGAGGACCTGACCAGTGAGGCCACTGCTTCTGCAAAGAGTGGTTGAGGAAATTCTGGGAATTTCTACAGGTGATTACAGCAAAAAATCAGCTTTGTATTTTCTCTAACAATACAGTTAAAATCACAACAGCATCATACTGCATTTTTCAGTCAAGTAGGACTATGTATGTTCTCCCCAGCACGCGAGATAGACGACCTCTCACGAGCATGGCTGCACTGTACCGAAAGCAGCAACAGCCAGTCACACAGATGAATTCTGTGTACTTGTTTGTTTTCTCTATGCAGGCTTGCAGAATTAAAAATCAAACTGTAGATGCTAATGCAGAAGTGTAACTTCTGGGAAAGGAGCAAGAAAGAAAGATATAGGACCAGGAAAAATTTGCTGTCTTGTAGCAATACCATCAGCTAAATGACAAACACAATGATACTCAACATTTTCAAGAGGTTGTTTTCACGAAGATATTCCCTTATATGTGACCGAGGTGTTCCTTACTACAGCTTGCATTGTATGTTTGTTTTCTCACTTCACCTTCTTCCCTAGTCCAACATGAGTTTTTATAGGCATAATTGCCCAGAGTGAGTTGGACATCAGCATCCATTAAAGCATTTCTATAAATCTTCTGATTCCAGGGAACTGTGTTGTCTAAATAAATTTTTTATGACTTTGTTTTATAACAGGATGATGCAACTTCATTTCAACTGATTTCACTTTAGATCCACAGCTAAAAGAGTAAATCCATGTAAGTTTTGAATGGATGCCAGACTGCAAATATCAAGGATTTTCCCAGAATATTCTGAGGGTTTTTTCCTGCACGACAAGTATACAGACAAGCTCCATTTTGGAGCTGAATCCATGTGACCAAATCTGCTTTTTCCTGTCATTCTCTCAAAGGAGAACTTGAATTTAACGTGTTGGTCACAGGCATTTACCTCCATTCCCTTTCCCTTTCCAGCAGCCAGCTGATTTGAATGACCACCTGCACTGCCTACTCCTGTCAATGGCTCCTCTGGCCCGCGGTATAACTAGAAGCTTTAATCACCAGAAACTTAAGAGAAGTCAGAACATTAAATGTCTGTATCTTTATGCACATGCTTAATTCAAAGCCCTGAAGCCATCGCAAAACTACTAGGAAACAGGCCTCCTTAAATATTATGAACAGATCTTTTGTTTTAGCCCAGAACGACTGCTTTTGAGAGAGAAGGGAAAAAGATACCATCAAATCCCTTAACACATTTCTCTTTTTATCAGGTAAGTGGCCTAGGCAAAGCTCAACAGACTTCTTCGCTCCACCCATGCAGCTGACAAGAACACGAGCTCAAGAAAAGCTCACAGTAACTGCCTGCTGCAGGAACAAAAACTAACTCATTGAGTTCCAAACCGAGGACAGAGGTTTTATAAAAGCTGGTGTCATAAAAACATATTCTAAAGCTTTGGCATTTCTGCTGGCTGCAAGAGGGATTTCAGCTGTGTTCTCTCACGCAGTCCCTACACCATCCCTTTAAATTCCTTACCAAAAGGGCAGTAAAAACTTGGGCCCCTTCCAGGGCACTTCCTTCCCTAGTTCCCACAGCACCGTGGCAGGCATCCTCTCTTCTTCCAGCGGAAGAGTAGCGGGGGAGAAGGGACACCTCAGCTACTGGCAGGAGGAGCTGCTGGTAGGGCCGGAGGGCGCTGCACCTGCGTTTGCTGGGGCACCGCGGTGCCAGTGAGCGCAAGCCCAGCTGCAGCTCTGGCTCCAGCCCGAGCTGGGCTTGAGACAGCCCCTCCATGGTCAGCACAACCACCACGTCCTTCTCCGTACCCAAGGCTGGAGCCAGTGCTGGCCCTGTGTTTTTTGCCCTACCTTCCTCCAGCTGATGTACCACCAAGTAAAACACCTTACCTGCTCGTGAATCACCAGAGACCTTGATTTCACGCACGAAATACCCTTTGAATACGCCTATTTTAAGGGAGACATGAAGAAAAAGCAAACCCTCATCTACAGCGTAGCCTTATCCTTTTAGAACAAAATAAGCATGTTTCCCTTATAGGTAGGTTCCCATAAATGTTAACAAAAAAAATTAGAAGAGTCAGATGAGGACTGTTTTCTTCCAATGTTAAAGCAAGAGTCTATTTCCAGTGCACCCTCCCCCAACATATTTACACTGTGAAGGCACTGACGTGTAAAGCAAAATCACGCTGTTGAGAAATAATTTTTTACTCACCCTTTGGCCAGTGTTGCTATGCCAACGTCAGTTAATTTCATTCCTACACCTACAAGGCAGCAAGGAAGCAGAGAGCTTATGTTACATTAGAATTTCTAGGAATATCTTCAGATTCAAGAGCACCGTACGTAGAGGCATTAAACAGTATTTATTGATTCACGTTTCTAATTTTAATTTTTTGTCACAATTTTTTCAGAACATTTTCAAGTACTCAATTAAAAATAGGATGGCTGTGCTCTGGATCACTAGGAATTTCTAGAAGTCAGTCTCATACTAGCAGTTTACAGACAATGGGGTGATAAATAGAGCAGAGCTTGTTTCCCGTGCCAGACAGCCAGTGGGGGGAAGGAGAGGCTCCACTTCGGTGCCTGCATTTTAAGAAACATGCAAAATCGTTGTTTGTGCACCTGTCTTGAGATGTGTATATTTATTTATGGGTTTTGAGGTTTTGATGCTTTGCAAACTTGGGCTATAGCATTTATTGGTAGGAACTGCGTATTTGCTTTGCTAATCAAATAGCAATAGGTCAATCAATCTCGATTTTCACTTTTTAGGCAGAGATTCAAAATCCCTTTCTCCTTCAGCATTTCAAAAACTTGGTGTTTTTAACTTGCTCCTTTGCTGACTTCTTTACAGGCAAAATCCAACCCTGCAGCGTGCATTTTCTTCTGTACAGGAAAACGGCAATCTCCCAATCATCTTCCTTGGAGAATATCCTCCGGAATCTCAGCTGGTATGCCTGAGAAATGCAGCCTAGATACTCGAGCGAGAAGATGATCAGAGAGGGACGAGGCTTCTCCGCAGCTACACCATCCTTTGTGGCAGCAATCTTCACAGAGGCTCAGACACCAGTTCTGCTGTTGCCCTTCCCTCAGGCTGCAATTTTGTTCTTTCTTCTCCCTTTAAATTACTTCAGGGGTCTTGTTTAGATGTCTTGTTGCTAATTTTCCTGCCTTCCCTTGTTAAAGAATATGGGCTGTTTTCTAAGAGTCCACCTTTTTTCCGATTTTCTTTAGTAAGGGTCTGTCTTTGTTTCAGACACACCTGCGCACAGCGTGTCTGGTACAGGCCCAGCGCTGCAGCAGCTGGAGGAGCCACGCCCACAGGGGCAGCATTTCCTAACTGTGAGAAGGGCGCTTCTTTACCATTCTTCTTTTTTTAAAGGAACGTGTTTACTCAAACCTAGCCAGGACCTGAATGTGAAGCACTCCACTGCTGAGAGGTAACACAAACTAGGTAAAAATTCCATTCCTCTGCTGATTACGTAAACATCATAACACTGCATAGGTTAATACAGTAGGCATTTAATTAGTCTTTCTGTTCCCCAGCGTAACACACACACACAAATAAACACGGTGCACTTTCAAGAGGCTAGAAAATAAAATATCCTAACTCTCTGTCCTATCTTCTATTCTGATGTGTTGCTGTATAACACAGGCACAGGGCCAGGGTGCTGCCCGCATCTGGAGAAGGCTCTGCCTGTTGCAAGGTTACGGAAGGAGCACGTTCAGCATTGCCAACAGGACATGGAAAGCCAAGAATAACATTTCCCAGAAATAAGTCTCTGCAAGTTCTGCACTTATAGAGATAGACTGTCACCAGCCTGTATCACGGGAAAGCCATTTAATCGCCCCCACTAAGAAAACTCACCTTGCAGGTCAGTGACAAGCAAGCTGCCATTGGTCTTCTCATACACCCAGTGCTGGAAGGTGCAACACTTCTGGCCAGCCTCCGAGTCTCTTCTCAGGAAATTTACCTCCTTGCCGTCCCTGACAGAGTACTTCACAAATTCCCCGACCAGCTCCTCCTCCACTGTCGCATAGGGGATGTTATTAGCAGGCCGATGAACAAGAAAAATAGGAATTATCCTGAAATCAAGGGATAAAAACTAGTAAAATCCACAGAGTTCTGTCAACGAAGGTGTAAGAAACAGACAAAGTGACCACTTATCTTGGAGAGTGAATGAACAGCTACCAAGTCTAAACCAAGCCAGGAGACATCTGGGTAAGACTGAGATCTAGTAGCTCTGGGACATAACCGCGTTCTCCTCTCCGTGCTCATTTCTTTGTATTGTATACTCAGATGTAAACTTTTTCAAAGCATGCTTTCTAATGTTGTCCTGCTACATCCCAAAACCTAAGCTCTGCACAACAAAGGGTGCTTGCTCATTTCAGAGTATCACTGCTTCAGCTCCTCAAGCTGCCTGATACACGACTGAGTCTTTGTGAGGTGTTAGCCACGTGCAAATTTGATCCTTCTAGAAAAAGCTTCACCCAAGACCAGTGTAAGTGGAGGATTCTGTGATTTCTCAGACTACACTACTAAAACGTGACACATCCAAAATCGGCAAACACTGCTGAAAGAAGCACCCTACCTCACAGGTAGCCTTCTTCTGTTTGTACTTATACCGGAAAACTCAGCACTGCTACTACAGTGTAAGTCTCCAAAATTAAAACCTTCGAGTAAGCAAAACAGTGGAATGGGTGTATATTAGAATGGAATTTAATAGCGCTATGAGATAAGGTTGGTTTGGAAAGCCACTCCCCTGGAGCTGTTAACAGAACTTAACCGTATTTTATGAGCTAGCTCACAAGAGTTCTTAGCAGTATCTCAGAAGAAAAGGGGGACATGGTTGTCACCACAAAACAGGTTTCTAGTTACTTGCTTTCTTACAAACAGTCCCATCTCTTGGAGCTACCCTGCCAAAGGGGTGGTCTGACAGGAGCTGGCTAGAAGAAAGGAATATAGCCTTAAAATTTTTAAATTAAAAAGCAAACCAAAAGCACACATGCATCATCTATTTTCGCTACTATCTGCTGTCTGCCAGCCAGTTTTTTTAAAAAATAGCACCAGATTTGGACCTCCCACGTTACTTGGATCGGACTTCTCATTTTCATGGGGTACATATGCACACACTCTCTCTCTCTCACTCATATCAAACCTAAAGGTTATGCCCTTTGCCTAAAGAAATCTCTCAAACAGAAATTTTACCAAGAGCAATTCCAGAAAAGAAGCTGACTTGCACAAGTATTTTCCCTAAAAGAGTTCACTGCCACCACCATCGCTGTTGCTAATCTCAAAAAAGATGTCTTTGAGGAATCATTCCAGAGACTGCTTTAAGTGGTCTCTTTTTTTTCAGAGAATCAGTGCAGCTAAGCAGATCTTATGTCATCTAAACAGAGATGGAGATTCAGCCTTCTGTCAAGCATGTAGGTCTTATCCTCAAAGCAAGGCAGATGGAATTTCAACCATCTGTTGCAGATTCAACTCTACATAGTAGCCTGACACTGGAACAGCAAATCCTTTGGAAAAGATCTATTACCAAATCCTCAAGTTCCCACTTGCCAGCCTCAGGGGCAGAGGTGAACTTGCAGTGCGCTCCTGGTCTGACGGACGTATATTTGGGAAATGGAAAACTTCTGAAATGAAACAAACCAGTCTTTGGGAAAACCTAGATTCAGAGTTGAGCTTTCTGACTTAAGACTCTCCTATACATAGAAAACTTGCCTAAGAAGCAACTTCATACCAGCTTCAGAACGATCACGATTTCTCTCAAGACTTCATTTTTAAGGGAAAGTTGGAAAGCCCAGCTTATCCCCTACTGCTGTTACTAGATGATACTAGTAGTGGCACCTACTGGTGTCACTTCACTAACAATTCCCTCTACATTTTATATCAAATGATGCTTTTCACTGCTATTTACTGTCATTACTCCGTGTCATACTCTTCTAATGCAAACAGGCGCTCTCTCACCACGACACTCAGCACTATTCAGGTCATGACTCCAGCTGTAACACTCTTCTCAGGACTCCTCTTTCTTCGCTTCAGTAGTTACTCCTGGCAGTCAGCAGGCAGCTGTGGCACAGGACAATATATATACACATACGCATATATGTATATAAAAATATAGATATGCTCACTCTGGTACTTCCCCAAAGCCTTCCAAAGGTTCAGCTTCAGCTGCATATATCTTCGCATACTCTCTTGCAGTATTTTGGACATAGCATTCCTGTATTACAAACAGACACGCCTAAGGCATATTACTCAAAACATTTTACGGATCATCTGTTTGAATATTTGCAGGACGGTTTTCCCCCACAATTCTTCCTCACGAAGAACAGGCGAAGCTTACCTGCAGTGCTAGTTTGTAGTTCTTCTGAACCAGATCATCCTTACTCTTGGTCCCATACGTGATAGCATTGTGCACTTTGAGAACGCAGGCGTGGCCGGGCCCAAACACCGGCACGAGCCCTTGCATGACTTTACTTCGGAAGGCTTTTCGGTGCATGCCTTCACCAAAGTGAAGCTCTTCTGTAGCTATTATTCCACGCAGGTTCCCACCAAAATAGCTGTCACTGATGAAATCTTCTCTGAACATGAGCTGCATGAATTCAATTTCTTCCGCACCTAAAACACAACGCCACTTTGTTCTGCACAACACCCTTCTCCAGTCACGGGGCAAGGGGGGGACATGGAGAGCAAATGTATCTTTCTATAGAGTATTAAAGAAAATGGTCAGTGGAAACACAACAAGACTATGGACTTCACCTTTTTAAATGATCAGTGGAATACAAATTGCAAAAAATTAAAAAGAGGGGGGAAAAATGGTTGAGGTTAAGCACTGAGCAAAATCAAAAAATTCTAACTGCACTCCAAGGCTCTCTTGAAGGCAGGGAACATCAGTGGAAAAGACAGAGAGAAAAAGGTGTATGCAATGAAGTCCTTCCAGCTCCCTCTTGTAGCTATCTCTGGTTTAGATTCTGTACACTATTGCCTCTCTCTGAAGCACAGAGGAAAACAGTGCACACATAAAGCTAGAATTAGAAGGCAGCTTAACTCCACCTAAAGTTGTCTGCTGATCAAAAGTGATATGGTGCTGTTACACAGAAGTCCCGGCTATTTCAACAAGGAACTACACATTTAATTTTACTCTTCTAGAAAAAGAACAGAAAATCAATCGGCCGAATGAAGTACTCAATGAGTACAGAGTGTTCAGAAATGATAAACCAATTTGCAATGCACCATCTATCTTTAGCTGCAGCACAGCAAGACATATGCCGAGTGCGATTAAACACAAGTTAACATATGTGGAAAGCATTCCAAATCCTCATGCTGTCTTTCTCTTGGAGTAAAGTTACACAGCAGGTGACCTGCAAAGACCATGTGCTCTACCACCACTGGCCAGGTTTTTTTGCCAAAAGAGCTTTCAGCGCTCTGGACGTGCCCGTGGCGCGCTCTGACGTGATGCAACGCCACTGCCCCGTGCCCTCTCCGTGCTGCCTGCGCGCAGCAAGCCGAGGAGAAGTTACACGGTCAGGTTCAAATCAACAGTCTGTCACAGCGGGTGCTCCGTCACCCTGCACCAACTGTTCCATCCTACACGGGAGTATTTCACACACAAAACTCCCATTCATCAAAGCAAATTTTATCTTTGATAAAGACAGAGCAAAGGCAAGTACAAAAAGGGAAAGACGGCGAGCAAAAACACGATACTGATTTAACAGTTCCATGCATTCCCAGAGTTTTCCAGAGGGTAACTGTCAAAGTGTCTCAATCTGGTTACATTTTTCCATCCTTTGTTCTACTTGGGAAGCAGAAAGAACAAAGATTTGAGCACACGCTCATGCAGATGTGTGCACTCACCTTGACAGTTCTGAAAACTTGAGAGATGTTCCAAAACTACAAGGAAACAATGAAAGATTTTGCAGTAAAAAATAAATAAAAGAAAGAAAACTTCCATTGTCAATATTATTAATCAAATTTATAAACTGGGATTTACCTTCAGAAGTCAGATTAAACTCAGCAGTCACTTTTCCATACATATTATTCAAGCAGCAATAATACATTCCCTGGTCTTTGGTACTGGCTTTAGCTATCGCCAAAGAGACAGGAGAGTCATCCTGGGCACTGCAACAGAGTATGTTAATTTTCCACATTAATACACTTAAAAGATCTTTCCTGATTACTCCAGATATCTCTTCTGAAATGTGTGCCCCTTACTGCAAAGACTGATTGAAATATGATGTAAGCAGGCAAAATACTTATTTTCATAAGCATTCAGCCTATTAGGTGTTTCACAACTGATGACCCTACTACATTTGCAGACAAAAGTACCTTAGTCAAATCCAAAAATAATTAAATCACACCAAAAGGCATTCCAATATTCCTATCAGCAGCATGGCCAAATATATAAAGTATGAACATAAAAGCCCAAAATGTTGTATGCTGTGCCTCGATACTGACTCCTCACTCGACTTCCTCTGGGCCTTTGCTTTTTCTTCCTTCCATCCAAGCTAAACATGCCCTCCTTTAGTTTAAAACAGTTGCCCCTTGCCCTGTCACTGCAGGCCCTGGTAAAGTGTCTCTCCAGCTTTCTTACAGGCCCCCTTTAAGATCTGAAAGGCTGCAGGAAGGTCTCCCTGGAGCCTTCTCTTCTCCGGGGTGAACAACTCCAACTCTTTGAAGCCTGTCCTCACAGGAGAGGTGCTCCTGCTCTCGACCATTCGCGTGGCCTCCTCTGGACTTTCTCCAACAGGTCCACATCCTTTTTGTATTGGGGGCTCCAGAGCTGAACACAGCACTCCAGGTGGGGTCTCACTAGAACAGAGCAGAGGGCCAGAATCCCCTCCCTCGCCCTGCTGGCCTCACAGCTTGTGATGCAGACGAGGATGTGACTGACTGTCCGAGCTGCAAGGGCACGTTGCTGGCTCATGTTCAATTTTTTGTCTATCCCTGCTCCAATTCTTCTCTGCAGAGCTGTTCTCAATCCATTCCCGTCCCAGCCTGTACTGATGCCGTGGAATAATCACTTCAAGCCCTACATTGCATGTTAGTTCTTTCTACAGGACAGGGAGTCTCCCGTATACTAACCACACGGGTTTGTGGTGTTTGGCTGGGTGCTGAGGTTCAAACTTCAGTCGATCTTTACAGTACTTGAAAGTTGGAGGAGACTGGTTATGAACGGGCTGAGAGGAATTACTGGTGATGTGAACTATGACCAATATGAATGCACTGTACGAGCATATGCTGCTTAATTATCCTGTTTAAATTTATTTTTTGCACTTATACTAATCCTCTTAACAGGTACAAGAGTGGGTCACTGGCACATTTTCCCAAAAGCTATTCAGAAACTACCAGTCCTTCAGAATCACTCACCTTCTCTCCAGTCGAGCTAGTAACTTGGAATCTTTAGTCCATGTGACAGTGGAGTCACCATGAATGTCACCAAATTGACAGCACAGCTTAATATTTCCAGAGCAGTCAGGGAACAACTCTGCTTGGATTTTCTTCAGCAGCTTGGGAGCTTGAAACAGAAGAGCCACAGTTTAGGATTAGAAGATTCTGGGGAAGGTTCTGACGATCTGGTTCTCTGCTAAGGCTTGTTCACCGGCTCACAGAATGCTACAGCGTCTTCGCACGTAGGCACGGTGCCAGCAGGAGGATGGAGGGTATTTGGAAAGAAAGGGAATCAATGTATACTTAAGGGAAAGCTTTTGGAATTATGACGCAACCCTGCGAAACATCCCTGCTAGATGTAAGGGATGTAAAATGCATGAGGTTATGTTTCCTACTGTGTTGATTCTGAGCTGTCGGACTCTGCGGGAGCTGACGTGACACATCTCCCAAAGGGATCCCATTCCTGCAGGGTAACCTTCCCAACTAACGCTGAAGGAATGCCGGATCCAACTCGAAGGGTCAGGCACCTGGAATTCACTTCTATGTTTAACTTGTAGTCATTTAAGTCCTTAGGCATAAGAACCTTGCTGAATTAGGGCTAAAATGACACAGACAGTATGTGACAGAACTGTAAATAGAACAGCTCCAGATTCCCTGCCCTAACCACAAAGTCGTCCCTCCTGCAGCTGAAAGTAATACAAAAGAGAACACTGAGTATACACCAGACTAACCACACCAGCCATCCCATAATGCTGGACAGAGGTCCGCACAATTCTCTAAAGTACAAACATACATTCATTTCAGTCTAGACTGAAGTGGACCAGAACAGGTTAAGAAAAATCAGTCTTATCTGATGCAAGCCTGAATGTTTACAACATTTTTCAAGCACAGCCTCAGGTACATGGGAAAAAAACAGGCATCTCTCAGAAACTGCAGTTTGCCTGCTCTGTTTTGAAGGAACATCTCTCTCCTCCCACGCATTTGGTTCTCTGGCAAAGGACATATCTTCAAACAAAGAAAAGTTTCGATTTTTTTTAAATGTGAGTGGAAAAGCAGAACTCTCACCAGACCACACTGTAATTGGAACTGAAAAGAGGTTCACAGTTACTGTTCAGTCTTGCTCCGGCCCATTAAATTATTTGATGATGTAAACATAAAATGCCATAGATAAGACCCTGGTCCTTGCAAATTATCCACAGAAACCACAAACATCTCATCTGTCTAGCCGTTACACTGTTGTTACTCCTGTCTGCTTTTGTTTTACCTGTTAGCAACCTCCTCACAGGTTGCAACCTGAATGTCACTTCAATTGTATTTTTCCTATGTCAGTTTAATATTGCTGATTTCATGAGTGTTGTTTTTGACCAACAGTAGTGCAAAGGAATGCAGAACCAGCCATCAGGCAGGACGGCAAAACATGCCGCGTATCAGTGGCACGCTATGCCTAACACCACTACTTTGCTACTAACATTTGGTGACCGGGAGAGCGTAACTGCGTTTGGGAGCCACGGTGTCGAAGCGTGCCTGGGCACACAGCCCTGCACAAACGTAACAGCGTGCCAGTACTGGGCTTGCAGTCGCTCTGTCATGTGCAGTTATGTGGTACCATTATGGTGGGCATCCCTGAAAAGTTACTTGAAGAGAGAAATGAAGAAGTAATCATTTCAAGCAGGCTAAAAAAATCACACATTTAATGTATATGCCAGCTAGCAAAAGGATGCTAGAGAAGGTTCAGCTCGCTGGCATGAGCACAGCACTAGTTACTCAGTTCACAGAACTGGAAATTGACAGCAGTGAGGGCAGGACACCTTTAGATAACAGGGTTTAGACTAAAGGAGGCTTGCAGTGTGTTTAACAAACTTGAACTTCATACTGTAACCAGAATGATGGGAAAGGACAGAAATGAAAATCAGTTTTCTCTTACCTTTGCTATCCTTTTTCAAAATTAACTTCCTTTGCTCTTTTTTATCTTCTTTATGAATCACCCCTGTCTCACTCTTCACACACTTTCTAACACAGCTAGGATCCTTGCTGACACTTCCCCTCTCCTCCAGTCGGGGCTTTTTTGACAGGGTTGCCAGTCGCAATTTCTTCTTCGCTCCAGCAGCTGAAGGCCCACCCTTTGCTGGATCTTGTTTACATTTGCTGGGCTCAGGCTCAGCGATAGAGGGTGATGTCTGGCAGGATTTTGACCCTTCTTGAATTCTCGGCCTTTCTGCATTAGCTGTGAACGGGCCACGTGTGGGCAACGCTAAGAATGGCCGAGTTCTGCTACAGTGAGGGCGCTCTTCAAGATACTGTTTGTCTGCCGAATCAGCCCCTGGCAAATTAACTAAACCACTAACTACACTCTCTGATGTCATGACTTCTTCATCTTTGTCACAGTCAGTAGACTTCAGTGAATTATCAGCCTCAGTTCGCTTGCTAGGAGTGCTCAAGTCTGGACAGGACTGCCGAGTGCTGATAGTCACAAACTGGCTGTGAGCCTTGGAGCTAGCTGAAGTGTGCGCAAGAGACTTCACTTCAGCTTCACCTGGGTTATAGTCAATAGCTTTCTGAAGCCCTTGGTTATTTTCACACAAGAGTCTTTCCTCGTTTTCTTCAGGTATCCCATGGAAATGATGCTGCAATGCTCCACAGAAAGTTTCCAGAGTACTCATGCTTTCACCTGCTTTCACCACAGTCTGTGTGGATTCAGTCCCCATTTGACTTCCCGCTGCCGATACACCGGTAAGCAGGCACTCTGAGCGGCTCACCAGTGCACAGAATGGCAGCACTTCTGTTACAGTCAGTTGTTGGATACCAAACCGATTACGGTTATCTCTACAATCCTCATCTGGTGTGCTGTGGGACTCATGCTGAGCCTTTCTAGGCACCAAGGTACTAACTGCTGTTATGCTTCCAGGTGCATACGTGTCATTTTTGAAAGAATCTGATTTTAACTGCTCATCAGACTTGAAGGTGCTGTTGACAAAAAACAGATGTTGTTCTGTTGTATTATGAGGGGAAACTGCAGTCTGACTCCCTGAAATATGACTAACTTCTGAGTCACAGGAAGTTTCAACCCTTTGTTCAGCACCTATACAAACCTCTCTCTGTTCTTCTGCTTTACGTGGTTGGTATCTGGGCACTTCTACACAAAAATCTCTTAAAAATGGATCCCCAGAAGAGGAAGTGGATGCCTCTTCTTGGTTTTCTATTTTCGTCAGTTGGTCTGTACTCTGGAGTAGATTCTTACTTGTTGTGGTTTCAGGAGTCTTAATTAAATCAGGCAATTGCGTTACATAACTATACTTCTGTGCACTAGAAACAATGTGAAAATCTTGACAGTCATTATTTTTTGAAAGATGGTAACTGTCAGAATTAGTGTCATTTTGTGCATTCAAGTCCGACCAGCTTCTCTTTTCTTGTAAGCCCTTTTCATACCCTTTGTGTATAGTGTTAACAGAACACTGTTCTGCATGTGTAAACTGACTGGCATCTGCACTGGGGAAAATGTCTTTCTCTTCAGGGAAGTAAGCCAGTTCTTTTCTTGCTGGATAACAGTCTCTAAAATGACACCCTTGACCACTTACAGACTCATTTATCAAGGATATGTCGTGCTCAGTGTCAAGTAACTGTCCAATTGTCCTATGGGACTTAACTGACAGGTAAGCTGGGTTTTCTGTGTCACATGCTAGATGACCACAGGCTAGATTACCACCCCGAGCATCTTTTGATCTTTGAGAAGAACCTGTATCATATGTTTGCAAAGCGTTATCACTGGCAAGCTTTCCTTCCCAAGCAACAGCCATCTGAATGGATCCACTACTGTCAGTTAACATTTGATTTGGCTTCTGCTCCCAGCGCTCTCCTGTAGTTAACACGATACCATTTGCTGAAACACAAAGGGGTGGTGTTTCTGGTTTATTTCCAGTGCCAGAACCTAGACACACACCATCTGTTTCTACCGCTTGTGCAAGACAAATGTTTTCTATGGATGCACTGTTACATGCTTCCTCTGTTTTAAGTAGGATATCAGAAACATCACAGTCTTCCTTCTCTGCTCTTTGTCTGTTAGCTGGTTGTGTAATAGCTTCTTGCTCTTCTCTCGCGTTCATTGGCAAAGGACGATCAGAACAGGTCTCCTGTACCAAGTTCAGTTCTGTGACTTTGATATCAGTCAGCCTAATTTCTAAACTTGTGATCCCTCGATTTTGAAACAGGACTTGATAGTCTGAGTCATCTTCATGAAGCAGTTTCCACAGCTTGTCATGCATTGCAGATACATCAGCATCTCCTTTGGGCCCAGGTCCTCCAGCTTCCAGGACCGACTTGGGATTAGCTTCAAATGGAGATTCATCATCCGACAGACTGCAGAGAACGGCTGTGTCATTGCTATCACGTGACTTGAAACTATACCTTTGCTCTCCCTCCCTCGGCTCATCGCGGAGCTTTGCAGAAGAAAGACCAGCACATAAACGTTCTTGTTTATCAGGAACAGAGTCTGGATCCCATAAAGGAAAAGGTGAAATATCATTCTTTGATTTGTTGCCATTACTAATAACATTAATTCCTTGTTCACAGAGCACTCGTTGGTGACAACTTTCTCTTTTAGCACAAGGAGGATGGTGTTCAGAATAGGTCTCTAAATTTGCGGTTTTTGCTTGTAATGTTTTTTCAGTACAGAGCATTTCTGAAGCTGGATGGATAGTTCCCACGCTCTCACAAGTCATGAAGACGCCTTCCTTTTCTTTTTCAGGTTCCATACACAATGTCTCACAATTCTGAGTAAAGATTTTAAGATCAGAATCTTGATTCTACAAAGAAGAAAAAAAGAGACATAATCAACAATCAGAATCGCTGTTTGACACAAGCCTGAACTTGAGTCCTGGCTTCGAAGTTATTCAATTTTTATTCATTTTTTTAAAGTATTTGTCAACAGTCAAGTTTCTGACTTGTAGCTATCAACCTAATGGACTGAAATCAGACTCCTGGGTCTTAACAGCCTTGAATCCTGCTGAGTTTCAGATCTGGATCCAAATGCTAAGAAATATAAAATTTAAGATGAAAATCAATGACCAATATAGTCCAGCTAGATAAAAACAGATAAAATAAACCAAACCAAAATAAAACAAAATGGTCATACCTATGTCTTTTGCTAACAGTCTGAGTGTCCCACCATACTTATATAATTATATAATAATCCAAACTGGTGTATTTCTGGAACCACCCAGGCTAATTTTTTGGGAACCAACCTTCTCCTTTGGTTCCCTCAAGGGCATTGTTGTCTTAAGTTTCACAAAAACATTTTCTTAATATTTATCACTCTTGAGAAGTTTCAAAGAACGGACCCGACGTCTGCCCTGCTATTTACTTCAGAACAAGACCCATTACAAGAAATGAACATCTCTGCGTCATTGTAAGCTGTCTTCGAAATTTGTCTTTGGTCACTTCTGAGCCCTTGAGGTGACAAGTCCCACTTCAGCTGGGAGGGCCAGAGATCATTCCAGCTCTTGCCTTTGTCCGGGCGGTAAGGAATGGCTCAGGATCAGGCACATTCAGCCCTCCTCTAGCAAAAAGGCCCGCTTAGGGGTACTGCTGGTAGAAGCGAGGCAGGAAATGAAAATCCATATTCCTCCTGCACCTCCTCTGTTCTTCTCTATCAAAACATTGCAAACTGTCACTTTATGTAGAAACAACCCACCTCTCAATTAAACTTAACCAAACTGAGCTCAATTTATGCAGGGAGGGTAGACCTTATCAAGGACAACAACTGGCTGATGTTTGGGCTTGCATGGCATGAAGAAAGCACTGCCATCACTGCCTGGCACACAAAATCCGTGAAACTGTTCACCATTCCCCGAGAGCTGAGCCTTCACTTGCGCCAGAGTCCCTGCCAAGCTTTTCTTCTGCAGGATTTCCTCTAGTCCTCTTCAGCACTAAAACAATTCCACAGAGGTGGTGAGCACGTCTCACCCATAGCAAATCATAGACAGAGAAGTCTACAATTTTTCACTAGATAAAAGGGCATTGTTTCCTACAGGAATTATGCTTATTGCTTTTGGTTACATTCATTTGCCAGACATCTGTAAAAGAGAGGAATTTAGAAGTCAACCTTTGAAAAAAAATTAACTTTCAAATAGCCATATAACAACACGAATTAGTTTGTACACTCAACCACATATCCTTCTAGTGGTTGTGAGAACCTTTGCACCTACTTCCAGCAGAGACAAAGACATGCTAAAACCCATCAGACTGAGTTTACAAAACACCAATATTTGCAAACGTTTCATTTTTTTAGCTTTTATCCAGCCACAAACTCAACTTCATAACTCTTTTGGGTTGGTTTTTTTTTTCCTCACGAATTCCAGGTCCAACCATAGTTATTTGTTAACTTGTAATGATGTGCTGGATGGCTGCAACCAACAACTCTGGTACGTAATGGGTGAGTCCTCTGGGTTACAGTAGAGCTGTAAATGTGTAATGAGTGCTGGCAGACACCTAATTCTGAGGAGCGATTCTGAAAAGTTGCAAGTGTTGTTACTTAGTGAAGGATATGTGGTGAAGGATTTCCCATGAGTTGCTCTGTGCTCAGGTAGAGGCAAGGGCTGCTCAGAGACTCGGCTCTTAGTTTCTGTAAGTTCATGGTAAACGGATTACCGGCTGGAGTAAATATTGCTTTCCTTTGCTGCAAAAGCCACCCACTTCAGCTGCAACTCCTTTCATCCTTTCTGTCTCTCCATCCAGCTTGAGTAGGATGTGGAGCTGACTACATGCTGTGGACAACGGGGAAGGAAGAGATATAGAAAATTTTTGTCAATGACTTTAACCGCTGTTCCCATCCCAAGCACCATGCAGCTGCCACCACACTGTCTTCAAGACTCCCTGGTCGGCACATACTTATCCAGAGACCCCGAGCCGAGGAACCTCAGCTCCCCAGCTGCAGTCCCCGTGGGCTCCCAATGCCTCGGTCTCCTGCTTAGGTCTGCTCTGCAGAAGAAGAGAGCAGCCTTCGAGTTTAGACACACATCTTCAAGGAAGGTGTGTGTCCAAGGAGGTGGTGATCCTGGATGTGTCTCTGCAGTCAGTTCCAGTTCTCAGTCAGTTCTGAGCATCTGGGCTGAGCCTAGTGCTCCTTCTGCTACTTCCACTTCCCTCTCAAGCCTTCAGAAAGCAGCGTTTATTTTTCTATGCCCTACAGCCACTGCAGCCTCAATCACAGTTTTTACTAACACCTGTGGAATTCTTGCTGATGGTCAGTAAGTCCCTACCTGCTGTTGGAATGCACCTGAAAAGAGAGCTCTCTCATGGACACTGGAAAGTGGGCTGATTATTTCAAGAACCCTTTTAGCTATCTAATCTCTGAGTCCGTCCATGTTGGCATCTGTCTGTCTCAAGCATTTCTAGACAGGCAGTATTGTAGAGTCTAGACACATTTTGATGGCTGAAAAATAAATGCAATCAGAAAAGAGGGCTTGTAATGGAGTGTCCTGCCTTGCATGTGACAAAAGTAGGTCTGAAAGGAGAATGCACTTTGAAGTCTCATAGTGGCTCATCTATGAATGTTTAAAATGGATATTTAACAGGGACATGCGCTCCTAGGGTATGTGGTAATCAGCTCCATGTTATTTTTGTCCATAAGTACATACACCCTAATCCGTTAAACATGTTTTATGAAACTTTGCTGGCTTAACTTTGGTATTTTCTTTGATTAGATTTATTTCAGCTAGCATAGTCCTAGAACTGTTCAGCTTGATTTGTTCTTTTTTGGTGCCTTGTTCCCTCCTCTCATAGATTTGTAAGGTTTAATTCCATGCATTTTAACAATTACTTCAATTACTGGAGAGTCCGCTCGGCTCTGGGGGTGACAAAAGAACTGGAACAAACTACAAAATTTAATTATGTGAATGCAGGAGAACAAGCAATTTTAATTTGTGTGTGTGCAACAAACTGCCTAGTGCGCGATGACAGAAAGATGAAATCACTGTTCTGTATTTAAACTTGTATATGAAATACACAGTCTGTGTACTTCGTTTTAAAGTCACGGTTTCTGTGAGTAAAGCAGGGATACACAGGTAAGTCAGTGGCACAATGGCTATGGACAAGGCAAAAGAAAGCAGCCAATTCACAACCAAAGCGTGCTTTTTCATCTGCTGTAAAACCACGATGTCAGGACTCTCCCTCGGGTTTTTGGCTCTGCTAAGAAGAACCACTGTGTTCCAAAGCCTGACAAGTACCATTAAATGAAAAGCAAAGAACAACTGCAGGGAGTAGGTGAGCACTTCTGCCACCTCCATGTTATGGAGGGAAATAGCAGAGAACATGGAGAGAACAAGAAATGTGTAAGGATTCTACTTCTTCATGACAATCTGATATCAGGAACATTTTCATCTGATAGTCTCTGTGGAGATCCAGAAGACACAGATGATCAAACACAGATGACCTACAGACCTGCAAAACATTTTCCAGGTCAAGTGAGTTTCCTCCAGAATATTTCAAGCCACCTCTAGAAACACCTCTCGAATGTTTCAAGTCACCTCTCCCAGTCACCAGGAAGCGAGGAACAGCACCCAATCTGCAGCCTCAGATGTTACAGCAAACACGACCCGTCCCTTCAGCCCAAGTTGGGCTGGTTCGTTTTCAGATCTGGAGATCTTCTATTCAATCCACTGTATCATCCAACTTAGGGGCCAACATGTCACATTTTTTACTGTTTCTTGTAATGGTTTTATTGCCATGCTCTGCTTGTAGAGCGCTGAGTAACTCTGCAAGCTATGCCTAAGTTTATATCAGGACCAGATAAAAAAATATAATTTTCTGAAAACAAGGCTCTGGCTCTAAAAACCATTGACTCTTTTGGTCAGTGGAGGTTGTGGTATGACACAGGAGCAGAGGTACATTTTCCTCTCTTGAGGTCTCACATGGCTCAGCAAATAATGTTCCAAGATTTATTAAAAGAATAAGTTATGTAATTCCAGCCAAAGTATTTTGATAGAGAGAAGGCTAAACAGAAACACCAGTACAATCGCTTTGATTTGGAATTAAGGAAAAATTTTTAAAATGTACTTCTGCTCTGCAGAAACTATAGGTTGCAAGCTAGAGTAAACAGTGATCTTGGCACTATCTTTACTTTCCAGTACTTCCTGATTACAAAACTGACAGGCACGTCATAATTATCTCCTAAATAAATACATAAAGCTGGGATCCTCAAAATACGACAAAACATTCAAAAGCCAAATACATTAGGGTAGGATAAAGCAAAGAAGAGAAAGACAGCAAAATGTGGCTGTGTGATGAAAAAGTACAAGTAAAATTGGAGTTAAAATGATCCTTTTACACAATTTTTTTAAAAGCATCTCAGAGCATGACAAGAATCTCCACAGTATAATCTGAGTTTGCTGCTGTTCTCTGTTCCCTTTGCAATACCTGAGAAATGGACTATCTTCACCCAAGGTGACAAAGTCTGCTTCTGAACTGAGGGACAAATTCTCCCCTTCACACGCAAATCAACTCAGCAGACGTGAGTTAAGGCTATTCTGATTCTCTTTCCCCTACAAAATGTAGGGGTAATTTCTACATCAATCTCTCACCTGATCAGCTGAACCATTTCTGTTAACGAAAGCAAGCTCATCTCTGAAACAAGATGATTAATTTTACATCGTAGTTTCTCGCTGTTTTAAAGAGGAAATAGTTTAGCAAGGTAATTCTCCCCTGTAAATAAAGTCTCCATGTTACATTTATATCCTCTCCCCTTTTGGTTCAACAGAGCTTAATATTATCTAGAAGTGACATAGATTTATTTCAGAAAGGACAAACGAATCATCTCTCAAATTTTATGAAAGCAGGCTGCTCTGACATGAGTGAAAACAAAATAATGGCAGGACTCTGGCAACAGACAAATACCATGCACCGTTCCTCCCAGGGTATGGGCGTAACCATTAAGAATTCTGCTAATGCCCCGGAGCCCCTCTGAACCTGCCAGTTCCAGCAGGACTTCATCACGGCTGCTGGCATTCGGCAGGCCGTCCACGTGGGCTCTGGGATTCAGGAGTGACACCAGTACCTTGTGCCGAGGGTGCTGGCTGAACACTGACCAGAGACCAGCCCTGGAATGACACACAGCAAACTTGAAGCCTCCCAGCACGCTGTACAGTGTGCAATGTCATACAGCTGGCACAGTTGGCTTTTAGGACCTATTATTAATCAAGATGTTTTGAAGTATTAGATAAATAAAGAATTTCACCTGGGGCTAGACCATGAGGTCATGAGAGGAAACAGTATAAAATCTGCAAGTACACAGAGTACCACTTTAGGTTTTTTTAATTATTTTTTACATTTCAACTGGCATACCTGACTCTCTCATTGTTTCATTTTTAAAAAGCACATCTCCATTCACCTCTGTAACATGAACTCTCTGGATTAAATTTCCCTCCTTGCTACAAATTCAGAGCAAAACCCTGTTGAATTGGTTTAGATTTCCAGCACTGTAAGTGGATGACAGTTTTGTTCTTGGAGTATAAACTGGAAACAAAATTAATTCTCTGCTCACAATAGGTATTTGAGAAGCTTTCTAGGTTGAAAGACACATTACGTTGGCAAGACCTGGGCAAGAGTCTACATATCAGATTTCCCCATCCAGCTGTCCAGAGTCCCATTAGTGCCTCTTACTACGATCAGTCTCACTCTATAATTAGAACAGCTTATGGTTTATTTGTGCCTTTTTCAAAACCAGATTTCCTTCCCAGCCGTAGCTGTCATTCACAAGTACATGAAGAGTATCTCTCAAAGTAATTTAAGTTGTACATATTTTACAACAAACAGGAATAAAATGCATTTAAATCAGCAGAGCAGCTCTTTCTATTGAATGATAAACACTTTACTTACCCTGGGTGAGACGTTCTCATGTGGCATCTGATTTTGCTCAGACAGGCCCCAAGGGCTTTTCCTTTCCCTATGACGGTCTTCATCTGCCTCTTCTGGGTGACACAAACCAGCCCGCATTTGCAAGCTTTCTGTCTCCTCAGGGATTTGGGTTGTAATGACACCTTCCTGATTGGGAAACAGAGCACTGGATTCCCTAACCTCTGCTGCAGCCTGAAAAGATTGTCCTATATTACTTACGTATCTGCAAAGCTCTTTAGGGTTTAACAACTTTAAAAGGTTTCTTCTTAGACTTTCCGTTAGGGTACAGACAGCGTGCCTTGCAGTTTCCTCCGGCAAATTTCCTCCCCCCTCCTCTACCAGCAAGGAGCTTTCACCCAGCAAGTCCTTGTCCGTACTGTTCTCTGTCATCGTCTCTGAAGGCTGATTTGTCAAACAAGCACCTATGCCACTAGCAGAGCAGTCTGGCTTGGCACGTATATTATCCTTGTTCTTTGACTTGTCGGTTGAGAAATCTGCAGTGGAGTTGCCACTTCCATTATTTTCTTCTTCTTCAGTTCTGGGACGGTCATTTTCAATGGCTGCAGATGCAACAGGCACTTCATGCTTTTCTTTGTCTTTCAGACTGGTACTTTTATCTCGGTGGTGTCCAACAGTGAGAGTCATCTCTGCCTGCAACGTTGACTGGCTGTACGTAGAGGGGTCTCTCCTTACATTTACTCCTTTGAATTTTGACTGATGACCACAGAAGCCAATGGTGGTATCCATAGGCGTACTGTTATCTGACACTTGGAACAGACAAGGCATTTCACTGAGGAAGTAAGCACACCCATCACAATCCTTACTCAGTTTTAAATCATCTTCATCATCACTTTCTAATAAAAACTGCAATTTCTTCTTCCAGATTTCATCTTCATGCGCTGTCAGCACATCCGAACATTCAAAATACTCTAGGTCATCATCAGAAAAGTCATCACTTACACTTGAAATTTTACCTTCATAAATCTCCAGAACAGTGGCAGAATTTTCAGAACCATCTTTTAGGAAGTAATTGTGGTTTACTGTGGGAGCATCTGCCTGCTCACTGAACAGGGTATTCATGGTTGGAGGTGTATCAAGCCCCGTCTTTCTACACGCCTGGACAGCTGCCAGAGACTGACCAGATACAGAGTCTTCCGTGTTAAGGCAACAGTTGTCTGTGTGATGAGGGATTACATTTGCAGGGGAAGAATGCACCTGTCTGCCGCAGTACTTCTCTGCTTTGCCAGCAGTGACACTCACCATACAGTTAAGATGAATGAGGTCATCACCATTCTCTGACAAATCCCTTAGGCAGGAAATATTTTCCTGGGTTTTAAATACATTTTTTCCATCCATGTGGTCTTCTGCATTAGGCAAGTCTCAAACAGGGACAATAGTTCTCCTTTTCTGAACTTCTCAAGCAGTAAACCACTGATCTCGGAGGTCAAAATCTGACAAAAGAAACATGGGGTCACCCTCACAGGAGTAACTCCTGTGTTGCGCAATGCTTCTCTTCCGCTCATTTCACCCTGAAGTCTCTCACATGGTCATTTAGGTCAACGATGAATTCTGGGGACGTTTGGGTTTTTGTATCTGATTCTAGTTCAACAAAAGTTGAACAGCAGGTCATTCTAGCTGTCAAAATGCTTCCAGGTACTCTTCAATAAAGTGCAGATCTCACTCTGTGGACCTGCAAATAAAAGAAACATGAGGTTTAAAATTACTTGTAAAATGAGTATATATATTTTCTAAAAGGTGGTCAACTAACGCACAGTTGCAAACATAAAAAAACCAAACAAACCACAAACCATTATTTAAAAACTCAAACATTAAAGCAGTAACTATAACCCAGTTATCTATGCAATGACACTTAGTGGCAACACACTGTAACTGTCTGGAGTGATTTGTGCTAGAAAAACAAACTCTTAAGCACACAGGCACACACATGTAGCAGCACAAAGTAGGCTTTAGTACACATCCTTTAGACATTTCTAAATGCAAATAAGAATCTGCAGACAATGTAAATTTTCACACGTGCACGACTTCTACAGGCACAAAGCACCTGCTGGTTTGGTACTTACATTGAACAACAGTAGGTTATCCCTCGAATTGGCATCATAGGAACATAAATTCCAAAATCTCTTTGTAGAAATACCTGGAACAATCAATCTGGTTAGATTTTACAGGGCTACTTTGTTCAAAGCCATTCTACCATACTTCGGCCTGATTTTTGTAATTTCTGTGGTGAGAGAACAAAGCAATGGGGGTGATCAGCTTCAACTATCTGCTCATATTGAGTCTGCTTTCCGACAGCTGTGCCGTAACAAAATGCTGTGGCAATGCAGAATTTACACAAAACCAAAGTGAAATACACCAAAAGGTTCCCATTAGCTGAATCCAAAGAAACATGGAATCATCTAGCTCTTCTCGTAAAAAAAAACAAACCCAACTTGCTTCCTAAGCATTTCCTAAATCTGAGGATTTTAGACACTCGAGATGTTTTTGTATACTACTTGAGGCACTCTGGGTCACTCTTTACCACAGGGCACCCAAGCTAATCACAGTAGGACTCTTCTACTATCCAGGGATCCACCGATCAGGGAAAGTAGTCCAACAGAACTGACTTTTAAGTAAATTTGATTTCATGAGGGATGCCAGACTAAAAGCTCTGAAAAACAGTGACCCATTTGTAGTCACAGAACTCGTATGACATGAAGAACAGCAGGAAAATCTTTCTTGCGCCCTGCTAAACCTGACGAAGCAATTTCAGGACACTTTTATTCATCCTCCTTTTCCTTCCCTCTACTTCCCCTGTGACCTTTTTAGCTAATCTCTCTCGCAGTTGCAATATCCCCAGCCACAAGCACCCTAGCACAGCAGCTTTTCTCGATGCCCTTTCAAGCACCATGTAGCGCTCTGTCTGCTCTCTGCAGGGCCAGGAGCAGAGCAGTCATCAGACCTGTCAGCACCCAGCTTCGTGTCACAGTCCTCTGCAGACACTGATCAAAGTCAGCCAGTAAGAAAATATGTGGGAGCTAGATTAGAACTTAATGGCTAGATAGCAATCAGCTTGCTTGGAATCTGCCTCTCATTCACAGAGCACAAAGCAACAAGGTACATTTTCATTTCTTCTGGGCAAACCCTGCCACAGACACCTTTTCCACAGAGTTACCTGGGAGGCGAAAAGCGGGAAGAGAAGGTGATTAACAGGAAGGACACTAGAAAGGACAACATTAGGTTGTGTGAAAACAGTTTGACTCCACGCGTACATAGGAGCCCAGACGAACAACAGCACACGGGGCAACCAGACCGGCACCCTCTCCCAGCGTACAACATACACGTGTGTGTGTACGTGCCTGCTGAGGCCACGTGCTCAGCCTCACTGGTTGGACTTGTGGGCGTGGAGCTGCAGCAGGACCTCCCAGCAGGCAAGCAGGGTCAGCACAGGGCCTCTGGAGCACACAAAGGGATCAGAGGAGAGGGGGGGAGTTCAGTATGTTTGGTATGAAAAGAAGAGAGAGCATGTGAGGGTAGTGAAAAGGTAGCAGAGAGGCAACATGTTTTGTCAGTTTAGTCTTGGAATGAATTGGCAAAGGTCCAGCATACGAGGAAGGCACGGCCACAAGTTGCCCAGAGAAGCTGTGGAAGCCCCCTCCCCGGAAGCGTTCAAGGCCAGGCCAGGTGGAGTTTGGTGCAATCTGACCTAGCGTGAGGTGTCCCTGCCCATGGCAGTGGCTTGGAAGTAGATGATCTTTAAGGTGCCTTCCAGCTCAAACCAGCCTATGATTCTATGAAGCAGAGGAAAGGATGGTTGAAGAACACGTCTGACATATCACTAAGGTACGCTGTCAGCTCGAAGGTGTAGACGGGAAGTTGCCAGAAGACACAAAAAATGACCGAACAGCTTTACAGCACTGCATGTCAGCCTCACGGCAGCAGCTTTGCCAGAGATGTTTGCAGCATGAAACGAGGAGGTGGAAACATGCATTGCTGTAGGCAGTGCCGCCGAGGTACAGAGGGCGTCCAGCGAGGCGGTAGACGCCTCATCCCGGTCAACAAGGAAGGTCAGGCTGGGGCTCTGAGAAGCCTGTTTTAGTTGAAGATATTCCTGTTTGTTGCAGGGGCTTGGACTAGATCACCTTTAAAGGTCTCTCCCCAAACCAACTGTTCTATGGTTAAGTTCACAGAAAGTACAGGGCAGGAAGCGGCTGTGGAGGCTTCCTCAGACGACCACCTCTGCACCTGGGAAACAGTCTAGTTCAAATCCCCCAAAATATGGGCTTCCTTAGTGAGGAGGACAAGAGGAGGACAATTAGTGCATATCATAGTAGTTTTAAATAATGCAGACACCTGTTGACCGGCCCTGGGCCAACAGTGTACATTTGCTTCATGCAGGCCTCGCGCTTTGTGAGCGAGTGGAAATTTTTACCTTAATAGCCCTCTATGACTACAGTCACCCACTCTTCACTCAAATCATGCCGAATGCCACCCCGGGGTGGGGAAAGATAGTATATAAGGAGCATAGAGGGTATGTGTCGTTGAAGGGAGAAGAATCCAGACGAGGCAGTCAACGAGCTGTGCTCCTTCTCCTTCACCCAAGGCAGGGACATCCTCTTGGTAAGAACCGCGCTTCCACCTTTTGGCGAGTAATACCCGGGATAGTGGTTTGCTGGGATTATTATCACCTATTAGCGCTATTGCAGAGAGCAAATTTATCAACGGCAACTCCAAATCTTGTATCTGTCACTTTAATAAATTACCTATTCTTTATTACCTTGCAAATTGTCTCAGTGAAAGTCTTTAATGGGGCTCCATTAAAGCAAGTGCTTAGCTGGGGTACATGCCTCTCACAGCTACAGACCTTTCACACGACATGTTCCCTGTTGCGTTCTTTTAAATCTGCTTTCATCTTTGCTTTTCAGAAGACCAGATGCCTCTCTCCTCTTTTTTGGAGAGTATAAGTTATTTTAAAAACACAGTAATCTTCCCAGCTGAAAAGAGCTGTGGCGACATTTTTTTAAAGCAGGTTGACTCATGAGTACTCTTTAGTAAGCAATTGTACTCTACAGCTATCACTATCTTAGTTCAGGTGCGTTTTGACATTGAGGGGAAAAGAGCTGCCAGATTTCTCAATATGAAAATTTGATTAGATTGCTGTGCATTCTGGCAGATCCAACAACGGAAATCAAAGTACAATAATGTTCCATAAGGAAAACTGCAATAAATGCTGCTTTTCACCCAAGATAGAGAGCTTTTTTTTTTTTTTGATCTGGGGAGAAACTAGAAGATATTAGATAAAACCGTAATTTCAATTATTGAATTTAGATATAAATTGGAGAGAGAACTGTTAATATAATACCTCTAAGGGAAAGCGATGCTGGTGGCAGCATGAGAACCTGAGACCTGTGTTTGGAGGCCACTTACGAGAAGTATGGAATTGATGAGTACCTGGAATAGTCAGACTGACAAGCCAGCAGAAGGCAGTAAAGACATTTGCAGATGCTTCACCGAAATACTTTTATGGCAGGAAAAAATCAAAGCGTTCGTGAAAAACAATTGGTTTCAAACAACATTATGCAAAAGAATGTCTGGAAAAAGCATCAAAATGGCTAAAACAATCACTTAACATTTCTCTACTGAAACTGAAGCAAATGTTCAGAAAAAGAGAGCTTTTTACTTAAAAGTCATACTTGGCCATAATTCCATACTGGTTTTGAAAAAAGTGGAACAAAAGTGTCTGAAATATCAACTCTAAATAAAAATTTGGATTATTCAAATTTATTTTCATTCTGAGACCAAAACATTTTTGAAAAACTGCTCTTTACCATGGAAGGAAGAATGTATAGAAGAGTTTAATCTTTAATAACGGCTATTTTGCAGGTGGTTTTTGACCCAAACCCAATTCTAATGATTTCAGAAGGAACTGTGGGCTTAATCCCAATGTCAGCAAATAAAAAAAAAATATTTTAGCTGACAAAAAATACAAATTTGATTAAACTTTAAAAGTGGCCATCAATTTTCCTCTCTTGTATCACATTTTTTTCTACTTTATTTAGTTGTGACCAAAACCATAAATCTTCCTTTGTAAGCAATTTTACATTCACAAAAGTGATCTGACAGATAGCTTATGCGTTTTACAAGTCCATGAGGGAATCTGAGTCTTTCTGTGGGGTTAACGTCCTCTAGAGTCGGGGGAAACAATTCCCTTTGCTATTTCTCTGAAGTTCTTTCTTCGTCCTTGCCATCTACCCATCATGCAACCTCTGTTCTCTGTACAGTCCTACCCAGCCCACTCCCGAACTCAATAGGATTTATTCCTATCTTCCGGAGGCACTTGCTCTCCCCGCCTCCCCAGGACGTGTCAGCCTTTACCCACGCCTTGGCTCTTCCTTATCACGTCCACACAGACCTTGGGGGCCAGGCCCCTCCTGCGCACCCACACGCTGCCCGGCACAAAGGGTACCTGATCTATGCCTGAACCTCGTGCAGTACGGCAGGACCACTCGTACTTGTAAACGTGCTCCAACAACCAATGCATTGTCTAGGGACGTTAGAAGCTCCACATCAGTGCACAACTACCCCTCCATGGCTGTAATCCTGCAAATGACCCGCTTCCCACCCACATCAGTGCAAAAGGGGGGAAAGAACCTGCGTTAGCCCAAACAAAGGGTTATCTGAGCTAAGCATGCAGGAGGAATGCAATCGATAATCCCCCCTGTGTTTCATACGAAGAAATAGCCTTTCATCAACTAACATTTTGATCTCTTTATACCAGGTTGACACTGGGTCTGGGATACACAAGAAAAATGGATAGCTGCATGAATAGCGTGTGTTTGTAACAGCCTTAGATCCCACAGGCCATGTCTTCAGCAACTTATCTCCCATTGTCCACACTTGTGGGGCCATACAAAATCTGTCCGATCCCTTTTGCTTAACTGGTCAAGGATTAACTTTCATCGAACTTCTACACACAAACTCTCACACAAAACCCACGATCTTTCTGTACGTATGTGTGTATGAGGCAGATGCGGACAGTATGCTCGCCTATTCTTTTAACACTTCTCCCTCACACTGATCCTGTTTAGAAAGTCACTGGAGTCTTTGCTTACGTGCTTCACTGTTTATTCCAAGATACTTGGTCTCGGACAACAAACTCCCCAAATGCCAGCAGAATTTCCTACTCCATAAGGCCAAACTTTGGGATTTGGGTTTGCCCTTCTGAAGAACAATTACTATCTCCTAGACTACCCTACTAAATTTAGATTTATCAATAGCTTCTTCTTCACTTGCCTGGGCGTACTACATACCTTTTCACACATTCTCTTACAGAGATGTTATTGGCAGGCACCTTAACCACAAAAGCTTTCCCACAGACTTTCTTTAAGATGAACAGAAATGGTCATATGCTGTGAGATCTAATCAGAAAGCCAGCTGGTATGGACAGCAGGGTGTTATAAATATTATATTGATTAAAGGGAGAGAAAAGCAGCAAAAGCAGAAACAACAATAACAGCAAAAAAAAAGCAGAAAGAAATCTCCAAACACATGACCGTGTGAAAAATCTAAAAAGCAGCGTCTGCAAGGGGGGACTAGGCAGAACTTTCCAGTGCCTGGGTCTGTATCCACGCTCCCGCCTCACGCTGGCACCACGCTGGAACGGCTGCTGCATGCACACTCTTCCTCTTTTACCCTGGCTTTGGCACAGGCAGAAAACACAAGCACGGAGGATATAAAGGAGTCCTGCTGCAGCCTGGTCAGATTCTCATTCTGCACAATCAAGTACTGAGGAACGCTAAGGTGCTTTAGTCTAGACATAAACAGGAAAGTTTGTGGTGAAGTGCTGGCCACAAGAAGGCTTGTTTTTGTGATTATTGATTTTTACAGTGCTCAGGGAAACAGGACTTGATACACGTTTCTGTCAATAAACACAACTGTAATGTTTAAGATTAGGCATGAAAAGCCACATACCACAGACAAAAAGTCACAGCAATTCCTAGCATATGTACCCACGAACTGAAAGAATGTTTACCACAGTAGGTTGCATAGCAAATGTAGCTTAAAATGAAGCATTACTGCTAACAAGCTTGTGTCTTTGTGACACCGGCCCTTGGTTTGCTTGTGTCTCTATGGCTCTAACTCCTGGTTTGCAGACCTACAAAGACATCATAGCCTAATCACTCAGATAACCTCATAGATCCTGCCCAGGATGACCAGCCAGAACACTCTATGTCTCACACTCATCCTGTCATCCAGGCCTCTGTGAAATCTTGATGTTCTGCTTATATGCAGTTACATTCTAAGGTTAATACTAATTCCCCTTCCATTGTCCCTGGAAATATTCCTCAAATATGTCTTAAAGTGCTCCAAAAAAGCCTGCATACAGTTTGCATGGCTGCAATGCTCATCAAAGAAATCAACAGCCCTAATTCCATCCACTCCCTGTGCCCAGTCAGCCAACTCTTCTGCATCTGGAACAACACTCACTGTTTCATCTTCTCATCGAGGCATCTCTCAGAAGATTCAGTAAGCTTATTTGTAGCAAATTCAGCAGGCTTAGCATTTTTCTTCTCTCAAAACAAACCAAAACAAAAACATAGACCTTTCCTGTTATGTAAAACACAGATATCGCACACCAATTTAGATCTCCTAAATGAGGTGGTATACTTCCTATACGGAAATACATACAATGTATTGATATTTCTGATCAGAAATATACAACTGCCTTTTTTTTTTTCCAAAACAGTTGCCACGTATATTCTACCATCTATAAATATTTATTTTCATGTTTTCTTTTTAAATTTCTGCTTTAACAGAAATCTCTCTTTTGTGCATCTGTAAGTGCTGATGGAATCAAATTCCACATGAAATTCTGATCTGCTTTCCTCCACTCCCAGTCTACGTAAGCTTTCCACAGTGAGTGTGCCAGACAGCCAAGAAAACATTTTCCAAAAGCGTTGTGAACACGCCTGTATTCTTACCTTGCAAAAGTTAAAATCTCCAAGACAAGAGAAACTGGAATTCTAGAATTCAATCACAACTTTGTGAACTCTGTTCCCAAGAGGGCTACAGTAAATATTTGCACAGTGGTTTGCTTGCTACAGAGTCCGACAGTTGATGGGCTAAGAGCAGCAAGAACCCATGCACGCAAGGATTTACAATGACTGCACTTTCTACTTGTTCCTCTGTCTCATGGTAGCCTGCCTGACTCGGTTCTGTCTGGAACCCCTAATGCTGGAACACAAAAAAACCCTCTAACCGTATTATTCTTCTATAAACCCTTAAAGATCAAACATTTCGAGCAGCATACTTGTCAAAGAACGTGTAATGTCAGAAAACAAATTGGCAAAACACTGTATTGTCTAAACCAATTATCATATATCTATTGTGTTAATAAGGTTTGGATAAGAAAAACATCAGTGAAGTTTTGGCTGTTCAAAAAGCAGATGTCTATAAAATACGACCTTGCCAAATATACCGTGATATATTGGGTTTCTTTCCATTTCTGACACCTGAGGCTTTTTGACAACTTTTGTATACAGCACCTTTATACAACTTCTTTATACACCATCACTCTATAAAGAAAACACCACAGCTACAGCTTAGTGCCTAAATTCAAGAAGAATAAATGACTGCCTCTGCAGATCTCTAACAAAGACCTTAATATAGTGTAATTAAAATAAGCAATCACAGCACAACTCTTAACAGTGATCTGTCTTAATCTATTTTTAACATTTGTCAAGCATCTGACACTGTCAGCATAAGCAGCCTGAAAATCATCCACATGCTACCAAGCGACCAGATTTTTTTCTCGGGAATGGAGGAAATGTTTACCTAATGAGTTTTAGGCCACACAATATATATTTAGGAAAAATAAGATGCATATTTCGGGATACCTAGTATCATTTACACATTCTTTAGAGAAGGAAGCTTGCTTCCATGCAATTTTTGCAATTTTGTTTGCCTTGCTGAAACTCAGTGGAAACAGTACCAGAGCATAACTTCAGAAACATTTATCAGACTCCTAAATGCAACAGGCTTTTAAAAAAAAAAAAAAAGGCTATCAAGATGAGGAAAAATTACCATACTTCAGCAGAAGCAAGTAACAAATCATATTTCCTGTTCGAAAACAATATAAATCACTATACTCATGGAACACATTAAGAACAAAGTAACTTGCTCTTCGTTACTTATCTTTTATGATATGTATTTTATTTGCACACGAGAGAAAAGTAGACAAGTAATTTTAAAAGCATAAGGAATTGTACCACATAAATGTGCACTTACCCTCGAGTGCTCTTTCTTCAAGGTCTAGAAGCGGGCCAGGCCTGCCGCTTGAAGCCGTGTTGCAAGACAAAAGACATTTACTTGACGCGTGTTGTTTCAGAGCTGAGAAGCTAGCTGAAAGCTTCAGTGTTGTTTTGCTACTGTGACCTTAGGGTAGCGCGTCTGATCACAGAACAGTTTGACTTTTAAGAGAGACTATTTCATTACATGCAGCAGATGGCTCTTCCTGGGAAAACCTCAGCGAGACAGGGCGAGAGTGAGCTGGCAGTGTTGAGAGGGCACATCCTACTTCCATAGAAGTCCAGGGGAATTTCCCTCTGGCCTTGAGAGAGAGGAAATATCAGCCTTAGCTTTTCATAATAAACCACTGGAGGTTTTTTTTAAAGCACATGCTTAAGTGTGCTTAACTGCTTTCCTAGGCTCATTGGGAATTTCATACTTGCTTGAAGTCAGGCACGCAAAAGTCGTGCTGAACATGAGAAAATCTGCAATCCCTAACAAGCAGGCTGTGGAAACCAAAGGTGGATAGTGAACTTCTAACACCTACATCAAAAATTCACCTCACAGATTGACATTCCTCAAAGGCAAATAAGTGAATCCTGAAGTAAGAAAGTATTCCCCCTCCTGTTACCCAGGAAGCCAAGTCTCACTTTAACAAGTTGCACAAACTGCTTGGAGCTCAAGGGATCTAGAGAAGGCTGAAAAGCAAGTTTCGTGCCAAGTTTTTCTTCAGCATTTTACTAAGCACAGCTGAAACTAGTTATGAGATAGTACCTTGCTAAATACTTCTTGCCCCTAGCGTCATCTAGACTCAGATAGGAAACTGGTGTGTTCAGCAATAAATATAGCACCCACAACCACCCTCAGTCACAAACAGCAGCTGGGATATCTATGTTTTCTATGATAGTCTAATAGTCAATCCCTAAAGAAATGCAAGACCAGGATTTACAACCATACTCAACCTGAGGTAACTGGTTTTGCAGGAAGACACCCAGCAAGCACAGACCACAGGCTGAGGAGAGTGAGAGGCACCTGCCTTATTTTCTAGCAGCCAAGTCAAGTCAAGTATAGCTGTGGATAAATACGTATCATCGGAAAGCCAAATGCACTTTCTTACCTGTGCCCTTTTTGCCATTCTGATTAGTTTTATACCTAAAACAGGAGAAATAAACTATTGGTTAATGACACTGGGAAAAGGCACTCGAAGCAATTTCTTCAAGTTATATCTAACTAAATGCCTTGTTTTCAAGAGATTCTGGATCTCACAGAAATCAGGAGACATGCTATACTGTCATCTGCTCTGGAGGCAGACGCTTAAAGCCCGTTCTGACTATGCAATAACGCCCATGAGCCAACAGACTGTACTGGAGAGCAATGCTTACTGATCTGGTCTCAACACCGTGCTACCACAGCCACCCGACTTCAGCTCGCTTACAGGGAAGGCAAGGTGAGCTTGCAGTCACACGAAAAAATACTTTATACAACTTCTTTATACACCATCACTGTATAAAGAAAACACCACAGCTACAGCTTACTGCCGAAATTCAAGAAGAATAAATGACTGCCTCTGCAGATCTCTAACAAAGACCTTAATATAGTGTAATTAAAATAAGCAATCACAGCACAACTCTTAACAGTGATCTGTCTTAATCTATTTTTAACATTTGTCAAGCATCTGACACTGTCAGCATAAGCAGCCTGAAAATCAGGAGAAACAGGCAGCCACATTCAAATGTTGGATCACTGATTAAAAATGTTAGCACAATTACTTTCTAAGGCACTTGCAGTCCACTTTGAGCAAGCTGTAACTCCAGAGAGAGGATTTCCCATGGCCACAGTTACCTGCCCATGAGCAGTGACAGAGAGCGGCCATGCAAACAGCTTTCCTTGGGACACTGCCCCAGCAGCGCCTCCTCCCCTCCCTAAAAGACCTGCAAGACTCCCGACCTCTTAAGCTGGGCACTTGCTTGCCTCGAGGAGAGCAAGTGTCACAGAGAGGAGCCGGTGGCTCTGCCCGCTGCCGCCTGAGCCGTTACTCCTCACAGGCGGGTCCCTTGCCCGCAGTGCCGGTGCCGCATGACGCCGGCCTGCTTCGCCCTCTGGGCGGGGGCTTCTCCGCCAGGCCTGGCCGCCTCGGCACCAGGTGCCTGTGCTGGCCACAGGCGTCAGCCTCAGACGCTCAGCCCTCCCGTTTCAACAGGAGCAAAGCAAACCCCGGCCGCCTCCCTCAATGGTCCCAGCGGCACCCGAGCCCGCGCTCCCTTCCCCTCCTGAGGCGTCGCGCGGGGCTCCCCTCAGTAAAAGGCGGGCAGGGGCCGCGCGAGCATGCGCACGCGTGCTCCCCTCAGGAAAAGGCGGGAAGCGCCGCGCTTGAGTCGCACCGCTCCCTGCGGCGGTGCTCGGCCCGTCCTTCCGGGGGGAGAGCACCGCCCCGGCTGGGCCGTGCCTCGCAGCCGCCGGGGAGGCAGCGAGGGGTGATGTCGGAGCCGGTGCGGGGCGCGCTGGGGCCTTTGCCCCTCAGTCGCCTGGCAGAGCCGCTGCTACGGAGGCTCAGCGAGCTGCTGGACCGGGCGGCGCCCGGGAAGGGCTGGCGGGACCTGGCGCAGCGAGCGGGGAGCCGCGGCAGGGTCCGGCTGAGGTGAGGGCTCCCGGCGGGGAGCGCGGCGGCCGACGGCGGAGGCCAGGGGGCGACCCGCGGGCACTGGGCTGCGAAGCGCTAGGAGGGGCTCGGGGCGGGGCGCGGCGGCTGTGGGAGGCCGGCGGGAAAGCCGCAAGGTCGAGGGGTGTGTCTGCCTGTGGGTCCCGGAGCTTCCCTGGGGTCGCGCTGCGTCGTGAGCCGTGTCGGTCTTCTGGCCGGGGGCGGGCAGTGAGGGTGGAGCGAGCGCGGGTTCGCCTCTGCTTACCGGCCCCGGGGCGAGCGCGGCGGGCGGTGGCGGGGTGCGGGCGGCGGGGGACGGGGCTGTGGCGGCCGCTCTCCTGCCACAGCCCGAGGGCCCCGGGCGGGAGCCGGGCCGGACCCGACCCCGGGTGGATTCGCTTGGCCCCGGGTCACGCCTCCAGCCCCGAAGCGCTGGGGTGCGGCTCTGCCGCCTGCCCCGGGCTGGGAGCTCGGGACGCGCTCGGTGCCGGTTCTGCAGGTCCTCTTGGCCGTGTTGGGGAAAACGCATTCGGCTCCTTCAACCCTTTATGCCTAGGTCACGTTCTCTAGATCGCTTCCTGATCGTTTTACTTCCTGTGGCTTTTCAAGATTTTGTTTAGAGAGTATTATCCCAAGAAAAAAGAGTCATTTCAGGTGTAACCGAATGTACATTATGACAATGTGTCTGTTCTCTGTTAGGACTATATTAGTTAATATAGGAAATAGAACCTGGGGACTACAGTGTGACCCCTCTGCAGGGCCTGTGGCTGTGTTTGTTCATCTGTATTGTCCACTAAAATACTATGAAAGTCTACAAGATAAGGGAAAATCTCTTGCCTTCAGGTTTGCATAGCACTGTAATATAACGAAAGAAACCCTGGTGAATCTTTTTAGTGGGAATACATAATGCATTCCCTTTCTGTAGCTGTGTTAACTTCCTTACTGCCTGTGTTATTTTAACCTGCTCTGATTGAAAGTGCATGAAGACTTAACACCAAAATTTAAAACTATGAATGTTTGTACCTGAACTTACTGGAGCAGATAACTGCACTGTACCAGTAGGCAAGCATATCAGTAAAGCTGCAGCAGTCACTTGTTTAACAACTACTCTGAAAAACAAAGTCCTTGTGCACTTTCTAGTTGGATTCTGACTCACTCTTTACCGCTTCTGAATTAGACACATGAAAATGAAAGATGCTGTGCTTGTTTTTCTGCTGAGACTTTAAAAAGGGAAGATTAGAAGATTTCTTAATACACCTGGTTAGAATTGCTTAGGTACAAGTATTCTTGTGTTCAGCTCACTGATACCACTTTCTCTCTGCGAAGGTGTCACTGTATAACCTCTGAACTGAAACTTGAAGGAAACACTGCAAGCATGTCCAAGCTAGAAATTTCTCATTTTCTTTTTTTTTAAAAAAAAAAACAATTTTTTTTGCTTGTCTGCAGGCGATTTTTAACTCTGCTCCTTTCTGAGGAGCAAGTAGTAAGCAGATCTATGCCATGTCTTTCTTATGTTATTTTGTAGCTCTCTGGATTTGGAGCAGTGTTCCCTCAAAGTGTTGGAGCCAGAAGGAAGTCCCAGCTGGAGCCTCTTGAAGCTCCTGGGAGATCGGGGTTGCACTGTGGTGGAGCTGGTGGAGTTCCTGCAGGCCCTGGAGCACACAGAGGCTCTCCAGTGCCTCAACCATTCCGGTCAGTTCTGGTTTGTGCTTTCACTGCCACTCTGTTTTACACTGGAAAGACTGAACTGTTTGTTTTCTGCAATAAGTAAAAACCTCTTCAAGTGTTTGAAATCTAGTAATTGGTATTCAGATTACCAGAGAAATTGCCTTGTGTGATTCTGAGATTAAAAGTAAGCCAAGTAGATAAGGAGGCTTAACACAGTATTGTTGTGGGCTTGGATTTGGCTGCATGGATGTGACAGGTGCTGCCATTCCTGCTGCTGACTTGAGTTCTGAATCAAACTGTGCCTTTGGGAGATGTGAGCAGAACTGAAACGATCAGGGTAGGAAGCCCAGTGGTGTTGCCAGCTATCCATTTGAGCTATGGGTTTCGTTAACTGCAGTTCATAGCTCACCTGAACTGAAGGGGAAGGATCTAATAATCAGTTTTGGTGCATATTGGATGCAGTCCAACTTGCTAATTGAACAGAAAAACAGACCATCTTATAATAGATCTAGGGTATTTTCTACTAACACATTCAGCTTGCTTCTTCACAAAAAGTCTAGAAAGTAGGGCAACGGAAGGGTAAGAATGTGTAGCCCAAGTGCTTCTTGCTATAATCCAAAACCAGGCCCTTTTTTATGTCTTCCTCCTTCAAGGTGTGGTGAAATTCAGCCTACTAGTTAGTTGCACTAACTGCTTCTCAGAACAGGGAGTGGAAATGAGACTGGCAAGCTCCTTGATGTACTGATAGCTGTCTTTTTCTTTGGACAGCATGAGTGAAGCAGCCATGGGCTGAGAATGGTTGTTAAGACAACCTGGAAATATGTCAGGCAAGTGACAGTGATGCTTTGCCCCCGTTTTGTCTGGTTGAGGCTGGATGAAATGGAGGACACCCAGGGTATGTTGAATATGGGGCGGCTGAGTTACGTAATGGCTTAGTCTGGCTGAAGTGTTCTGCCGTTGGCTTGGCAGGGAGGGGAATTGTCTTACCAGTGCGAGCAGATGACGCTCGCAGGGGCAAGAGCGGAGGCGGAGGCCCGGGGGGTGGCGTGCTGTCCTGCACAGCGAGTGCTCGCTCCTCTTCATTCTGCCGGTGGTGGTTACTGGGGAGCACTGAGAACAGGAGTCGTCCTGATTCTCTTTTGTGCTGCACTGACCCGAAGTGTTCTGCTCGCTCCATCTGTGATTACCTCCAGTATTGCCACCATGGAATTGAGGGGGTTTTTTGTGGCTGTCGGTCAAGTTACATTTTGAAATATGCAATGAAGACTAAATACAGTTAAAAAGACACAAACCTTTGTGAGCCTACAGGTGTCCGGGTTGGTGAGTGTACACTTTTGATGCTACTTAGTGGTCTATTTTGGCAGTAATACTGCTTTGTACTTTTATGGCAGAGGTGTATTGCTGCAAGCTGGGACATCGTGGTGTTTGCAGCAATACAAAGGATCTCTTGGAGAATCACAGACTCCCAGAACCAAGTTCCAGAACTCATTTGTCCCCCAAAGCTTAGAGACTTGTGTGTCACATTGTATTAACTCCATAGAAGATCTTTTTCCTATAAAGACACAAAATAGAAGGAATAGTAACTTTAAAACTACTCCTGTTTGGTAGTGAGAAAACCTAGGTATCTTGTTCCTTGGGTCACCTTTCTGCCTCTTTTCTCTCTTTTTTTTCTTTTACCTTGTCACATCATGAACGTGCTGGAAACAAATAAGATATGAAGAGCTTTCTCACAGACTAAGAAAAAAAACGAAGCTTAATGCACAATTTGTGCTCTTACAGTCTAGTCCTTGGGCAGCCTCACTGGGTCATGGGGATTTAAACACGAACCAAGAGGTGTTTCTCCTCGGCAGGCAGGTCTCTTACTGTGGCAGTTTAGGCACTTCAGTGTGAACGTGAGTAATTGAGGCTGAATTTCCAGAAATGACTGAGAAGGTTTACTGGCGTGTAAACAGTTGGGTTGTAGTTAAGATTATGAGTACTTAATTTGCACTGCATGTTTGAAAGTCTGGTAACCATAATTGTCAGTTTGCCATCCTCAGTGGTAAAATTTGAGTTTTGTATTTTTCAAAGAAAACTTCAAAAGTATTTGTGTATCTTTGTAATCATTCAGAAAATTCAGCCAGAAGGTTTTCTTTTTGAATCATTAAATTCTGTGATGCTTGCAGGAACTAGCTGTATAGTGCTGAATGAATTGCATGAAAATAAGTGAAACTGTGAAGAAATTGTGGATTGGATTTCTTAAAACTTGTTTGTAATGGTTCCAAGGAGTGCAAAATACTAATCTTTCAGAGAATTTGTTTTTCTTAATTACTTTTTAATGAGATGTTAATTATGCAAGTTGGGAGTGATTTTTAAGATTTTTTTTTTTTAAAAAGGAAGTTTCTGTAAAGAGCAATTCTTCTTAATTTTTCTGTCCTTTAAATTGAAATAATATAATTCCTGTTTGTCGTGGTTAATGCTATGTGGTTTTGATGCTCAGAAACTGTAGTTAACTCACTCCGTTTATGAAAAACAGCAGATACGTGAGGAGCTGCAATAGCGATCTGCAGGGCTGGTGTGTAGAGGGAAGTTACTTCAGAGAAAGGAAGGCAGGGAATTTTCAGGTGCTGTAGCTACGTAGAAGTAGCTGCCTGTGTGATCAACAAATTCAGAATAAGCTCGCTTGTGGAGGAAGTTAGTGTAGCATGCTTCCCTGCTAGACAAGGGTTATGTAATTTCCAAGTGCTGTATAATTTCTGTTTCAGTCTGTTTACCACACGGGTTTCTGCTCAAGTTTCAGCCCATCGATCAAATCGCTGTGGTTTCTTTCCTCAGGCATTCTCTGTTAGCATGAAGTTCTGATGTGCTACTCAGCCATTAAATAGGAGGGGGGAAAAAGCAGCCGAAAAGAGAACTCCTGGCACAGTGTAGTGAGAAGGCTTGGAGCAAATGCTAATCCTGAGTCTTGTACTGGGATTTTTGTGATTTTTTTATTTATTTTTTTTCACACAGCTTCTGGTTTACCCAATACAATCTGTCCCACTGGTATTGTTAAGTGCATTTTACCACCTGTAGCAAGTAATGCTTTAAACTAATGATTATTTGATGGCTTATCAGCTCAGTATTCCTGAACTTCTTGGTCATAGGTCCATGTATTTTTTGACAGCAGTTTGAGGTTAGGCTTGCTGTTCTGCAGCTGACTTTTTTTTTTTCCTCCCACCTCTTCCATTTCTGATGACCTTGGTTATATTAGTGGATGTGGTTTTGAGGTCATGCTGTAACAAGATCTCTGTAATGGTCAAGGTTAAGAAAATAACTGGATCATATCAGACTGGTGTCAGAATTCTGTTCATACTATGTCGTGGCAGTTAAAATTTGAAGTGGAAAATTCTACCTTGCATATTGGCAAAAGAAACCCCTGGCCTTGAGTGCTACAGGAGACAGAAGCGTAAAACTGGCAGCATTGGTTGCGGCTGATAAGGTTATCTGGGGAATAGCAGAAAAATGCACTGCGTTGTGGTTAAACTCTTAGTGCTTCGATCCATCCCTTAGGCTGTGCCTAATCTTAATCTGCAGATTAGCCATACAAAGAAATTGTTGGGAGTGAGCAAACTCCTGAAACCAGGAATACCTTTCTCAGAAGGCACCTGTGATACCCTTGGAAGTGTTACTTGCTTTAGTGAGTAGAGAGCAAGTGTGTCTGAAATGTCCTAACATTAAAATGTCTGAATGATCTAATTTAAATCTTTATTAAACTCTGTAGAGTACTGATCAGTTTGAGCATGGGTTTTGTGTAATGGAATACAATTTTGAATGTCCTTAGTCATGGAACTAATTGGAACTGTGTGTGTACACAGCACAAACAAATTATTTTCAAGTATGTTTAATGACAAAAACTTTCTTTACACAAAGGACAATGTGAATGTGTATTTAAATTGTGAAACTCTATTTCTTAATGACTTTCCTATAAACTCTTTTAAAGGTATAAAGATTGTCGTACACCCAGACTCTCAAGCAGTGCTCTCGGGTCAGATTGTCAGGCTGTGTTGTTGGGCGACCGGACACCCATTTGTGCATTACCAGTGGTTCAAGCAGGAAAAAGAGGTAATAGTTGATGCAGAATATAGATATTTTTAAAAAATTATTAGTTTTAATGGTGAAAATAATACGTAATTATTTTGGATGATTTTTTTTAAGACTTATTTACAGTGAAAGAAGATTGCTATCCATACTAATAAAAACAAATTTAAGGGAGGCTGCACAATGACCCTGTCAATGTGCTAAAACAATATAAAACAATATTCCTTATATTCAGACCTCATTCTTAGAGGCTAGTCTTGAGAGGTGACAGTAAGGAAACTGTAAGCTTAGTTGTTTCTCAGCCTACCAAGAAGTTTAACAGGCCACTGAGGACCTGCTGCGCTGACACAAATGCCAGCTGCTGCTGCTGTTGGACAGACGGAAACTGGCTTCTTAGCAAGGAGCAGTTGAAGGCCTGAGCTTGGTGGTGCCACAGACTTCTCCAGAAATTGGCAGTTTTAACTAATTTCCTATACCTTTCTAAAAGCTTATCAGAGTCATCCAAAACATGGTTTAAAAATATGATTGCAGTCATTTCCTGCTCATTACAGTTAAAATAGATGTAGTAAAAATTATTTTTCTGTGAAAGACTGTTACAGTTTCCTGGTCATAGTAGAATATATTTTAAGACTAGAGCTGAATTTAACACACATGCTGGTTGGAGTAGTTCTTCAGAAATTATTCTGAGTTATCTGTGAAGCTAGGTAAAAATTGCAGATTTCAGGAAGAGCTTTTCAACTGGCTTAAAAGCTTAGAATTGTCTAAAATTGTCTTCTCATCCAAACGTTTCAAGTAGATTAGGGGGTTGATGCTGGTGTTATGGACATTAAAATAAGTATTATAGTATTTTATCATGTGTTAGATTAAATCAATCTAAATTTCCATATTTCTCGGTTCACCTGTAATTCAGGTTCCCCACGGTAATTCTCCAGAGCTGATTCTGAATCCAGTGAATGTCAGCGATGCTGGCTTTTACATCTGTCGAGTGAACAGTGAATCTTCCTTTGTATTCAGTCGGTGGGCACGACTTGACGTTTGTGAGCTCCAGAGAACATCTCACAGTGAGTGGCAAAACCGATGTCTTCTGAAAGTCTGTCTCTCGCCTGTTAGAGGAGCCTGTGTCCCCCTGGGTGACTGGTGCTGGCTTGCACAGAAGTGAAAGGGGGCTGATTAAGAACATGGGTATCCAGTTATTGGGCTCTTGTGCTGGTCACAGAAGCAGAGGAGAAATGAAGTTCCATAGTGACGGGTAAGAGCAGATAGATGGAAAACACGTGGTGTCAGAGCCCTTTAGTTCTTAGAGGATTCTTGGACCAGAAGAGCAATTAAAACTCATGTGGTGACTGGGCACGGGGTCTGTTCTGAATGCCTGCCTTGTGCACTCTGGCCTACTAGGCAGGGCTGTTTGTTTCCCCTCCATGTATGTGCTGCCAGTCTGAGAAGAGAGGTGTCTGGGTAAAGGAGAATCTAATGAGCTTCTCTGCTGTACTGTCCATCTTAGTTCTGTCTTTCTGCCTTAAAGGTAAATTACTTCCTTACATTTTGTTGAAAGGTCCTGATATCAAACTGGGACACTGCAAGGGAGGGAGAGAAGGTTCTGTAAACAGATGAATGGAAGGGAATAAAGTTTATTTTGACATGTAAAAGTGTTTTCTATGATAAAAGTTACAGAAAACTTTGCAATTAAAAAAAACTCAAACCCAAAACCAAACCAGCACCATTATGGTAAGGCAGGGTCCCTGTATTTGAAATGCCATACCAAAACCCAGGTTAGTCTCTTCACCAGTTATCAAGTCTGCATTATGAAAAACAGCTTTCTTTCAAAAACACTGGCCAATGTGGATCATAAATGTGAAACATCAGCTTGTAAAGTCTCTGCAGTCCAAGTTTGTAATGCGCCAGGGAGCTCAGAGGCGAGTAAAGCAGAGAGATCTGTCCCACTGTCGCCCTTGATGTTACTATACAAAGGAAAGTGTCATCACTCCCTGCTTGTCAGCTCTGGCGACAAAACCTGTGTCTGGGTGCACAGACTAAAAGTGAAATGGGTGACCTCACAGCTGAGGCGCGTGACCACTGGTGTGACTGCACGAGTAGGTCTGGGTGAGCTGCGGTCTGTGTCAGCTCATCTGGCTCCTCAGTGCACACAGGGCAGGAACTTCTTCAGTGGAGTAGTTGTATGTGTGTGTGTAGTGGATGGTTTAAAAATTAATTTCCACACTGTTTCAATACATGTTATCACACGTAGAAACTTACATTACATTAGCTGGACAAGTCTTCGGTGCATTTAGGGTTTTCTGCATAGGTTTCTTTCCCAGAGACGTGGCTATATGGGGAAATACCAGTGGGTGATGTTTGTTAAGCTTATCAGATTTGGACTTTCTTAGTCTATTTACCTTAAGATTTGATGCTCAGTTTAGACAGAGAAGGAAAGGGATATGCTAAAACTAACAGATTCCCAGTTTTAAATTCTTATTCCTGTGTACACACTTGCACACAAGCTGGATCCTTAGTCCATCCTTTGGTAACCACTCTCCTTTGTACTTGCTTCTTTCTCTCGTGCCTTTATAATCCTACAGGCAGGAATAAATAATGCGAAGAGGGCTTTTTATTTTTTTTACTTATGGGGCATATTTAATACCATTGCTACTCATGTTTATCATGCTCTTACTGGACAAGTAACTCAATGTCATTACTGTTAATACAGTCTGTTGTAGTTACAGGAAGATGTGTCCATATGTTGCCTGTTCATATTAATCTGTATGCAGATTGTATCACTCTTTCTTTTTTTTCTTACCCCTCCTTTTTTTGTTTTATTTAAGGGAGCTTAGTTGGTTTGCCTGAAAACAAGTTGCACATTTGTATTCAACCTCAGCCGCAAAAGCTGGTAGTGGGGGATGCTTTGGTACTGGAATGTGGAGCTATTGGAAGCCCAATTCCTCGTTACCAGTGGTTCAGAAATGGATTTCCGTTGGCAAATGGGACAAAAAACGTCTACACGGTAAGCTACTGCCAAGTGTCAGCTTTGGAGAGCTAGTGTGTAACCACCTGTACCTTATCACATAAAGCTTCCTTGAAGAAAAGAACTCTGTAGCTTTGATAATCTCTTACAGAAGCACTCATGCCCGTGCTGTTCTGAGGCTTTAGGGTGTGCAACTTCAATTCTGAAGGTGTTTCAGGTGGTAGTCATGGGATGTGTTTTGGATTGGCATGATAGACTGACAAAGCAAAGATTAAGTATCAGCAAAAGTGAGAGCTGCTTTTTCTGTCTTGCCCTGCAAAGCACTCTGAGTTGTACAAGCTCTTGCTCAGTGGTTAATTCATCTCAAACCTGTGAGGTGGATTTGCAGTCTTTCTTCAGTTCTTGAGAACATTTCTGGAACACAGCTTACTGAAGAGTAAGGTTGTTGGCAGCGTTTGGGTTTGTTTAGGCTTGCTTCTGGTTTTTGCTCTTTCTTGTACGTGGGTTTGAATGAAGCTGATATGGGTATTCTTCTGCAGTCTGGGAGGATGACTGTGACAATGCTTGCACAGGTAACTTACGTGGATGTGGATCATCAAGGGACATACTGGTGTCACGTATTCAATGACAGGGAAGATCAAGACAGCCAGAAGATAGAAGTTGTTATAGGTAAGGAGTTTGTGCTTGATAGAAGATCAGCTGATCTATCGGTTTCTTCCGTGTTGTTAGAATTTGTTTTTGAAGCTTTCAGTGTTAAGTGAAACATGTGCCTCCTGTGTTTTTAGCTTGTCCATTTGTTAAAATAACCGCTTGCATCAAATGGAATTCTAGGGCTTTATCGGTTATAAAGTGCTTTGGGGTTTTTATAGTAACCAGCATAGAAATGCTACCACTTTTTTTTTTTTGCATTGCTAGCATGTACGTGGCTTGTCAGCGGATTGCAAGCTGATTTCTCTATGTGTTTTGGCAGTTAGAAAACAGTTTAACCCTTGTTGGTGATAAGGAGTGTGTAACACTGAGTCCTTTAGCAATCAGGATGTATGAGAGTATTCGTAGCAAGCAGAGTAAGTTAATACAGCAGAGTTCAGTGTGTGCGCCTGTATTTGCAGTAAACTAAAGAGGAAAAGATCTGTCTGCGAGTACTTTTGCATAATTCATATGAAAAGGTCTTTCCTATCCTAAGAAATGTTCTGGTTTAGTGCTCCAGAGTTCTGGTGATAATTACTGTACAGTGTTGTGTTCAGGGCTGATTTATACTGCTATAAAATGAGCCAGATTACAGAGGAGCTTGGAAGTGCCCTTTGTCTTCCATTTTGTGTGCTAACTCTCATAACTGAGAGCAATTGTCTTCCAATTTTTTTTCCCATTAAAACACAAGGAAGGAAAGCTGTGGCAGTGGAGTGCACAGAAGGTAAAGTAAATCTTTAGTCGTGAATCAGTTCTTAGAAATTAATGACTGGGGTGATGGATTGTTGAGTGTATTGCTGAAAAACACGTGTGGATTAAGAGCTTCATTCTAGTTTAAGACACTGATGTGTGGTGTAATGTTCCTCCTGCATGTGCTTCTATCTTCTGGGTCTTGATAACATCATTTAGAGCACACGGGAGAAAAAGCAAACTACTTTCTTCTCTGTAGTATTCGAAGCTGATGATTTTCTCCCTTTTTTTCACTGTTTTTGTGTCCTGTGCTTATGGTTTCTGGTGAAATGTGAAGATCTTGAAATTTCTTTGGCTGGGTTCTGGAAGCAACATCCCGGCAAGAAAAGCTGAAGTTTAAATGACCTTAGAGAGCTAGACAGAGCTAGTTCCACTGACAGCTCTGTGTCTGTCAGAGGTGTTTCCAGCAGCCCTTCTAGGACAATTTCTGTTCTCATTTGCATTGCATGCAAGTGCAATTCACGTACAAGTGGCAGACATCTGTGGCGGGGTCTGTCAGCGGTGCAGCATCCTTCTGCTCACCTGTGACGCAAGTGCCCTGTGAGCAGCAGGTAACCTCTATGTTGCCTGGGGGGCTACAGCCAAAGTACAGTTTCCTGGACGCAGCACCATGCTGCTGGTGTGATACGTTAGCATCACCTCAGGTCACTGGAGTCTCCCACGTGGATACATGAGCTGGCTTTTGTGTCGGAGGAAGTTGGCTTCAGGCTCCCTTGCAAGGAGCGGGGGGGCTCTGAGAGACCCCAGCTGCTTCAGATAAATTATATTTCTTTTCCATGGTTTCCAGTGTTCTCAGAGCAAGTAGGTGAAACCTGTGGTAGCTTAGAGTGTTTGAAAATTGCATCTGAAGTCCTTCTGAATACATGTGGCTTTACAAAGTAAGATCTCTTGCTCAGGATGTTGTTTTTTCAGCAGCCCTTCAAACATCTATTTTTTTCAGATGAGTGATTCTGATGTCTTGTTCCTTATTCATTCAGGCTGCTTGCATGCTGGTGGGATTGAGGCACAGCATGTGTTTCTCCCTTGGATTTGAGATCTACTATATTATGATGCTCTGTCTAGCATAGCTTAGCATATTGATGTAGAATTTTCTCCTTTCTCCATGTGGAATAAGCATGCAGAAGGTTAGACTTACAGAAATGCAAAGCCAAAGGCATATTAGAAAGGTAGTTTATGTTCTAATATTCAGCTTCTATTATGATGTGACAGTTACATTTTTATTAATAAAAAATGTATTTATTTTCTTGTTTAAACTGTAATTTTATTGCTGTACTTTGCAGAGGAACTTAGTGATCTTCGAGAACCAGGTAGGTGATACGTTTTGAAAACCTTTAATTTCACATCCTCATTTTACATTACAAATCACTGAAGCCTGGTTGGGTTACAATATACACTTTATTTGGATAAGTGAGGATTTGATAGGAGCAGATATTTTGTTAAGAGCAACACAGTTTTCTAGTTCCGATAAATTAACTTGAATATAGTGAATTGTAGGGTTGCTGTCATCTCTGTAAGATCACACAAAGCTACTCTATTATACTGCATGTGCACTTGTGCAAATACAGAAGAAATTATCTTTTGCTTGCTTGTATGTGGCTTCTTTGAACTCATAAGTTTTAGTGTGTTGCCTGTTCAGATAAGGTGAAAAGATGTAAGGTGTCTGGCTGTCACCCGAGATGTGCTGAGTTGCCGTAATTCTTAAATTCACGTCAGAGTGAGCTGATGCCATTTGAAGCCTGTCTGAAGTTTGTTACAGAAATGTTGATATGGAGTAGTGCTCCATAAGGCATTGTCCCCAATACCGTGGTCCCAAAATCTCAAATCACAAAGTTTGTACAATTTCCTGGGTTAGACATCAAAGATATGCTTATTTTTGCCAGATGTTAATTTTAGTCACTGCAGTGTTGCTGCCACGATGTGTAACATGTTACCCAAGAGTTTGCCCCAGGATTGCTTACCTGGTCACCTTGGCACAGTGCTGGCTCTGCCGTCCCTTTGTGGGGTCCTGCAGAAAGGAATTTGTGCACACAGAGGATCAGCACCGCGAGGCATCCCCTGTCTTGTGTGTCTGCATTTCTTTTGGAGAGGACGCGCTGTTATGGACATGACTGAAAATGCCAATGTGCAGTTTGTGAGATTCAAAATTATGCTGTAAACATTTATTCTTCCTTGGTTTAAGCTAGCTATTGGGCTATGTTTGCTGGAAGAGGGTGAAGGAAATCAGATAAACAGCACCACACCAAAACCCCACCAAAACAAAAAAAAAACACCCAACGCTTTTTTGGGGTCTGCAAGGAGTAACATATTAGACAAAGCCTAATTATGACAGAATTACTTTGGACTTTGTTAAATCGAGTGAACATATATCAAACTATGGGAATATTGGTAGACTATGGTTGTACAGAACATGTGGTTATTTTTCTGACGTTGGTGTCTATGACTGTGGTTACTGACAATCTGCTCTTTTAATCTGTTTCAAGCAGACCTACAAAAGCAATCAGATCACAGGCTTGGTGGTAAGTAGTTTTGTAGCTGTAATTGAACATATGCATTTCATATCTAGCAGATAGATTTTGCTGCTTCTTCCACTGCTGGCAAAATAACCATAGTGCATGCAGTTAGCTGCAGGGAGGGACACTGCTGTGTATCTTTATAGTCCTTTATAATGCTTACATGCCCTTTCAGGAGTAAACTGTGGTGAGGGCACCAGTATTTTTAGTGACTTGGTGGAGCATGTACAACTCCTCATCAGTTTCAGTTTACTGTTTCAAATTCCTCTGGCTACAGCCTTAGCCAGTGTGTTCCTCCATTGCTCTGAATACTTGGAAAGCTGGAGATGGTGGTGTCAGGGTGATGTGATTAAAAGGATCGGTGGCCCGTCTGCTAAGGGTCTGCTGTTCCTCGTGCACTGTGTGGGGATGCTTCATCCTGAGCTGGAGCTCATACAGAGAGATGGATAGCGTGTGTCATGAAGAATAGTTGCTGGGAGTTTTAATTATGTTCTTCAGTTTGTGTGGTAGACTTGACTGAGCTCAGACGTGTTACCTTCTCGATGCCAAACCAGGTGGAAAGGCTGCTGGCCTCTGTCACAATTTTGCCGTTCTCTCAGGCTCATCGGTCTGAGAGGGAGTGTAAGAGCTCCGTGGTTGTGATTCATCTTTGCTAAATTAATTAGAAAACTTGTACCCTTAAAAGTGATTTTCAGTGACAGTGTGCCTCTCAGTCTCTGCTGTTTAAGATGATTTACGCTGTTCACAACCTTGTAGCTTTTCCAGCTGCAAAAATGTTGAAAACTGCTTGTTTTTGAAGGAGGTGAAATGTTAGACATTGAGGCTACAGCGAGAGATTCTCTTCTGATCTAGGTATGGGGGATTACTGATGCTGCAGCAGGTTTGGGACATTCACACGATCTTGTTTGCCACCAGAGCTGTGGGACAATAGTTCCTCCTGGAGAGAAGAAGGAACAAACCCAGAAGGAAATGCCATCCTTCGAAAAATGGCTTTTCTGTAACTTCGGCTAGTGATCTTCTGTAACTTCGGCTAGTGGTCTCTAAAGCATTCCTGTGAATGTGACTTTTTTCCTCTTTTACATCTGCTGAGTTTACTTACGACAGAATTACTTCAGACTTTATTGAATCAAAGTGATCATTTCTCAAACTAAAAGAGTATCAGTAGACTTGCCTCAGAATTTTGTAAATTTCTCATATTTAATTCTTTTTGACCAGAACAACAGTAAAAAGAAACCTTAACAAACAGAAAAAAGGCTTTTTGCTTCTGACCTGTGGATGTTTCCACCTACATGTACCATGTTCTAGAGAGACACAGAACATGGGAGATGGAGATGTGAAAGTGGCCGTTTGCATGTGGGGGTTTTTTTGTTTGCTTTTTAAGAAGCATAAGAAAATTGGAGGCTTTGTGGTAAGTACACTGGCCATAGCTTTGGCAACTTGCCATAAGAATTTTCATGCTTGTTAGATTTCTTCTTGCATGGAGGAATTCAGCAATTGTCTCTGCTTTGAGAAAATGAAAGAAATGGGAGACAGGTGATCCAACCTGAGATGTATGTCAACTGTCAGACCACGCTGAAAAGTTTTTTTGGATGAGATTTGAGCTGTGTTGTGGACTTTTAAAATCATGTGTTGTACCTGAAGTGAGACTGAGTTATATTTTCACTTTGGATGAGAGTAAACTTAAAGATGCTGAGTGCATGGAGTACATAAGCATGATGTGGTTTTGATTTTCCTTTGTCTTTGCAGCAACAGACAAGGTAGCTCTGCTGATAGGAAATATGAGCTACTGGAATCACCCCCAGCTCAAGGCGCCGATGGTAGATGTCTATGAATTGACAAATTTGCTAAGACAGCTGGATTTCAAAGTTGTTTCTTTGCTCGACCTTACTGAGTCAGAGATGCGAAATGCAGTAGATGAATTTTTACTTCTCCTGGACAAAGGAGTCTACGGTAAGAACATGTGATACTGCTGCTGAAATAGGCTGGGTTTGTGATGTATTGGGTGCACAGACATGTGGTACTTACCTCTGCCACCGCGCTGCATGTGATAGCAAAACAAACTTTATGCTAAATAACATATATGTAGATTGGGGAAAGCAAATTAACAATACCCACCAGCATATCCTTCAGCTCTGGTTAAAATGTTAGTGTGTATTTTTTATTTTTAGCTAAAACATCTGATTTTTTTCTTTAACCACGCATACAACTGTGGTGCAACTTTTTGTTTGATAATACTGGCCTGTTTGTCTACTAAAAGCTGCTGTATCTGTACAGCATATTTGACAACATGCTCTGCAGAAGATGCACATTTGTACTCAGGAGTCATTAATTTGTAGGAGTCTTTTAAGCGAGAGCAGTAGTCTGTTGTGTCACCTGCATTACTGTGTTGTGGCAGTGAGCTAGTAGCAGAGTAGTTGCAAGCTGTGTAGCTGCAGCATACAAGGCTGTATGTAGCTTTGGGCTGCAGCCCTCGCGAGATCTCTCAGTACCTCCTTCATGAACTTCCCTTCTGTCTCCTCCTCTGTTCCCTGTGCCTGCAGGTTGATGATCTGGCTGGCGCTGGCCAGGCAGGCTGCTGGGTTGTGTTTCTGCTGGGGAGGTGGGGAACAGCCTGAAGCACAGCGTGGAACGTGTTCTGGGCTTGCTGGTGGGACCCTGCCGTTGGCCCCATCTCTCTCCTGGATGCCAGCAGAATGCTCTTTCCTTCTAGACTTCTGTCCTTCTGGCGCTCTGCTCTGGGAGGGGCTGCTCTGCTCTTCCTCCTCGCCCAGCCGCTCCGTGCAGAACAGAGGAAGAGGGGGCTTTGCTTTGTCGTGGCGGGGAGCTGTACTCTCCTTCCAGGTGTGTTGGGAGGAGAATGGGGCATAGGAGCAAAGCATATCTCTCCTGAAGGTAAAACAAAAAACAAATGGAAATAGGCAGTACGTAAAAAAGAGAAGGACATTGTGCGTTAGAGTTGTGGCATAACACAGCACATCGGATGCAGTACTACTTGCTCTCTTCTTTTCTGCTAAGTTTTCAGGTTAAGTAGAGATCTGTATTTTGAATTGCTGGTTTGTTTTGGTTATTGTGATACTGGCATGTCAAGCACAGAGTTTTTCATAATGCCCTTAACAGGGCTTAATGTCTTTAACACAGCTTAATAGTGGTTATGCTGCTTAAGTGGGCAGCAGCCTTTTTTTTTTTTTTCCCCTTACACTCTTCAGACTTGAAAATAGCACACCACAAAAATCCAAGGCTCTCTCCTCTGGGTTGAAGAGTCACTTTAATGACTGTACTGCAGCATCTCAACAGTGTTGGTTTAAGTTACAGCAGGACACATCAAACAAATTGTACGTACCAAAAGAGGTGCATTTAACACATTTCTCTTCACCCCCCCAAGTTTTTATTTGAGACACACATTCTGCTGGGCCAGTAGCCCACCAAGCGGGCCTTGTATGCATTGCTACAACTGATGCATTGACTCTTGGACAATTTGAGATTCTTTATCTTGCATAAACTTGATTTTGAGCAAGATTGTGTAAACAACTCCAGAAATCAGTTAGAACATAGACCGAAAGGTTCTGCCAGTTGTCCCTGTTTAAATTGCAGAATTGCTATAACAACATCCACCTGAGAAAACATTATTTGATCCTTTTTTGGAATGCAAAGTCAGATTATTTGTTAGTATGACTTTTTTATCAGTATGTTACCTGATGCTCTGTCTGTGCAGAACTGGCTGATCTGACATTGGGCATTTATGTCAGAGCTAAAACTTGCGTAACATTCAAGGGGTGGAACTGGGTGGTCTTTAAGGTCCGTTCAAACCCAAACCCGTCTGTGATTCTAAGACTGTTATGGCAGCAAAGTTCAGTAGGCGTTCTGATAGCGGTTCTCTTGGGTTTGTTCCCTGGGACATAGGTGTGCTTATGCACTTGAGCGAGCTTTTAGATTCTTGCCCTTTCTCCATTTTTTTTTCTATCATCCTTGACGTGAATTTAGAAAATAAAGTACTGAAATACTTTAATGAGTTTCTCACTGGCACCATATGAAAGCTCTTGCAAGGCATATTTGTGCAGTTGTATTTTACCAACAAGTTGATATTTCTGAGAGGGAAGCAGAGCATTCTTTCAGTAGTGTTTGGCAATAACTGCCTCAAGTTAAATAGTCACGTTGCTTTTTCCTGAATAGTGACTGTTGATGACTATTAATGGTTTCAAGCATATAAAAGATCCTGTCAGTGGTCAAACAGATAATGATTTATTGCATTTTTACTGAGCATAGCTCCAAGTAGAAGAGGCACAGTGGCTGCTTCTGCTTAGGCCTCCTCACACTTATTCACGATGCCCAATACGGCACTGGATAATTCCTGCTCACTGCCAGGAAAGTGGCATTTCAGATGCTGTTCCTTAAGAGCAGGAGTAGTAAACAAAGTGATGGTGATTGGCTTCTTTAATGTCTGGGTTTGTGTTGTTCTAAATGTAGGGTGCAACTAACATTGTATCTCACAAAGGTTAAAAGCATAGTTTCATATGTTTTACAGGCTAAAATAGTTAGGCTGGGGTGGGTTTTTTTTTGTGGTGTTTTTTTTAAAAAAAGAAAGAGATATCATTTAAATGCTGACGTCTGTGAGGAACTTGAGCCCACTTAAAATTGTTGTGTCAAAGTGTCTAACGAGGCCCTCCGAATATGTTGGCCCTGCTTACTCTGGGTATGCAGAGATTTATTTCTGATCTTGAGCTCAACATATTAACTGTTGCAGGTAGTCATCAGACAAGCGTAGCACAGTCATCTGCCAAGGATATAAAAGAATTGTAGCCCTTACTTCTGAGATACTTCTATTCATTGAGGACTCTGATAAATCATGTTTTACACAAAAGAAATTTGTTTCTCTCAATCAGTCCAATTATTATCTGACATACACTCAGATATCAATAGATATAGATATATATGTAGAGAGAGAGATATATATGGGTGGGTATATATATATGTGTAGGTATAGAATCTGAGACACAACCCTGATGTAGGTCCGGCTCCAAACTCTGTGGAAGTCAAATTTAAGACTTTCCTTGTAGCTTTAAACCCTGATGTGAATTCATGCACTTGGTGTTTAACTTCATTTTTAACTCTCTTGAAACTACTGTCTCAGGGAGCCACTGAAATCTCATAAATAGCCCAGTAGTACCTTTATTTCTTTAGGTTTTTAGTCATACACTTTAAATTCTGTGCTCTTTAGAGATCTGACTTTTACTTGTCTGTTGCCCTTTTCCAGGAGGGGCAGGTGAGCAGCTGTGGGGCTCTTTGTTCAGGCAAACCCTGCATCCCGGGGTTCTCGTGTGCGCTTGCTGGCTGCTCATCTTACCGGGGCGTTTCCCACGCAAAGCGGGTGAGCGCCGTCGATTGAACACCGCAATCTGCGGGGGCCTGGCGCGGCTGTTAGTGACTCAAGAGGTCCCAGGATGTAGAGAACCAAAGGCTTCATTCGAAGGGCTCTAGTTACCTATTGGTATTTCTTCACCAAAAAAATGCAGGGCCATGAGAGAGAAGTATTTTCATTTGCTGCAGCTGTCTGTAATGAAGAGGTAAAAACCTCCAGTGTACCTGCCTGTACAGGCAGATTTCAGCCTGGGTCGTTTCGGTATGTTAGAGTTAGGCTTTTTTGTTTTTTCTGAACGTTCAAGTTTTGTAGTGACGTAAATGTCACAGCTATTTTTAGTAAGAATGATGACTTAAGAAAACCATACCTGCAGTCAGCATAAGTTGTCATCTCTGGTGACTTCTGTTCAGCTGCAGCACGAAATATGAATTGAGGATCTGACCCATAGACTGCTCTTTACAGATTAAAAAAAAATAGTTTTTTAGAAGATGGAACTTGTCGCAGACAGTAGGAAACTATTTAACCATACAAACTTCTGGTAACTTAATTTTATGGCGGTGTGTGAAGTTTCTGACCGTGCTGAAATTTGTAGGGTTCAGTGTGCTCCTGCTGAACTGTGTTTTCAGTTACATGTATTTTGAACCCTCAGGTTTGTTATACTATGCTGGCCATGGCTACGAAAACTATGGAAACAGTTTCATGGTTCCTATTGATGCTCCAAGCCCCTACCGATCCGCAAACTGCCTGTGTGTGCAGAACATCCTCAAACTAATGCAGGAAAAAGAGACGGGACTTAACGTGTTCTTACTGGATATGTGCCGGAAAAGGTATAGTGCCATGAGTTGCGTGTAGGGAGAACCCACGCTGGGTGTTGGAGGGATGTTTTTGCTCTGTGGGTTTAATGACTGTCGTTTTGGGAACCTATGGTGAAATCCATTTTGTTCATTGTAGCAACAGGTTAAAAGTGAGCCTTTTTTAAAAATGAACAAGTAAAACTGAACGGCCCCCTTGGGAGAACAGTGAAGAGTCTTCAGAAAGCTGGATTTCACCCTGAGGAGAAAACTTTAGTCTAGGCTGAGCATTCACTGCACTTGGAAGTTCTAGGTTCGGAGAATTCGGTGCCTGCACCCGAGTGCTTCTAAGGGCAGGAGGGTTCGTTCAGAGCCTTAGTTTGCCTTTGGCCTCACATGGATGTGTGAAGCCAGGGATTAGACTCTCTGTTTTGACGGATACGTACTTGTCTCTTGATTTGAGTGACTTTTATTTCTACTTTTTTCATTGTTTGAAAGTTACAAAGTGTCAGTCTTATTAGGCGTCTTAAAGAAGAAAAATTACTCTTCCCCTTACATCATTAACCATCTTCATAATTACAGGGAGGAAGAAGAATCCTTGTGATCAAAGGCATGTTAATTTGACAGAAGGGCTCAAGTGAAGTGCTTGTTTTAGAAGTTTTCAGAGATGGATTTTTTGGACTGCTTTTATGCCAGGGCTGATGTATCTTTACTTAGATTTTAAAAGTCAACTGGTTTACAGACTGGCTCAGGTTGGAAGGAACCTCTGGAGGTCCTCTGGTTTATTGAATTTTTCTAAACAAAGTACTATAAACTTGCACTTGAAATCAGCTCTTCAGTCAGCACTTCTGAAAATTGGTCTCTAAGGCATGTTTCGTAGTAGAAAATTGCTGATGCTTTAGTGTTTGTAGAGCCTCTGAACTTCGTTGCTAATGAAATGCCAGTGACACAGTTCAGCTTCACAATCTGCCATCTAAATATAAAATACAGATATATAAGCATCACAGGAACTATGCAGACACCGTGTATTGGGGAGAAAAATAATAAAAAAATCATAGTTTTTGTTGTAAACTAAAATGTCCAGTTACTCGAAATCGTTCTGAAAGAGGTTGGTGAATATAGCAGGCCCTCCTCTGGGTGATGCGTGGTATCTCACCATGTCTTTGCATTGTCTTCATGCTGATCTTTGTCTTCGAGTAGTCAGGATTCATTTCAGAATTGTGGGAGAGAAGAAAAAAATTTTCTGAACACTATAGTGTTTTGGACAACTGAAGAGTTTGTTACAATTATTAGTTCTCAACTTAATACTCTACTTTTCGTGTTTCCATTTATTGCAGAAATGAATATGATGACACGATTCTTATCTTAGATGCTCTGAAGGTTACGGCCAACATTGTTTTTGGATACGCAACGTAAGGAAATTTTTCTCCTGCTGTGCCACAGAGGTTTTGAAGCCAGAAGTGAGATTGTGTAACTCATCTTTTGCAGAAAAATGCTTCCTGTTATGTTAAAGGGCCAGTAATTTATACCCCTATCTGTGTCCTCATATTATCTTCTCTGTGTCATTCTTTGAATCCCTCCACAGTCTGGCTGACCGTGGAAATGCCTCTGTCACGCTTTGCACCGTGTATTTAATGTTCCCGCTTGGCTGCAGGGTCGCAGCACCGGCAGAGCTGTGTTCACAGCAAACCAGGAGCTGATCTTGGTCTGACAGTTGCTTGTAGGATTGCTCCATTCATCTATCACTTTAGAGATGAAAAAAACGAGAGAATAAAAAGCAGCTTTGACCCTCAGACCCGTAATGGGTCCTGCACATTCCTGGTGGAACTTGCCGCTTGGTGAGCGCCTACAGGAGGCCTGGGACAGGGGAGCACCTGATGAGCTCTAACCTGTGTGCTGTACTCTCTTCAAACGTGTCTTCTCTGTTAATGCAAGTTAAAATTCTAGAAAAAATGTGTTAGAGATGAATGAATTATTGAAGGAGTAGCATATAGATTGGCCCCTGTGCTTCTTATCTTAGTTGTAAAGACTAAAGTTACAGCTGCAACTGAAACTTGAAAAGGTTACTTAATAAATAACCTCACCCTGTTGGTTTTCAAGTCACGTGCAAATGCTGTTGAATAGAAGTAGTCCAGAGTTTTAATGAAGCCTGTGAGGAATTGAAGCATAGGAAGAGTTTGACACCAGCTCTGGTCTGTGGCTTGATTGTAAGGGAAACCTTCCCATGCTGAGCTGCTTGCAAACGAACCCGAAGAGCACAGTGGCCTTAGACACACCTGGTTTTCAAATTGCGGGATGTCTCTCCCCCGTTCCTGTCATAACTTTACTCCTTTTGTCCTCGTGTTGATCTTAATCATGCAGACATTTCAGTGTGTTTTTTTTCTTGTCTGGTACTGGTGATCTCACAGGTGCCAAGGAGCAGAAGCTTTTGAAATTCAGCAGTTGGGGCTGGCCAATGGGATCTTCGTGAAGTTCTTGAAGGACCATTTGTTAGAAGACAAGAAAATTACTGTACTGCTTGATGAGGTTGCTGAAGGTGAACTCCAGCTCACTGCACTCAGTCTTCTCAGCCTCCATTACCGAAAACTTTTGTTTAAATGTCATTCTTCACACAGGGAACATGTTACGCTGCTTTTAAGGTCTTCTTGCATTTTGTTAAAATAATAGCTGTTATCACAGAGCAGGTGCTTCTGGGCAGCACGTTAGCAAAGATCAGGATGTTGTAAATTTGAAATTCTTCAATAGTGATCAGTTTTATACTTCCCTGCTTAGAGAATTGTATTTGTTCTGAGTGAACTATCGATCCGCAAAAATTGCTTTTCTGTCTTCTGGTGTCAGCTGTTAATGGTAGTCCAGTCAATTTTTTAAATGAACGTGGAAATGACTGAGTCCTGCCTACCTCAAAGAGTGCTGTAGTGATGATAATCATTTCTTCTCTCCCAAAGGGTATAAGTCCACATATGAAATCCTCGGGATTCTCAGCAGGCAGCTGATCTCTTGTTTTAGCCTTAAGCAAATGAGCAGCTGAGCAGTGAATACTTCTAAACCAAGTTTTTATGGATGTGCTGACACTGGTGTAACCATAGCAACCACACAGGACTGCAGGGGCGTACTTAATTTAGTTAGGTTTTCAGGAATCATAGAATCGTAGATAGAATGGCCTAGGCTGGAAGGGACCTTAGAGATCATTTAATCCAACCTCCCTGTCATGGGGAGGGACGCCTCTCAACTAGATCAGGCAACACATGGGGACCGAATGGGGATTGAACTCGTGACCTTGGTGTTATCAGCACCACACTCTAATCAAGTGAGCATTGATTTTGAAAGAAACTATATGCATCCTATTTTTAGATATGGGCAAGTGTCACCTTACCAAAGGCAAGCAGGCTTTGGAGATCCGCAGCAGTTTGTCTGAGAAAAGGGCGTTAACTGATCCCATTCAGCAAACAGTATCTTCCACAGAGTCTCTGGCACGGAACTTGCAGTGGGCCAAAGCGCACGGTACGGTACACTCTGCTCTTAGGTAACCCTACTGGCGCGATGGGAAAAACAAGAGGAAGTAAATTCCTTAGTAATCTCTGGTCTGGGGGTTGTGGTGTTGAACAGAAATGGACAAAATACAAGCTCATATCTGAATTTTTGTTAGTATGTTCAGATCTTGGAGATTTTTGGGTTGGGGTTTATCTCTGCACAAGATCGTAATGAAGAGGGGGACCTGTAGAGCTCCTCTTGAGTAAGTGTATTTGAGACTATTCAGAACTGTAGGGGAGACTTACTGGATGTCTGCCTCTTGCGATACTGTCCCAGGGGTCTGTGTCTCACAGGGACACTTTGAAGGCATCACTATTCTCATTCTAGGCAGTGGAGTTCAAGATTTTATTTTTTTACATAAACATGTTGGAGTGTGTTCTAAAATGTCTTTGACAGATTAGGCTGAGGGTCAAGGGGTGGAATTTGTAAGACAAGTCATTATGCAGGCAGGAGTGGAAGAATCAGTACAAAGCATACAGATACAGGATGATGTCGTTGGCCTTGAGCACTTTCAGATCTATTCCTATGGATTGAGGAAAAACAAAACCTTAAGAAAAAATGCACAGGCTACGCTTTCTTGGATGTGTGCCTAGGCTGTGAAAGGAAAAGACCGAACCTGAAACTCATTCTGCCGTCAAGTTGAAAGGTTTATATGAGGCTATAGCTGTGTTTTGGGTCAGTTAGGTAGAGACCTTGTAACCTTGCTGCTCGGTCCCAGGTAGGCGAGCAGCTCCTGGGGTCAGTCAGCCGTATCCCAGTGACGGTGCGTGTTGCCCACCGGTTACACGGAGACTGGAAGAAAACAGGCCCAGCAGCGATTGCATCAGCTCTCTGTTAGCTGCCAGCTTGGTTTGCTTCCCTGCAAACCTGGAAGTGATTCCTAGGGGCAGGGCAGAAGGAAGAAGTCTGTCACTTTTGAAACTTTTGAATCCGAAAAGTTAAAAACTATGCCAAGTTTTATTTAGAATGTAGTGATATGTTACTTCTTTGCAGAGCTCCCAGAAAGTATGTATCTTGAATTCAAATGTGGTGTTCAGATTCAGTTGGGATTTGCAGCCGAGTTTTCAAACGTCATGATAATCTACATGCGCATAGTGAAGAAGCCTCCTGAAGTTGCAGTTTGCAGAGCCTACGTTACAGACTTTCCTCTCGTAAGTGCTTCCTGTTGGCGTCTTGGTGATCTCCCTTCGCTGAAGTTGAAAATTACCTGGTCTGTCTGTGTCAAACTGACTTTTGTAATAAAATGGGTCTAAACTGTTGAAATAGGTGCTTAAAGTGCGTGTGTCTGTATGCATGCATTTACGTTTGGAGTTTTTTTTAAAAATGCGTATTTTTAATATATGTAAAAATACATATAAAATTAACCTAGGGTCATTTTCTCAAAATCTCCTTTGTTATTCATTGGTTAATATCAGGTATTTGTATATTTAACAAGTTAAATGCCAGTAGCTCCTGTGTGAGCTGAGGACACGTCTGTCTTGCAGGACAAGGTTTCTTAGGCTTTAGTTTTACACTTCTTTGCACCTGGGTGATCCTGTCCAGTTCCACTGGTGTTACTTAACTGACTGCAGTGAAGTGATGGGTAAGAGTGAAAGAGAAAGCTCCTTGGGTTAAAAACCTCTTCCTTTTTGATGTCTCTGAAAGAGGATGTGAGGCAGAAAACCTTTTTAGATAAACAGGACACTTGTGATGCTTTATGAATAAAATACTTGAGTTAATGTGCGTGATAAAGACATGGGTTTGTAGCCCACAGAATTAGTGTTACAGTGCTGTACTTCATTGTAGAAGATGAGTCAAAAAAACTCAACCCTGAGGCAAGTGCACCAAGCTTGGCAGGAGCCATCAGCGAGTGAGGGTGACCCACTCAGAGGTAACCCCTCTACCAGGGGCTCACAGTGGCTTCAGTGGCTTTAGCAGGTACTGCAAGTTGGTGTTTTCCTTCCTTGTAAGGAGGAGAAAATACTGACTTGACGAAAGGAAATACTGCAAACTATTTTGTGATCTACAAATTCTGTGCCTTCGATTAAGTTCTGCTTTCCTTCTTGCAACAGGACCTGGATGTGGATCCTAAAGAGGCCAATAAAGGAACTCCTGAGGAAACAGGAAGCTATTTGGTATCAAAGGACCTTCCCAAACACTGCCTCTACACCAGGCTGAGTTCACTGCAAAAACTAAAGGTTAATACATATATTACTGCTTACAAGCTTGTTCAGATAGTTCAGATTAATCGTGTTGCTCTGCAGTTCCGCTGAGGTAGCTGTGTATTGTCTGCGTGATAAGTAACGTGTTCTTTGGAGGGAAAAAATGGCTAGTAGCACCATTATGGGGACTTCAGTTTCTTAGCTGAAAAATAAAAGCCAGGGAATAAATGGATGTGCAATCCTGTTAGTGTCATGCAAGGCACTTTGCATTTTCTTGGCTGGTACTGAACTTTGACAAGGCGATTGTTTTTGTGAAGCTCACCTGTTGCACACTGTGGGGACGTTCCTGCGCCCTGCGGTTCAAGAAGGGTGTGACATGAAGCACAGCTGCGTACTCTTTCAGAGTTTCCTGCACTGTTTATTTGAGGAGGAAGAGTAACTATTTTTTCCTCCTCTCTTCCCTTTCCTCTTCTGCAGGAACACTTGATCTTCACTGTTTGCTTGCACTATGAGTATCCAGGAATAGACGATCCAATGGATGAAAGAAAGGAAGTTAATGTTGGGAAGCCCCTTATTGCTAAGTTAGGCCTTCATCATGAATTCAAAACCAATAACTGTCTCCAGACCTGCTGCATGGCTGGTAATCCTTTTCAAAACCAAACAGAATCAAGTCCAGCGGCAACTACGTACTATGTGCCTGGTCGTTGCCAACCAAACTCCTGTCCCGGCGTTTCCTGTCCAAACCGCCTTGGCTCGGGCAGCATCAGACAGCCCGAGGCATGCTCCTGTAATGGCACATCAAGGACATCAGCTTCAAGACGCAAAGTACGGCATTACTTGCTCCCTGTGGAGAAGAGTAACGTACCAGTAGAGACCACTGATGAGACCATTGAGCTGGAATTCCTTCTCTCTGACAGCCTCCAGCTCTCTAAAGAGCAGCAGCTGTGACACGGTCGGAGCAGCCCGGAGCCTCCCCTGCAGCTCCTGGAGTTTGGGGGTGTCGGGACAAAGGGCTTGGAGAGTCTGCAGGCAGCGCTGGCAATGAGGTTGTGATGAAAATTGTTCGAACCCAGAGACAAAATTGGACTGATAGATTTCAGAATGAAAAAGGCATGATTTTGGGGTGGTTATTCTCCTGCCATTTGACATTTGATAGAGGGCAAGATCTGAACTCCTCCAAGTTCTGTTTGGTTCTCTGGTGGGGAGGCAGCTGATGAGCCAGGTGGGCGGGCATTTCTGGGAGGGAGCTGCCCATCTCTTCTAGGGATTGGGTGCATAAGGGCCTGGCTGTGGTGTCAGTTTCTCTTGAGGTAGTAAAGCCTTGGATCTTCCCAGCTGCTTCTCTGGTACCTGCTGGAGTTATAAAATGTCCTGTAAATGGATTTTTCATACCTCTTCTCTTTTTAGAGAGGAATTGTTCATCCTATTCAAAAACAAGATAAACATATATAGCTGTTAGAGGAGGGAAAAAAGTTGACAGAATTAGTTCTCTTAAAAAAAAACAAGTGATAATGATAGTTTACTAGCTCAGTTCAGGTTTTGTTTTCCTTGCACAGCTCTTCATCCAGCTGTCAGTTGCTGCCAGACACCACATCTGACCAGCAGAGAGGAGAATGCAAAGCTGATTAATAGCTACAGCCAAGGGACAGACCCCAGTACATACATGAGGATGGAAAGAAACTGAGGCTTGAAGGAGACATATTTTTAGCACTGGAATACTGAAATACGGTACCTTCACTTTTGTAAAAGCTCCGTCTTTGCTTGGTTCATTTACGTTAGGTGTCATCTTGGATAGTCAGTAGGAGGCTGTTGCAACATACGTAAACGTAAAACCTTATTTTAACACAATCCCTGGGTATTGAACCACTGAAGCTGAAAGATGGGAGAGAGAAAGGTGTATTTAGCATTTTGGGGCTGGTGGTTTTTTAGAAACAGTAAGCCGTAAAGAACGTGGAAATTCATTTTCCTGCTTAACTACAAATCATCAGAGGGAGAAAAGTCACAGTTTCACGCTGTGGTGGATTGTTCTTACTACGATAATCTTTCTCTTGGGTAACACGCTGAAGATATTTGCTGATCTGATTTCTGGAAAGGTGATCTTTTCATGTTCGAGAAGAACACTAAATGGGTGAGGAAAAAATGCCTTTTCATAGCAAGCAAAGTATTGTCTAGTTAGTCATGCAGTAAGACATGCCAAAGGCTAAAAATGAGCAGCAGGCAAGATGATTAAAGCTTTGGGGGTTTCCAGGCTGAAGCATAGGGATGGTGCTCCTGGACACCAGCCATTGCTTTTCTGTGCTGGTTTTAAAAAACAAACTCAAAATCCTTCTCGGATGTTTTCTGGGCCAAATGAATCACAGAATCACAGAATGTTAAAGGTTGGAAGGGACCTCAAAGATCATCTAGTCCAACCCCCCTGCCAGAGCAGGACCACCTACAATAGAGCGCACAGGAACGCGTCCAGGCGGGTTTTGAATGTCTCAAGAGAAGGAGATTCCACAACCTCCCTGGGCAGCCTGTTCCAGTGCTCGGTCACCCTCACAGTAAAAAAGTTTTTCCTCATATTTTTCTGGAACCTCCTGTGTTCCAGCTTCCACCCATTGCCCCTTGTCTTGTCAGTGGACGCCGCTGAAAAGAGCCTGGCTCCGTCCTCCTGACATTCCCCCTTGACATATTTATAAGCATTAATGAGGTCACCCCTCAGCCTCCTCCAAGCTAAAGAGATCCAGCTCCTTCAGCCTTTCCTCATAAGGGAGATGCTCCACTCCCTTCACCATCTTTGTGGCTCTACGCTGGACTCTCTCCAGCAGCTCCCTGTCCTTCTTGAACTGAGGGGCCCAGAACTGGACACAATATTCCAGATGTGGCCTCACCAGGGCAGAGTAGAGGGGCAGGAGGACCTCTCTTGACCTACTTGCTACTCCCCTTCTAATACACCCCAGGATGCCATTGGCCTTCTTGGCCACGAGGGCACGTTGCTGGCTCATGGTCATCCTGCTGTCCACTAGAACCCCCAGGTCCCTTTCCCCTGCACTGCTCTCCAGCAGGGCAGTCCCCAACCTATATTGGCACATGGGGTTATTTTTTCCCAAGTGCAAAACTCTACACTTGCCCTTATTAAACTTCATAAGATTTCTCCCCGCCCAGCCCTCCAGCCTGTCCAGGTCTCTCTGAATGGCTGCACAGCCTTCTGGTGTGTCAACCACTCCTCCCAACTTCGTATCATCAGCAAACTTGCTGACAACATTCTCTAATCCCTCATCCAGATCATTGATGAATATATTAAACAGCACCGGCCCAAGCACTGACCCCTGAGGGACCCCACTAGACACAGGCATCCAGCCAGACTCGGCCCCATTGACCACAACCCTCTGGCTTCTTCCCTTCAACCAGTTCTCGACCCACCTCACTACTTGGCCATCCAGACCACACTTCCTCAGTTTACCTATGAGGATGCTGTGGGAGACGGTGTCAAAGGCCTTGCTGATGTCCAGGTAGACCACGTCCACTGCATGGCCACCATCCATCCACCTGGTTATGTCTTCATAAAGGGCTATCAGGTTGGTCAAACATGACTTCCCCTTGGCAAAGCCCTGCTGACTGCTCCTAATAACCTTCTTATCCTTGATATGCCCAGAGACAGTGTCAAGGATAAGATGTTCCATCACCTTTCCAGGGATGGAGGTGAGGCTGACCGGTCTGTAGTTACTCGGGTCATCCTTCCTGCCCTTCTTATAGACTGGAGTGACACTCGCTTTCCTCCAGTCTTCAGGGACCTCACCTGTTACCCACGACTTACCAAAGATGATGGAGAGTGGCCTAGCAATGACTCCCGCCAGCTCCCTCAGCACCTGTGGGTGCATCCCATCAGGGCCCATGGATTTATGAATGTCCAAGTGTTCAAACTGATCCTTAACCCACTCCTCATCAATCAGGGCAGACTCCTCCTTTGTCATGACTTCCTGTGGGGCCTCAGGGGACTGAGGCTCCTGAGGACAGTCTCCAACAGTGTAGACAGAGGCAAAGAAGGCATTCAGCAACTCTGCCTTCTTTCTGTCCTCTGCCTCCAGGGCACCCACCTCATTCAACAGAGGGCCTACATTGCCTCTACTATTAGTTTTGTCAGCAATGTATTTGAAGAAGCCCTTTCTGTTGTCTTTGACCTCCCTTGCAAGTTTTAACTCCAAGGAGGCCTTAGCTTTTCTGATTGCCTCCCTGCACTCCCTGACAGCTGCCCTGTACTCCACCCAAGTGGCCAGCCCTTCCTTCCACAATTTATACACCCTCCCTTTCCACCTGAGTCTGCCCAGCAGATCCCTGGTTAACCAAGCAGGTCTCCTGGATCTCTTTCTTGATTTCCTACCTGATGGGATGCACTGATCCTGAGCCTCAAAGAAGTGGTCTTTGAATGCCAACCAACTCTCTTGGGCCCCTTTACCTTTCAGCTCCCTGTCCCAAGGGGTATCCCCCAGCAATTGCTTGAAGAGGCCAAAGTTGGCCCTTCTGAAGTCCAGAGTTGCGATCCTGCTTGCTATTCTGTTTTTACCGCACAGGATCCTGAACTCCACTATCTACATTCCTGAACTCCACTATTTACATTGATTCAAATAAAAATGCTAAAAATCTACCCCAAAACCATCAAGATCCAAGATAGGGCTTCCAGCACACATGAACTTAAAGGTAAAGCAACTTCAAATGCAGGCTGCTGAAGGTGAGGGACACCTGCCTCACGTCATGATGTGACGCTGCGTACCCAGCCCAGGAGCCGCTTGCTTCTGGTGCTTTATACTTTGGGGAGCAAAGGGAGCAGATGGGCCTGGCTCGGGCTGGCTGCCAGGCCTTTTACCCGATGCAGAATTTGGTGATCTGTGTCCAGGAAAAGGCAGTTTTGCTCGCCAAACTGGTCTGCAGTTTTTACATGTGTAGGTTTTTATAATGTTTGGTTTTGTTTCAAAATACTGAAGAATCTGTGACTTGACTGTGTGTATCTGTGGATCAGCGTGAGAACACTGATGTTTTATTGGAATTTTACAAGTCTTGATGCTTTGAAAGCATGAAAATACTGAAGTGTGAGATAATTAAAGTTCAAGAGAGTTTTCAGACATGTGTAGTAGTCTCTCTTGCCCTGGTTATATTGATAAGTAGCATTGTTTTAATTAAGGTCTCCATCATGAAATAATTTTTTACTTTAGAAAAATTATTGTAGTGCTTTTCATTAAGTAGGTAGCAAAAACAACCACCCAAATACACCTGCATCTCATCAATGTGGGGGACAAAGCAATTTACATCTTCCCTTGGGAGTTCTCCCTTCTGGTAGGGTTTGTAGTCTGACATGTGGGCTGGACAAAGGGAGGTGCTGGGCGTGGTCCCGAGGCTCAGGTGGGAACGTTAGTGCGTGGTTAACTGGGTCGTTGATCTTCCAAGTCACCTGTGGTGGAAGGTGGGTATTAATGTAGTTATTTCCAGAATGACAGCCATACTTCAAGTATTCTGGAAATGCACTTCGAGTTTCTGATTTTCTGCTTTCTTCTGGAGGATATTAAGTAGTGAAATTTTATTGATGAGCGAGATGTACCTCTACATTAATGCAATTGACTTATACATCAAAAATTAGAGCTTAGTACTGTCATATTTAGCTAATACTTCGTCACAGTTTCCTGTCATGCCTAAGAGCTTATTCTGTTTTGTACTGTGTAATAAACTGTTGTCCCCAAAATGATGAATCTGTGCATATGTAGTTGCTATATTCTTCTACTCCTCACAGTTTAAAAAGATGAAAACTTGATTAAAACAAAGCTAGTAATAAAGTAATCTCCCTAACAAAAAAAGAATGGGAAATCTGAATCATGTTTCTATGATTCTGTGAGCTGCAGCTCAAGTTAAACATATCTGCACCCTGGGCTTGTAGAGGTTTCTCAAACTATGCACTTTGGAGACTTATTGAATTATTTTTTTTTAACCAAGTTTATATGCCTTCGAGCTACTGCTCCTCTAAGTGTCCTGCTGGCCAAACCGAAGTGATCCTTCTCCCTTGCCTCACCAAGGTGGCCAACTGAGTGTCAGGAATACTCTGTTCCCCTGGGAAATGGGGGTGGAGAAGGAACCAGACTGTTAATTGCTCAAGGCTGCGTGGGGAAGGCGGGGGCACTCAAGGGCTGTGTTTGCTTGGCTGTTTGCAGGTTTGCTCCCCGATGGTGCGAGCCGGGCTCCGGGAGCAGCAGTGCCAGCATGTGAGTAGCCGTCTCCCAGCGTGACCTGGAGATATATATGTATATATATATATAACCTATGACGTAACCTATGACCAGGATGCCGTTGGTAGGTTTAGCAGGAAGGATTTCACAGTTCTGCCCTAGTTCTCTTTTTCTCATTCTTCACACGCTGCGGGAACATCAGAACAGTTGTTACGTCCTGAGGACACCAAGAAGTCAGAATATCGTTTTAGAATTCAAGTTGACCCTGGTTAGAAGTATTAACTGATGTAGTTCTCAGAACTGATTTTTGGTACAGCTGCGTTGGAGATAGGTTTAGGGTATCAGGTGTGAGAGGGCTTGGGAATTTGAGGAAGGTTGGGTTTTGGTTTTGTTTAAAGTTTGATCATCCTTTTAGTTTAGTAATTGCAGTAGTCTAAGAATGAGTAAAAACACCTCCATGTTGTGGAAATTAAGCAGTTGTTTGATTTCTAGGGTACCACTGCTGCAACTTAGTCATACCAGGCTTTTTTAAGGAGCTAATAAGAAGGAAAAAAAAAAAAAAATTGCTGTCTCCCATCCTTGTTGCCATGCGGAGTGAGCATGAGAGCAGGGTCCATGTGGGTGGCTGTTACCACGGCGACCAGCCTCCGCATCTGCAGCGGGTGCAGGAGGAGGTGACTCCGGCTTCCCCGGCTGCTCTTCCTACCGAAGCAGCCTTCTGCTAGCACCCTGCTTTTCTTTTTCAAAGTCACTAGAGATTCATATGACAAGTCCTCAGCCTGTTTTGCAAATGGCTTCACAACATGTAAGGTCAAAGAGCTCTCAGGTGTTTCATGGGCGCTCTTATGACTTGGCCTGGTGGTTAGGACTCATTTCACCTCTGTGAAGGTGAGGCCTTCTGCTTTCTGCCATCCCCTAGGAGGACGGATGCCGGGTGTGCATGGCAGGACAGCACGAGTCACCCTGTGGAGGCAGGCGCCTCTCTCCTGTTGATTGCCGTCAGGCAGCCTAGAGAGGCCTCTGTCTTACCTCTGCAGAGCTGGAACTGCTCAGATTAATTCCCCTTGGACTGTAGTGGGTTTCAGTGCTGTGGGTATTTTAAGTGGTCCCAGGATTCTCCTCTGTTCACACTCTGTCTTCATGCCTGTCAGCTTTTCTCCTTTCCGTTCCCTTCTGGTGAATGCCAGCAGTACCCATGATACCTGCCTCCAACTGAGGACTGGGCCAGAAACTAAGAATAAAAAGCATTACAGTCTGTCAAGGGAGCACAGAGAAGCTATAAAATATTTATTTGCTGATTCTCAGAGTTCTGTGGGTTTTGCTTAGTCTTAGTTATAGTCAGAAAATTGCTGCAGACTCTGTGTCAAGGGTCAGGCCTGGGCCAGCTACTGAATGCTGGCAGATGCTCTCTAGCCCCTCTCCCTCCCCAAATGGGAGGGGAAAGGCAATGAGGCTGAGAGACTTAGCTGAGAAGTAAAATCACTGAACATTTTATTTGAAACACCCGTTAGGTTATCACCTCTGCTTTTAGTGGAAGTAATGGGTCCATTTTAATCAGAAAATAGCTGTCCTTCATGCCAAGCCGTGTACCTGTCCTGGCAGGGAGAGGTGTGCTGCTGTTTGCACACTGGGCTGTAACCACAAAAATGGTTTGCTGGGTAAGGACAGAGCGAGTTCTGCAGCACAAAAATCGGGGCAAGACTTGTTACATGTTACTGTTGGAAACCACTGCTAGTTTCTGTCACACTGTCTTCGCTGGCATGATCCTGCCTATAGCACGGCAGCCCCCTTGTGTTAAAACACACCTTCCTCTCATGAGGTATGTGGGAGCAAACCCTTTGCTAGCTGCGTGCAATACATTTTGTTTGGCTTCCCTTTTTTGAGGAGCATTGCGTGTTCCTCTGGGGTCAGATGAGACAACTATGAGCCCAATAGAAGTAGTTTGCAAGTGTCAGTGAATTATGGAAAAGCGACAGAAAGCTGTGTTTCTGTAGCCCTGCAGAAACAACTGCAGCACCCGGCTGAGACAGAGCTGGTGACGGCCTCGGACAAATGGCTGCTTCTGGGCTCTGGCCCTGCGTCTCTGCTGGAAGCTGCTCTGACCTTCGGCGGGGATCCAGCCTGCTCCCCGTGCCCCTCCTGAAGCGGCCTTTGCACCGCTGGAGAAACAGGTACTCTCTGCTTCCCCACTATAAATGCTGCTCAGTAATAAAGGGCTTGGAGGCACAAAATTTGCAAGTGCTAGAACTCACCCTCTTGCTGGGAGCTAGCTTTTGTCAAACACAGCAGGAGAAAGATGTCTGCAGAAGTGCATGATTTACAGAGAAACGTTAGTGAAATAAATACTTGTTCAAGTACACAAAGCTAATTAAGTCATGAACCCTTACCTGATGAGCCAAAGTGATCAGTTAAACCTGGTACCACCTAAAGTCATAAATTCTAAGGATGCTTTTTGAAGAACTGTGTAGATTGCTGGTAAGTCTAATTCAAAAATTATTGAAATATTTTTGCGTTATAATTCTTAGTTACTGCGTACCGTGTTTGTTTAAAACTACAAAGTTTATGTGCACACATATTTCATTGGTTTAAATGGGCCTTAACACAGCGCGTAAAAGGTGTAACATGAGTTGTAGAGTATTAGAAGTGCATTGCGAGCAAGCGCTGAACTCTCATCCTGCTTTCCATTGAGGCCTGGTTTGTAATTGATATCCTCTTACAAAATCCATGTCTGTGCACCTAAGTTTGTGTCTGCTGCCGGCACATTTGCTGATTTAGGGAGTACCTGCACTGTTCCTTTTGAGAAGCCCCCAGACATCCTCAGGTGAGCTGTTTCTCCACTGAGTTTCCAGGTTCTTTTTGATGTTCTTTCTCCAGCCGTAACTCTCTCGAGCCCAGCACACAGAGCTCGCGTTGCAGGGGCTGTGTCCCAATTCATCTTCCATTTGTGGTGATGTGTTTGGCAGTGCAGCCCTGTGTTCTCAGGCTGACCTGGAGACAGAGCTCGGTCCACACTGCTCTGTAATTAATGGTTAGAGAACTTCCTAGGCTGTTTGGGGTTAACTATTAATATTAAACTCTGCCATTCTTTTTCCCCTGAGACTTGTCTGTATAAACTTTGGCTGAAGAAGTTTGTTGGCGTTTGTTCCTGCGTAAAGGAAGCACATGTCTGAAGTAGGTGTGTCTGCTGAGCTGTGTATCGTGGAGACATGGAAGAGGTCGCAGCTCCTCTGCACCTTACTCTTTGGCATCCTCTCTCAACTCTAGCGCTGCTTTATGTAAAGAAAGATAACAGATAATCAGATGTCCATTGCTTTTGATTTGGGCTTGTTCAGCTCAGATCTTCAGCACTAGATAATCTGCAATGAATTAAACTCTGAAATTTGTTTGTGTCTGAATTTCTGTTCACTGATCACAGAATCACGGTCCTCCAGACTTGGCCTCTAGCTTTGGACTGATGCTTCTAAACTGAATTTCTTGGGTTTTCGGCTTCTGTTCAGTTTTACAACTGTTTGTTGAAGTCATCCATTCTCTGGGATGCGAAAAGATATTTCTAGATTGCAAATCCTACTTAGCATGCAGCAGTTCTTATTTCAGTTCTCATGTGAGAAAGTTATTACTATTAAAACACTCCCTGAAGCAATACCAGTAAATCGGTCACATTCAGACTATATTACTGCACTTGAGACGGGTTACTCTGTTCGCTCTGAAGTTATTTATGATGAAGACAAGAGCTAGTATAAGAAACAACATTTAGCAAGAAGCTTTTCTATGAAAAGACGCTTCTGCCTAGAGCTGTGTTCTGCTGAAAAACGTACTGCTTGTGATGAAAAACAGTCGTTAATACCTTCAGCCCAAAAGCAGATTCGTGGAAAGGGAGAGAATAGTCTGGGTTGAACCACGCACCTGATTCCAGTTTTGTGGGAAGACCTTCCTGCAAGGAGCAGGTGCAGCGGGGCCTGAGGAGCCGCCCAGCACGGCCGTGTTTGCAGTGAGCTCACGTGCTGGGCTTAGCTGGGGATACCTGTGCTGCTCGAGGGACTCGAGTGGGCGCCTGGCTCGCTCACTGCTGCGTTAAGTAACGATGCTGTGCTCTGCAGCGTCGTTCTCTCTGTCTGGAGAGGGAAAGTAAAAAGATGCTTTTGTTCCTGTCGCAACAAAGATCTAGAAGCTACAGCACTTTACAAAGAAATCTTGTGGACTCTGTTCTGCAGTGATCTACAGCTCTGCTCTCTTCTGCAGCTTGTGTGGCAGGGGCCAGGCAAGTGGGCCCTTGGACACTTCCCGCTTAGGCGCTGCTGGTTCCTGTTGCTCTTAGTCACTTGACGTGACTAACCGTTAATCCTAATTGACCTGACTGTACAGCACAGTCTGCTAGCAACACTGCAGGCAGGCTGAAATAAAGAAGAGCATCAAAAAGCATCTGCCCTTGCTCCCTCAGCCCCAGGGGTCAGAGATCCTGCTGAGGTCAGAGACTGGATGCATTTGAAGTGGCCACCGTGAAGCAATTATTGCTGCTGCAGCCAGTTTGAGAAATTAATCTGAAGATCTTCCCTTTGCCTGAGACACATCTTTTAAACCAGCTTTAAAAAAGACTTGGTTTATACTATGTCTGTGAATGTATAGCTTAATAGCCCATCATTCTTCAGAGTATTTGGCATTTAAACATACTTAGAAAACAAATACAAACAGGTACAGATACCCTGCGTGGTGCATAAAGTCAGTGCTGGTACACAATAGCTTAAGCAGACTGCATCTAATTTTCATAGATAAAAATATTCATATTCCTCAGAAAGGCTTCAGGGCACGCACGCATGCAGTCGGAGTGTGCCTCGTTTGCTTGGGGTTGTAAAGCAGCAGCAGCAGCTGCTCGTCCTTCACTGGGGCGAGGGAACTGGGTTGGAGGCGGGCAGCGAGGTGGGAACACCAGTGCTTGCAGTCGGTGCGCAGAGGTGCAGCGCACTCCGCGGTGCTTTAAAGCTAATTCATTTTCAGGTCGAAGTCAGGGTTTAACTGGTGGTTTGGTTGTATGTATTAAAGACAGAGTTCAAGTCGTTCAAGCCTCCTGGGTCTGTGGAGTCATCTTTACTCATTGAGCAGCTGTGAAGCTCGGTTGTCACCTTCCCATCAGCTGCTTCGTTCCCTTTCCAGTCCCAAGGAGATGAGCCACGCGCTCGGCAAGCAGCTGGTGCCCCGCTGTGTGCTGGGACACCTTGTCTCCCATCATCCTGTTTTATAAAACAAATCATTGTAACTCTTCATCTCTGCTGCTGACGTTCCAATAATCTGTTATTCTCTTTATAAACTCTGATAAACAAAACCTTTTTTGAGGGAGGGAAGACTGTGAGTTTTCACAACTGGAAAAACTGTCTGATGTCAAGAGAAGAACATTCCCCTTTCTGAACAGAATATGATAGAAAAGAAGGATAAGAAACAGGTTTGTCATCTAAAGGTTCCCTGTAAAAATAACTTTCCTTTCTCAACTAATTCTGTTCAAAGTTGTTTTCCTTTTAGACTCATTAGCTACAGTATCTTCTTATTGCTATCGTCTTGGTGCTAGTCAGTAGTTATAACAGAGTTAATATGTAATAATAGCTGTCTTGAGAATGATATTAGTGATATTTTTACATATTCAAGTGATAGAGTCGTCAGTGACAGCAGCTTCTCAGATTAGCAGATGGTGGCTCTGTGAGAAAACATGTTTTCTTGCCTTACCCCTCAATTTATTCCCAGACTGAGCAAAGATAACTAGGTAGTAGCATCTGTTGATGTAATATTTCCTGTTAAACTCCATCTGCCCAGCAGATCTGAAGATGTTAAAACTATGGTGCATATATAAGGTACGAAAGGTATAATTAGAATTTTAATATATGACAAACTGGAGTTGGTTTTAATTATTTAAGACAGACATTTTTGGACCGCTCTAAGAATTAGTAATAAAAAAAACGTAGCGAGTAGAGAGATGATGCTTAGCAGTTGACTTTGCTACCTAGATGATTATTTGCATGCACATGGTGCAAGATGTAAATTTTGCTATTTCTTGCATGTTGGGTTTGTGTAATTGTTTGTATTGTTCCTGTAGGAGGGAGGTGGAGAAAGGCTTCCAGAATGGGTCAATCCAATTTCTCTGCCTGCAAAGATGGTATCGTGGCGTTTGATCCTGGCTCATAGGCGTGACAGACTAAGCAGGTTTAGATCAAGTTTGCTGTTTACCATTCTGTTGTTATCACAAGTCCTTAACTCACTCGCTGAAAATATTTTACCTGTCTTTAATGGTCAAAATTACAAAAATAAGGTTGTGAGGTTGTTTTCTCTTCCAAAACTGGGAGGGGCTCTGAAGTGGCCCCTCCTGCCAGCCCCGACTCTGCCTGCCAGGGTCAGGCATGGGGCTGTGCCCATGGCAAGGGGCCCCCACAAGCTCCCCTGGCTCGCACCCCGGCATGGCCAGCCCCGACCCTGCTGCAGCCTGGCAGCTTCCTCTGAAACCTGATTTTTTTAAAACCTTGCTTTGCTGTGAGAGTAAGCACAGACTGACTAACGGCCAGCTGAACCCTTAGGGTGGGAATTCACTAGACTGTGTCACACTGTGTGTTTTCATATCAAACAAATCTTTATTCAGCTACTTAATTTTCAATATGATTTCACCAAGAGGGTTTTTTTTTCCTCTGTAGTTCCTTCAGAGTATTCACCAGGCTCACAGCGGTGAAGCTGATTGAATTGCACAAGCTTGGCTGGCTGGTGCAGCTGGGCGCGGGACTGGCAGCTGCCCAGGCCCTGGCCACTGAACTCGCACGGCTGGTGGCCCGTGAGCGCGACTGGTGCTTCTGAGACTGATGTGGAAACGCTACGGGCAAGAGCATTGGTAGGAAATGTCACACAGTAGCTCCAAAGGAATAAACGATAGGTTTTTGTCGCGACGGAAGCCCACAGTAATACTTTTACAGATTCACAGAATGGTAGCAGCTAGGTACTCCGCAGAGGAGGACTGTTTGCGGCAGACCTCACGTTTGAGTTGGAGGAGGAAGGAAGCAAGCCAGCAAGCTGTTCAGGATGCTTTTTCCTCTTGGTTAAGCCTGCACACCTGCAGACGTCCCGAGCAGAGCTGAGAGCTGGCAGCCCTGTGCTTTTACATCTTTCTGTGCACCCAACCCGAACCATGCTGCCTAGGGAAGAGACGTGTGAACTGTGTGTGCGCGTATCTGTGTGAGGAGAATCGCTGTGTGTTAGATCCACAGCCATGTCTGCCGTTTGAAAGAAATAGAAACGGTGATAATAGCACCTGTCTTTCCTAAGGAAGGATCATTTTCCACCCTCATGTCACAGGCAGTGGGTTAATGAGTGGAACTCTCCACAGTACAGCATTTTGAGGAATTTATATGTCTTCTAACCATTTGCAAAATAACATTTTCTCAAAATGATCACTAGAGAAAATGATGTCTATAAGAGCAAAGCCTGTAAGGGGCTTGGGGGGGATTATACTTTTTTCTTTTTAGCTGTTTAACATAAATATGAACATGCCAATGTTTTAAATATTCTGAATTTAATCCAGGGTTTTAAATCAATGTATACAGAGTCTCATACTTAAATGCAAACTATACGTGGATTTATCGCATATCTTTGTGAAAGTTTTTATCAAAGTTGTTTCTGGTTTTGAAGTGACTCATTGCAGGGTTTGGGCGTTTATTACTGCTCTTGGAAAGCTTTTGACACAGCCTCTGCCCATAAGCTTTTCTGACCCTTGAGTTCCAGTTTGCTTTCCTCAAGGGCAGCCCCCTCACAGCCAAGACCCCCCAAATAGTGAAAAACAAGTCTCACAAGCCATTTTGGGTGACAGTTGGCTAATCGCTGCACATTTAGGGTTTTGTTCAGCAGAGATCTCTATGGCAGCAGAAAATGAAGTTTTTGATACAGCAAACAGTGTTGTTACACAAACTAAATGGAATTTGTATAATCCTGACTCATCTTCTGTGGACTTTAGTGGTGATGAATCAGATGTCCTTCCTCCAGCAGGAGAGACCAAGCACCAGCTCTGGAAGTCTCAGATTACTCGAAAGACTCCCAGGCAGTCCTGGGTGAACAAAGAGGCCGCCTTTATTTTTATTTTGGCTCACTTTGAGGAAGAATATCATGGGCAGCTCAAGATCAGCAACCACAGGCAGACTAAGCTGCTGCTGGAACCCTTGTCCATGAGGACAGCATTTCTTCAGGTAAATGGAAGAAAGCAGAAAAATTGCTCTTGCTGAGACAATGCTGCACCTAACTGAGCCTCTTCCAGCTGCAAGCGTTTCTTAACGGGCTGCTAGTGGTTTTCGCTTAGTTCTGATTACTTGCTCGGAGTCCAGCTCTGGATGTTTCAGATTCCCCTTTATCCTTATTTTATTTTGTGCTTATTCCATTTTATGGGGCAGGCTATGGGAAGGCAGCAGGAGGAGCCCGGCTGCTGCCAGCCCGGTTGAACTCGGCTGCAGAGGGGCAGGCAGGCCTCGCAGCATTCCCCAGTGCAATCGATACAGTCTTCCAACATCTGTCAAAGACCTTCTGAAAGCAAGGGTATGCCTGTGCTCATTGCGCCTCTTCCCGGCCCACTGCTTGGGCTACCTAGTACAGCGCCTTCCTTCGCTTCTTGCTTCTTTCTCCTCGAGTTAGAAACTCTCTGGAGCACACAGGCACCGCTCGCCTCTGCTCGCACAGGGCAGCCGTGGCCAAAGCCTGTGGGACGCGTTGCTGTAGAAAGACGGTGCGTGCGTCATCGGTCGTTAACTGCGAGCAATCTCTTTTATATACTTTAGTGCTCCAGGTGACGTAGTGAGTGGGCTGGTGGGATATATACTCAACTACACAAAGATTTTTCTATTCTGAGAAAATTGTGTTGGATACTATCTAAACCAAAAACGCTTCCTCTCCTTGTCTGGTTTGTAGGGTTCCAGAGCGTCCGGGGTCAGAAGGTGCCTACGGAAACTCCACCTATAGCTCCTAGAGGAAGGCTAACGAGGCCATCCCGGGCAGCCTGACAGCAAGCGAGCTGGGGAGAGGTGTATGTGACGTGACACTTAATGGATATTGCAGTAAAGAATCACCTCCCAATCCCGTGTTGAGGTTCAGCTCTATCCTTTTGCTTGTGGTGCTGTGTCAATGCAGGTGAACACACAGCATTCAAATAGCTGTTGATAGCACCATCTGCAAAAGCCTAATGGCTCATTCATTAAGCAGTGGGAACCAGCACAGCCACAGTCTAATCAGATATTGTATGATGAATAATTCACAAATAATCCTCGTATACTTGAATAAATATCAGGAGAAGGAAGGGAAAAAACCGTACATATGGCACGTCAAGGGAACAAAACAGACATTTTTCAATGTCCTAGGCTGATGAGCTTTGTTATACTGGATGTTAATCACGCAGGTGGCTAATGCCTGAAGAGAAAGCTGACTGAGAGGGTTTTCACCCAGCATTTGGAAGGTGTTAGTAAGCAGAAAAGCCCATGGTGCTCACGGGAAAATATATCAGCCTTGCATTTTGCAGTGTGCATATGGTCCTGTTGTGTAACTTGCTGGTGACCCAAGTGGAGGATTGAGTTTGTGAGGTGATGGCTGGGAAAACCCAGGTCTGGGTCCGCCCTGCTGCAGGGCTCTTGTGTGCTGCTGGGCACGTGGGTTTGATCCGGCGTGTGCTGTCCTGCAGGCAGCTCTGCTCCACCCACCACCCACACACCTTCCACTGGAGCGTTTTACCCCCAAACTACTTTGTTTTGCTGGAGTACGTGATGTGGCGCTTTCGCAATGCGGGCCCACCAGATAATTAAATTGCTCAGGATGTGGCTAGCATAGATGTCATAAGCAATTTCCTTTGTCTAATGCTGGTTTAGTGCAGAACAAAGCAAGACTATATTAGCCAGCAGCCCAGAAAGCCAATCGCATCCTGGGCTGCATCGCCAGTGGGTCAAGGGAGGGGATTCTCCCCCTCTGCTCTGGTGAGACTCCGGCTGCAGTTCTGTGTCCAGCCCTGGGGTCCTCAGCACAAGAAGGACATGGTTCTGTTAGGACGGGTCCAGAGGCCATGGAGGTGATCAGGGGGCTGGAGCACCTCTGCTGTGAGGACAGGCTGAGAGAGGTGGGGCTCTTCACTCCAGGGAGACCTTATAGCGGCCTGCCAGTATTTGAAGGGAGCCTCAAAGAAGGGGTGGCCGCAGAGCTTTCTGCGGCGGAGTCCCCTCGATTGCAGCAAGGGCACAGGGAGAGCAGCTCTGCAAGGCGCAGGGCAGGGGTGGGGACAGAGGCCCCCCACTCCCCGCGGAGGCACAGAGCCACAGCTGCTGGCACGGTGTCCCCCAGCCTGTCACCAGGCTCGGGGAGCTGGCGCCACTCTGTCCTTCACAGACACCACTCGTAGGAGCTGTGACCTCTCCGGCACCACCTTATGCTGATGCATACATGAAAAAGCCGAGCTACTGACTGCAACTCCTTTAATTAGAGAACCATTTTAAGCCCACGATCCGTGCTAACTAACCATGATTTATTTGGATAACAGATAGTTTATTCTGGCATGTTAACAGCCAGAAGAAAAAGAGTTATTAAGCCCTGTTAAATCCTCCTGGCTTTTTATTATATCTGCACTCAGCATCTCTTCTACAGATGATTAAAGACCCGAGTCTCTTGTTGTTCGAGCCATTACCGTGTTCTGGTTTTTCCGGCATTTAACATTCTCAGTTATCGGGGTTTCTCAGTCCTCGTTCTATCTGGGCACTGCAAATGTTCACTTTGTAGTTAGAGATTCTCTTCTGCAATGGATAACAAGAGTTAGCAACATCTGTGTAGCCATTCGCCTTGTCCAATACAGTCTTTAGGCTTGGGGCAAGTGCCCACAGTGGAGACGCTGTTCCATAGCTACGGGCAGTGGCTGCTGGAGGCACGAGCCCAGATTCCGCAGCAGTTACACCCTGAGCGCTGCCCCATGGAGACTGCCCTGGCATTCTGTACTTACATCCTCCCCTGCGCTCGGACCACGTCCGTTTGTCTGAGGTTGTATCTACTTCTTATGTGCTCTTTTCCTCCTCTTCTTCTTGTTTCCCTGAAAGACAGATGGTCTTCAAATCCAGTTAGAACAGGGAGAAAAGGCCAGGGAAGACAGCTCAATTCTGAAGAAAAAATCCATTGTTAGGAATGGATTTCAACAGGTTTCTCACATTTTGAGCATAAATCTAGTTCAGCATCATTTTCAAATGCTTTACACGGGCGTATATAAATGTATATACGTTTGTGGGTTCTGCTTGCCCCGTGCAGCAGTGGGGTGACAATCAGGTGAATTTTATCTCCCCTGTCTGCCTGTGGGTCCAGTCTTGGGTAGAAATTTGGGCTCTGGAGTCTACCAGACGGGCCGGTGCCACGACGGGCCGGGACTTGGGTAAACGTGTGGCGTGACAAGGTTAGGTTTTCATGTGCTGTTGGACCAGGAGCTGTCTCAACGGAAGAAATGTGTAATATAGAGTCTACAGAGGTGGGTGCAAGTTTGTGTGCCTCTGGCGTGTGTTTGTCTGTTTACTAGAATGAGAGAGATTTTCCATTCAGAATAATCCTAGCTTTTAATTTTCCCTTGACCTTAATAGTAGTTAAGATGTATTTTCAGTCTGATTATAGATTTCTCCCTACCAAAGTCCTTCATCTTATCTCATACAAGATCCATTTCTTTTAATAAGTCTCATCTTTCTAAAAGGAATCCTAGAGCTTTTAGTCCAAAATATAATAGGAAACTTATTTTAATAACCAGGAAAGGGAATTGATTTTTCTTTGCCAAGAAAATATCTAGAGAACAGTAATAGAAGCATCTGAAAAGGGGAAGCTTAAGTTATAAGCTGGTTTTTTTTAATACTGAATGTTTAAATATAGCGGTTAAAGAAAAACAGCATTCCATTCTAAACAGTGATTAAAAGAAAAAATAAGTATTCTAAACTACGAAATGCTGGCTGCTGCTCTGCTCTTGGGGATAATATGATACAGGGAATTTTAAGGTGAAAAACCTAAAAAAGCAACTGAAGTAACAGATAGTATTAAGTTTTTGCCAAAACTTGTAAAGTTGTTAGTCTGAAAAAAGAAATTAAGGATTGGAAGTGCAGAATCTGTGTTTTACCCTTCTTGCCTAAGCTAAGGATGTTTCACTAGCCAGGAAGGAAGTGTTCTGTTATTGAGTAAAAGCTACAAACAAAACTGGGAGAGGACAAAAAAGAGCATCATTTTTTCTGACATTAAGAAGCTAAATGTAAACTGACCTCATTTTTTATTGTGTCAATCTACCTGCAAAATCATCTTTGGCCTCGGCACATTTTTAATGGGCAAAACTATGTTTTTAGCTATTTATATTCGATACAGTTAAAACCAATTCCTACACAGAAAGTGTGGGATGAATGCACCACGGTTTAGAGTTTTGGATTTCAAGAGCCTTAAAAATCCTCTTAGAAGTTAAATAATTAAGAAGTTATTACTGCACACAAGTTCAGCATTCACTGCAGCATCAAAGGGAAAACGTTTCGAATTGGCAGCACTCCTTGCTGGCTGCTGAGAGGTAACAGCGGGCTGTGCCAGAGGTCTTGCTGCAGGAAAAAGAAAAGGTGGGGTTCGAGATTCGCAGTCCGTGAGAATGAAGTCCAGGGTACGCGATCGGGAGCAGAGCAACCAGCAGATCCCGTGCGAGGGCCGGGCAATGGCCGAAGCAGAGGGAACCCACTGGCGGCTTCATCTGACCGGGAGTCCCCACCGCGAGGACAGCGGCGTCAGAGGCTTTGCTCTTGGCCGCGGCAGAGTTGACGGAGAGAACAGAACCACCCTAAACAAGCAGTAATTTCTTCTGCCCGGGTCTCATGGGCCTCATGGCATCGTGTCTGTGGGCGACTGCTATTTTGGTCACTTGTCATCTGATACAGAAGAGCAAGTCCTGCTCCAAGCTGCGTCGTCAACTCTGTGTGCTGCCAGCAGCTGCTCACAGCCGGAGCACCTCGCTTGTGGCTGGCAGCCGCCGTCCCCGCTCCGAGCCGCCCGCGGGCTCCTCTCCATCCCCACCCGCAGAGCAGGCCGTGGCACGGTGCTGCTGGCTGGCTGGCTGCCGTGTGGTAAGGTAGGACTTGGAGATGGAAACCTCAGAGGTGAAGATTCAGCAGCTGTGGGAAACCCCAACTTTCCCCAGTCCCTAGGTAGGTTACGGCCCCAGCCACTGAGGCAGGATAAAGCAAGGGATGCCGGTTCCCACCTCTGGAACTGCTGGGGTCACCTAAAGCCACTTGGGGCCTCCTTCAGAGTGAACTGAACCAGCTCCACCTCCAGAGGCACAACGCTCCTGAGGTGACTTGAAGACTCAATCTCAGATCCAAGAGGTAAAGTCAGCATCTGAAAAACCTGCCGAAGCCTCACAAAGCCAAAGTGAGGCTGTGGGGACACTTGCATTGCAATTGCCTCTTACTTTGTGTGTTTGTTTGACCTAAAAAGCCATTGGAGAAGAGCTGTCAGCCTGGCACCGCTTGTAAATGATCCTTAAAATTCTCTTCATTTTGTTTTTTGAAAGTCAGGTATTTAGGGTGACAGACCTTTTCTGCCACGGAGATGTGAAGGACACCTGGCTGGAAGGAAAACAAGTAAACCTGTCTGAAAGGCAACATGCACAAGGACCTTTATGTCACGTATAAACTGCGAAATCAGTTAATGTTACAGATATTACTACCCAAGTAGTAGTAGCAGCTGCCATCTTCTTTGTGCTCTTATGCAAGCCGACCACAGAAATGCAATGGAAGAAAACAGACTGTACTTTTCACCTTTTTATCAAATCAGCTTACTAGCTGCTTGAGGAAAAAGTAAGGTGTTATGAACATTATGGCCTAATTCTACAAGTCATTTGCAGGATGAGCCCTGGGCTGCAGTTCATGGCCTTCCTTGGACATCACAACTAGCACAGAACACAAATCCATTGTGTAAATTACCGAATCAACCTATTACACTCCAGTTTTAGAAACGTGGCAGTGGAGCAGCTCGGTGTCGCCCTGGCTAACCCGGGGGAGCGATGCTCTGTGTGTCGCGGGGGTGGATGCCCTGGCAGCGCTGCATGAGACTCAGGCTGGGCACAGGTGTTAATAAAACATCTTTCTGTCAACTAGACATAGTCGGTGGGAAAACAAGATGATAGCATAAACTTCAGAAGGACAGCATGTATTTTGGGATGTTAATAGCTGATGTCCAATGCAGGATGAGGGGTAACAGGTGCAAGCTGGAGCACAGGAGGTTCCACAAAGACATCAGGAAAAACTTTGTCGCTGTGCGGGTGCCGGAGCCCTGGCCCAGGCTGCCCAGAGAGGCTGTGGCATCTCCCTCTCTGGAGACTTTCAAACCCTGCCTGGCCGTGTTCCTGCATAGCCTGCCCTGGGCGATCCTGCTCTGGCAGGGGGTTGGACTGGGTCATCTCTAGAGGTCCCTTCCAACCCCCAACAGTCTGTGATGGCCGTGTAAAACTACGAATTCTAGACATTCCGCTGCACACTTGTTTGACAAAAAAAAAAGGCGGCGGGGGGGGGAGTAGGAAATGCCCTACTACAGCGTGTAACAACGGCACGCCAAGGCCAGGTCGCTTGGCAGCAAAGCCCCGGTGCGGCCGCAGCCACCTCCAGCCTCATCGCTGATCTCTGCCCGTGAGGGCTGCCCCGGCTCCAGGCCCGGCGGGCAGGCGCAGGGCCCCGCGGCTCGGGGCCTCCCGCGGCGCTGCCGCCGCCCCGAGGTGCCGGAGGCCGCGGCCTCCCCGGCCCCGGCCCCGGCGCCTGCCCGCGGCGCGCTGGGAGGCAGCGGCAGCCCTCCCCGCCCCCGGCACACTCCAGGGAGCCGTTTCACACGGAATCACACGGGAGCGTCTCCCCCATCTGTGCAAGCCGAGGCACCCCCACCCCCACCTTCTCCTCAGTCCCGGCAGAGCCTCCTGCCATTATGTTCCGCCACCGCTTAGCCAGGCCGCTCCGCGGGCGGCCGCGGCAGCGCCGACCTTAGCCATGCCCGCCTGAGGCCGCCGGCCGGAGCCGCCGCGGCCGGGCCGGGGCCGCCGCAGGTGTGTTTGCATGGGGGAGCGGAGGTTGCATGCGGTGGGGGTCGCCTTCCTCCCGGCCCCCGCCTCGCCTGCGCGCAGGCCCCGGCGGAGCGGCCCCAGGGGCCTGCTCGGCTCGACTCGGCTCGGGCCGCGCCGGGGCTGCGGCGCTGCGAGGGCGGCGGCCGACGGAGCCCGCGGCCGCCCCAGCACCGGCGCTGCCTGGCCCGGCGACTGCGGCTGCCGGCGCGGGGAGGGTGGGAGCCGCTCGGCCGCGGCCGCACCGCCGCCTGCCCCCGCTCGCCGCCGCCGGAGGGGCCGCGGCCTCCGCTCCTCCCGCCCGGGGCTCGGCAGGGCCCGCTCGGGTAGGGCCGAGCCCAGGCCGCGCAGCGAGCGCGCCCGGCGGGGAGCGGGGGGGGCGCGGCGCGGGCCGCGCCGAGGGGAGAGGGCCGCGGCCCGCAGAGGCGGGAGCTGCCCGGCCGGGCTGCGGGAGGGCCGGCGGGAGCCGCCTGTGCGGGGAGGACGGGGCTGAGGCAGCGGAAGAACGTGGTCGTTTTCCCCAGCACGGGGTGGGGATGAGGGATGTGGAGAAAGTGCCAGATCTCAGCGCTCTCCGCAGGGGAAGGGGGGGTGAAGGGTTGTGCCCGAGACCTCTGCTAACAGTTACAGGTGCAGCCCGGAGCGCAGAGGGGCTGGTCGGTGTAGCTGGCCTGGCAGCTGGCTCGGAGGAGAGCCTCGCCGAGGAGCCATCTCACGGCAGATCCCGGAGAGGATGGGGCTTGGCGCGTAGGCGGAGGTAGTTACTGGTTTTGCCAGTGCGAGGGTGAGTAGCCAGCGCAGGAGCGGGGGGGCACAATGTCTCGCTGTGGGGTGGCTGCCAGCCACGCAGGAGGAAGGCCCCACCCAGGTGGCAGAGAGCAAAGGGGGAGCGGGAGTAGGAGCCAGGCTGCCTGTGGCGAAGGTGGGTGCAGACCCCTTCTCAGGAGGGACCTTGGCACCGCAGGGAGCCGTGGCCTTGGCGAGGGCTCGCCCCAGAGAGAGCCGTGGGGCCGAGGAGGCGGCCGGGACCCGCAGCCATCTTGCAGGGTGGGAGCCAAGCTGGACCCCGGCCTCCCCCGCAGCCGTGGGCAGGTTGGGGGGGGCAGCCAGGCGTGGGTCTGCAGCTCGCTGCTTTGCCGTGCCCCAGGGACAGCTGACTAGCCGAAAAAGAAAACGGGCTCAGCAGCCAAGCGGGTGCGGCGAGGAGGGGGCAGAGAACTGTTTTCCAGGCGCCTGGCTGCTGCGGAAATGGATTTCTTGAGGGGAGGGAGGCGCGTGCGTGGGTCGGCCTCGGAGTAAGGCAGAGAGGAGAAAATGCCACCCGAGCGGCCCCCGGCGCGGCGGGGAGGGTGGCCAGGAGGAGCCCTCGGCGGGCCAGCCCGGGGCCCTGGGCACGAGGGGGCCGGCGTGAGGCTGTGGGGGCAGGGGGGGCAGCCCCGGGTTAGCAGCCCGTCTCCCCGAGCTGTGGCCGAGCCTGCCTGGCGCTGCAAGAGAGATCCTGCGAGGGTTTTTATTGCGGTCTCTTTGTTAGCTACAGCCAGGCACGCACACGCTCCCGCTCTGAGCCAGGGTGTGGGAGGTAAGTGGGGGAGGCGTGGGGCGGCCGCGGGGAGCGCGGGGGCCGTGGGCCGCGCACCCGGGGAGCGGGGGGCCGGGGCGGGCGCCGGCCCCGCCGCCAGCAGAGCCCCCGCAATTTCCAGGGACTCGCTGGCAACTCAGCGAGGGTTGCCATAGCTTTTTATGTAGGGTGACCAGAACCGGCTGGAACTGGTTTGAGGCAGATCAGCTCCTGAACACAATGCAGTCACTGAGCTACTACAGTGGGATAGCTTCCTCCCTCCATGGCAGCCAAAAGCAGAGGAGCTTGCAGAAAGATACCAGCCCAAAACAGTATGTGAATGCACACTTTAGACACACAGCACTGGTATGTGGCTAATGTAGTCATAAAGGGTTCTCTATGTAAATGTACATATTTGCAGTAACGGAGATTACTTTGGCTTGTCGTGCCTTTTTATGCTTAAGGAGTGGGCAAGAGCTGAGATTTATGACCCTTATTAAAATATTTTTGCTTTGCAAGGGTGGGACACCGGTTATGCAGTCTATTTTAAAACTAAATAAAATTGATGGGATGATTTGTAATTGTAGCTATGCTTGTGACTGAAGAATTCTGCTTTGCATGCTGTTTTATTTACAGGGTGATGTCTTGTGGTTTTCTTCTTTAGGAGATGTTAAGGGGGGGGTGCTGTGCCTTTCTGTAAGGCCAAAAGGAAACAGTATTGTTGTAGAATTGTGCATAAAAGCATTGCAAAGATGCTGTAAGGCGTACTCGTTTTCCCTTTTTTTTTTTTTTCCTTGTAGGCCTATTGATTGGGGCTGCCTTTAACCCTTTCATATTTGCAGAGGTAATACATCTGTGGCAGTAACTGAGCATTGGCTAAAAAGATCTTTCAAAGGTCAAGGTTCACAAGGTGAGATGTGGTGTTTGGGGTGTGAATATTAACAATAGCGTGAAGGTACGTGCCTGTGAAAAGTGAATCTAACTCCTGATTGCACACTTGGCACGTTAGTAAGGAGACAATTGTGTGTTACTGAAGAAATGCTCTTAGCATCCTCCAGTTTTAATAGGATTAAAGCTAGTGTTTGTAAAGGCTTACGGTAACTTGGCTAAATACAGTATTCCCACTGAAGGATCTTTTATCCAGATAGGCAATTTTTTCACGGTGTGGCAGTACGGAATAGGCCTCTGACTGACAATCATAAACTGCCGACCGCATGGCAGCAACGGTTCTGTGTTGGTTTACAGCCTTGCACATTCGGAATTTGCTGTCTGATTATTTAAAGGTTGCTGGTTTGGCCGTGTCTGAGTAACCCGATACTTAGTTCTGAGTACTTAGTCTTCAGTGTTAAACACATGCTTAATATAGCCTGTGTAGAAAAAAAAGCATGTAAAATAAATAGTGTGGATGCTATTTCTTAAGCTCTTGTAACGCAGAGAGGATTTTGTGGCAGCCAACTGGAAAGATGTGTTTTAGAGCTTTGGTGGAGCTCCAGTGGGTTATTAGTGGCATGAATTATAATATCGTGCAGTAATGAAATAAGAGCAGGAGACCGGATGGGCAGTGCATCGGCTCCTGAGGGGTGACTGCTTTTAACTCAAAGCAGTGGATAATGGATACTTTCGTGGGTTTTGTTGTTTTCTGGGGTTTTTGTCCTCATCTAAACAACGAACGTGTACTTAGATTTGAGCTGGCATTTGTGTCTTTAGTGAAAGTGAAGGATTCAGGGAGCGGGGGAGAGAGAAGGAAGCTGTAATCAGTGTAGCAAAGGGAAGAACAAAGGCTGTTAGAGCTCCCACGTTGGAACACTAACCATTTTGCCTTTGGGGATTCTTTTGCTAGAACTGTTACTTCCTATAACAGGAAATCAGCAACTCTAGAATCTTAACGAGTATGGTTCTTAAAGAATCTTACCGGTCCTGGCTGTGTTGGCTGTTTTGATAATCTGCAATCAAGATAAATTCGGAGGCAAAATATTGAAAATGTTCCGGTCTAGTGTGAAATGAGGGTCTTTTGCTCTGTGCTCAGCAGAATAAAGTAGACAGTCGTAAAATTTTGCCCGAGAGGCTGTGGAGACTGGGTAAGTTGTGTGGTGGCTGGTGACAGGCAGGGCTCCTGTATCAGAGACTGACAGTGCAAGAGAACCTTCTTATTTCTGACTGCAGTAGATTACATAAGGTATTTAGATATTAATTGTAGGAAAGTGAAAATGGTGTGCTGATGTTTAGCCTGAAATGACAGGTTTGAGGGTTTTAATGCAGCTATGCTCTGGTTTCTCAGATTTAATAGAGCAGTAAATAGCTTGTGTGGTGGAGCAAAGTGCCTGATGGATCACTGCGCTGATTTCTGTTAAGATTTTTCATAATTTGGGTGCAGAGGCTCTAACTGGACTGCAGACATCTGTAGCAAAATTACACTTGCAAACAGGTATTATTGTTGCGTGATAGGAATAGTATCTATTGCTGCTGATGATGCATGTTCTTTTCCAGGTGTCAGCTAAAATTCATGTTACATGAGAGCACCTTTTAGATTTTTTTTTTTATCTTCCTATCAGAATAGAAAGCCATTTTAAAATCGTAAGTTCTTGGATTGTCATGAAATTCAATGTGTCTGTTTTGTTTAGGCTTTTGAACGTGACATGTACTATGAATTTTTACTTTTAGCAGAGGAGGTTTTGTATTTGCAGGGATTTTTGTAGGCTGTAAGATGAGAAACCTGAATAGGTGCTGGAGTCTGCAGTGTTCTTGGTGAGTCTTGTTTTTTTAGTCTAATAATATTTATAAATGCTCTTCACCAGAAGGTTTTCATTTTGCATGTAGGCCAGCTTTCTAGCAGAAAATGCTGCTTAATGCTGGAGGGTTGGTCCTCTATCAGCAATCATGATCTCGTTTTGCATTGAGGCTTCTCTCAGGTATTTGATCTTGAGAATAAGGGTAATGGCTTGTCAAGTTCCAAGCCTCTTTCGAATGAAGTAATTTTGGTTTTCCTAGAAGGATGAATGTGCATTAAAATATAAATACGCATACAGATTGCTGGGAACGTGTATTTATAAAAAACCAAAACTTGACCCTAATGTTTTAGGACCTGTTTGTTGTTGGTTTTGTACAGGCGGGCCCTGCCTGGCTCAGAGTGCTCTCACGGAGGTTGTCTGCAGCTGCTTCACGCTGATTTTGAGTAAAAACTGCCATCCACTTCAAGAAAAAGTACATTAAAGGAAATGGGCAGGAAGCAAGTGCCGTTTAGATTGTGATTCAAATCTGCATTAGATCGGGAATCTCAAAATCCCGTTCATTCCTGTTGTGCGTCTGAATTACTGCCGTGTTACTGTCCCAGCCCATTTTACGTGTAGAGGTGTAAAGTTAAGCCATTTTTATAACTCATTTTAAAGTAGAATGCAAAAAGAATGGCATGGGAATTTACGTGCTGTTCGTGAGTTCGTCTCAGTTTTATGAGAAATTCTGAAAGTTGCCAGGCCCAGACCCTTAACCGGATCTCTGGATTAGTACGGATGGTTTTCGTTTGGCCAGCTGTAGGTGGAGACGGTCTGTTCAGCTCCATATGGTGTGGGAAAGACCTTGCTCCTGCATGGAAATATCCCCGCTCCTGGCAGCCGGCAGCTGCTGATGGTGAGCTTGAACCAGTTGCCTGTGCTAGAGGTGCTTCAGCGGTGGTGTGAGAGGAGGAAACGGATGGACTTCAGAGGACAGAGCTTCTCTTTTTCCCTTGCTGTTTTCTTCTATGCAAAGAGAACTTGAGGTGCCCATTTGGGGGGAAAAAAAGCAGCTTTGTCCTTTCTTCTGTGACTTCCATTGTCAGCTGCCCCAAATAGAATTTGCTGCCACTGCTTTCGTTCCTGATGTGTGCGATTGTGAACTTCCAAAATTTGTGTGGAAGACGTTCCTGAATTGAAAAGTTAAAAACACTGTAAGCAGTTAAAATCCAACTGCACTTACTCAAATCAACAGAAAACACTTGATAATGCGGTGACTTTGATGGTTTTATTGCTTGTTCATTCTCAGCATTTGCTAGTTTAAAACAAGCCTTGCAGCCAGTGTGTGGATTAACAGGCTTCTCTGCTATTAAAGAACTACATGAGTAAAAGTAAAATGAGTGGAAGAACGGGTGCCCTTCAGGTTCTGTGAAATTCCTGTTGAAAACTTGTTCAGGCTACTGAAGAATAGATCTTGAAATTCTTCTGAACCTGTGAGCAACAAGGTTACTGCAGTGAGTGGAAAAAAAAAAGCTAAAAGTTTTAGTGCTGGAAGTACTGGGCTAATACTTATCCTCTAAAGCTTTTTTTGAGGGGGAAGAGGAAGGAAGAAAATTGGTAGAATGTTCCCTTAGAAAGCCAGAAGTGCAAATTCAATTTTCGCTTGCTTGTTGAGGCTCGTGTATGGAGACAAACTGGCTTTTCTTGTTTTCTTTTTCTCCTTAAAGGCAGGTGGGTACATATGTGATGTTGGGATGGCAGATCACTTGATAGAAATTGTAAGCGTGAACCACCTCGTACTTCACAGAGATGTTTCCGTAAGGGCTGGTGTGACCATACCGATAGTCTGAATGGTTGGTAAGACCTTTCTCCTCAGACATCAAAGCGCCGCTTATTGTAGAAGTTCTCTTTGTGGAAGCAGGCATCTATCTGTGTGAGCTTTGCAACAGTAACAAGTCATGGGGCCTTTGACAAGGGAGAAGGAACCTCTGTTTTGTGTGCACGTGCTAGATATTGCTGGTTGTGGTTAAAGTGGCCGCTTGCATATTCTACTTGCCTGCTGGGTGTTTCAAACCACACCGAGTTATGGTTTGAGATGCGGTTTTCATTTCCTGAAGAAGGTTTGGTGGCTGGATTAGCATATGGCTTTTGTATTTCTTTCGGATGCTTGGCTTTCAAAGTAAATAATCAGAAACGTTAGCCAGTCATAATTACTAATATATGCTGAATAACTAATGAACTGCTCGTTACCTGTGTGCTAGGCTGGTGTGGTAGGTCATATATTTCTGTAACCCTTAGGGAATCATCGAAGTTCTCTACTTGATGAAATTTCTTAGCACAGTAATAATACAGAAACATAACGAGAATAGATGTGGTTTTATACTGGTTAGGCTGGTATAACTCCCTCTGTAGTCATTTTGCTCCAAAATGAGCATGGTATTATTTAGGCATCGTTACTCGTGTTTGGAAGTGGAGTCACTATTCCAGATCATCCAGATTTTGTTCTCGGATAGTGTGTCTGACTGGGAGTTTATACCAGTCTAGCAATAGCAGAATTGTTGTATGTGGTTGTGCCAGAAGTGTTCTTCCAGAATCGAGACGTTACCGTGTGCTAGACGCTGAAAAGTGGTGTCTCGGTGCTCTTGTTTTCGCAGTACTGAGAAGAACATCGATTTTTCTCTGAAGAACATACGAAAGAGAAGGTCTCTGCCCTAAAGACTGAACAGTCCACAACTGTACATAGTACAAATGGAGGTTAAAAAATGTAGGAAGAGCTTAGGGAAGGTAGAGGAATGAATTCTATAGGTAGATGGAAATTGTCACCCTAACCCTTGACAGAAAATAAAGCTGTTTCTTTTCCTATCTCCTTAAAAAATAAACAGACCCCACACAAAGTCAAACGTCGTGTGAAGTTTGGTGTTGCAAGTGTGGACAGCTGTGTGGGGTTTGAAGGCAAAGAGTAAGAATTTAAATTCAATACAGTAGAAAAAATGGGGCCAGTACCGACAGTTAAAGCAATTGCACAGATTCACTAGACTTGTGGCGGAGCAGTGCAGATTTGGATGAGCAGGAGGGTGAGTGGCAAGGAGGAAACTTGGTCAGTTCTTTAAAGGTTAGTGATGATAGAAGTAAAAAACTGAGCATGTAAGACCATGCTTGTGATCCAGAAACGATGTTAGAAGCCTTCATGTGTAGAAAATGTTAATGGTAAAAGTATTGGAAAGGGAGAAGAATTATTTATCATTGCTAGATCTGGAAAGCTCGAAGTGGTGTGACGACGGACAAAAATCAGAATTTTGAACGGTTTGGAGCTATGACCTGCTGGAAGCTGCGAGGTGGTGCTGTTCTCCTGTCTTCATTAGGCTGTTGAACTTCCCCGAAATGAGTCTGTTTTGAGTGTTCGCATTTGATTAGCTTTACACCAAGAAGTACCCTCTAATTTCAGCAGCAATTTGTAGGTAGGTTGGTCTTTCTTGTGGAGGATACTGTGCCCCATCTGCAGCTGTTACCAAAGCCCAAGCTACAAGATAAATCATGCTTAGAAAGTGAGAGAAAATGTTTTCTTCTATGTGTCTCTCTGCTCCCCCACCTTGGCAGAGGGCATGGAAGGGTGGGCTGCTTTGTTCCTCCTCCTGTGGCCAGAGTCCCTCCACCTGGCATGGGCATAGATACAGGGCGTGAGGAGGAGTGTCAAAAATTCCATGTAGTAAACCAAAACTGCCTTTGTTAATTCTTCAGAAGCAGCTGTTTACTTCTGAGCTCTGATACGTCATCGCTTGATATCTCTGTCACTGCATATTTGAGCCTTCTCACATCTGCACATTAAGCTCCCGGATGCGCTGCGTCTTGCAGATGTTTTCCCCTTTTTCTGGAGATCAGCCTTTTGCAATCTTTGCATACATCCTGAGGCTTTCCATCTTGACAGTCAGGATATGAAGGCCCCATCAGATTTACAAGAATTTAACTATTTCTCACGGGTGTAGCACCAAATTCTTGTCCTGCTTGCCTCTCCACGGTCAGTAGAGAGTTCTCATGGATTGGTTCTTGTTTTGACATAATTACCCGAGCGAGTGCTTTACTGGAATGTGGTATCGGATGAACTGGAGTAAAAAGGTGAACTGGGAGAAGACAGTGGAGCAGTCAGGAGGTGTGTGCCTTTGGCTAAAGCCCGTACCATTTTGGTCATGCTGTTCGTAGGAAGCACGTACTCCAGGAGACGCATTTCCAAAAGAAGACTGTAGGAAGTCACGCGCACGTGCTTTGAACAACGCAAAAGCACTAACAAAACAATCCTGGTTCATCCTTCAGAACTCAATTGAGGCCTCACATTTTGGTAAGAAACTGAGGCACGCATAGGGGTGGACGTTGCTGCCAGAGGGATTAAGGGAAATCGTGAAGTGAGTGTGTTCAGAGCCTGCTCTCTGCTCAGAAGTCCTATTACCTGCTTTCAAGAAAAGCAAACCTCGGAAGCACTGTTGCATCTCACTGCTCCATAGCTTTCTCGCTGAGTAATTCCTGTGAGCCATATCCAGAATTTTCTCCTTTTACTTCCTTTTATCCTGGAGTAATCAGTAAACAAAGTAGAGCTTGAAATTTCAAAGAAATTGTTTTTCTGTAGTGACTTTTCTCAAGTAATTCAAGCACCCTAAAGATCTCAAATCTTGGGGTTTTCCTGGCATTCTCCTGGGTGTCAGCAAGCAGCCAGGTGGAGGGACAGGAGAGATAGGGCATGGAAATAGTCCGTGGGAAGGAAGAGGAATCTCTCAAAGGGAGACTCTCGTCTGGAAGTGTAGTAGTGCTTGGGACAGAGTCACCAAACCCCGGAAGTGTTTCATTTGGTGGATCATCTGTCCATCATTCGTCGTAGTACGGACTTCAAGTTAGCATTCACCTGATTTTAGGTAAATTGTGTTTCTGCTCTTTAGAAACTAAAAATGAAAAATAATCTATTTCAGACAAAGGTGTTGAGGAGGTGAGGATCTTGCAGATTATTTCTTTAAATATGTTTTGGTTTGTTTAGTCTGAGGAGTGTGTCCTTGATTACACACCCTGTGGACTGTTTCTCAGTTCAGTGCCAAAGATCGTCTTAATGGCAACCCTCTCGTGCTGTTTTTACAACTTTGTGCGTCTCTTTGGAGACAGTGGGCTTTGCTCTCGGCACTTGAAAGTAGTTCTCGGAGAAATTCCAGTTCCTGGAAAGTGGCGGTTTCCTAGAGCACCAGGAAGTTGCCTCGTTTCCTCTTCGGAACTGCAGTATTGACGGGCATCCTGTTGGCCTGGAGAAGGGACAGGCTAACAGCTTGTCTGGCAGCCAAAGTATCAGTTGATTGTGATCTTGGATAAAAAGCAGAGTTTTATCCTTAAGCGAAGGAGTTACTGGAAGGCTTTCGAATCAAAAATAAGGGAAGAATGTGGCTTCGGTGGCAGTTGTGGTGGAAATGTCATTCATAGACTGAGTCTTTGAATGATGGTGTACCAGGGTGGTGAGGAGGAGATTAAGGTAACGTCCAGAGTACAACTTCGCGTACTCATTTATCAAGACTGGCCATGTCTTCTGTCCCTTTTTGTTTGACTTAGATTGCTTGGAGAGTCTGAGGAATGGGGGAGATTCTTCTTGAGGGCAGCAGGGATTGTGGGTCCCCTGTCTAGAGGAAACCGTGCCGTCCTCGTGCGCTGGGAGAGCACGGGAGCTGTTCCTTTGGCGTGCACTTGGAACAACAGTCGCAATTTCACGCAGCGGGCTCCCCGCGGATCAGTTTATGATCATAGCTCTTCAAACCTCTGAGTTGTTCTGAGGTATTTTCCTGTTCTGGACTTTGCCTAACTGAGTTTCTTCGGGAAGGAGAAACCCTCTGCTAGTGCAGTTGTGCTCTTAAACACACTTCAATGAAATACTGTGTAAGTGGGCCTTTACTTAATTCATTACTACTGCTAAATGTTAATTGCGCTCCAGTACATGTAGTTAGAGGAAGTTTTAGAACAGGAAGACTTTCTAGTTCTTCTTGAGTGTGTACAATAACTGTAAAAAGATACCTGTAGACAGGTGTATGCTCAGAGTGCCAATAACTGGCATCTATATGTTCATTTCATCTCAGTTTCTAGTTTTAAATGCATGAAGGCTGGAGACTGGCTTTTGAATAAATGGATTTTAGAATTTTTTAAGTAAACGAATACGCAATAAAACCATTCTGAAATAATCTTCTGTCTCATAAGGCTGCCTGTGTCGATAATGACATGCATAAAAGCATGTATTTAAACACTGCGTTTTGATTAGCTCTTTCTTAGCATAGTTACCGGTGAGTTCGAAGGTCAGCGAGTAGTTCCTCTCCAGAGCTCCAGGCAGTGAGCTGGGAGGAGGAGGAGGAAGGGGGCTCCCGAAGTCGCTGTTGGCAAGCGGCTTCCAGTGTGGCTCCTTGCCGTGGGGCGCGTGGCTTCCTGCTCAGCTCAGCTCAGCTCAGCTCATGGGAGGAGCGCGGAGAGCAGCGGTGCAGCGAGTCACACTGTGCTGCTCCGGTGGCCCGGGTCCATGGATTCCTAGGCAGGCACACAGGAACAGCAACACTTGGCTGGGGAAGTGTCTTTTCATGTTGAATACTAACTTGGGCCTGATAATTACTGAACAGTGAAAATATGTTGAAACCAGCCCTGTCCTAACAATGCAGATCATACCTGTGCATGGTTAGGAAAGAAAAGGAAAAAATGTCTGTCCGAGCTTTCTCTAACTGGTTTGTGTAGCGCTCTACAAGTGATTCCCCCTGCAGACCTCTGCATGAAACGTGTGAAAAAAGGCAACTGCCATAGTGGAATTTAAATTTAAATTCTGCTCAAAATGAGTTCTTTTTTAGCATTTCTTTGCTTCAGCATTCGTAGCGTTTCAGTTTTGAGATACCTGTTTGGTTCGGGAATTGGACAGAAAAAACCCAACAGTGGTGAACAAGAAGAACGGGATCTGGAAAACGTTATCTCTGAGGGGAAGGAAAACCCTAAAGATCTGGTGCTGGTTAGGCCAAAAGGGAGAAATTTGAAGGGAGCTAATGGTCTTGGGGTAATGTACTGTTGCAAGGAGGAGAAGTGAGTAGAACCACATGTAGTTAATTGGAATTGCATCAAGAAAGGTTCAGATTATGTAGTAGGGAGCATGTAACAGTGAAAATTGTGAATTACTGGAATCGGTTACGTGGAAGGTTGTAGAATATCCATTATAGGAGGGCTTTAAACTAAGTGAGACACCCGTCAGGAGTGGCGTAGCTACAGCAGATCCTTCATTGGAGAGTTGCTGAAACAAAGCGCTGTGAACACCAGGAAACACTTTTTCCATAAGCCTTAGAAAGAAATCTGATCTATGGAAAACAGGGCAACAGCCTTAAACTGTTACTAGAAGCACATTTGTTACCATCTTCAAGAAAGCTCATGGGGCTGATAATGCAAACGTAAAGGAAAATGTAGACTCTAGGAGGAATTGCAAGTACCTCACGTTCCTTTCTTGAAAATCTAGGTGTCTCGCTGTAATCACAGTGTGTGTGGGAGAATGTTGCAGAGGGGACAGGAGGAGAGAGATTTGTGCCTAGAAGGAAATGACTGGGTTACGGGCGGTGAAGCTGAGGGATTGCTGTAGCTCTTGGTGTAATAATTTGCCTGTACACTTGCACTGGAGCACTGTTCTGTAATGTATAATTTCTGAAGATGTTGCTGCAGAAGTGAAATAACTTCTTGCTTGGCATATGTGAGCGTACGCTTATTTTGTGTAAGACTGCTATTAGACTGCTAAAAACGCTGAGGTGATGTCTTTCTGCTTATTCTACAGATTTGCTTGCAATCAAATACATGACCATGGGGGATATGAAGACCCCAGATTTCGATGACCTTCTTGCAGCCTTTGACATACCGGACATGGTTGATCCAAAAGCAGCTATTGAGTCTGGGCACGAAGACCACGAAAGCCACATAAAACAAAATGCTCACGCAGATGAAGATTCTCACGCGCCATCATCATCTGATGTGGGCGTGAGCGTCATTGTGAAGAACGTACGTACGATTGATTCTTCCGAAGGGGTGGACAAGGACGGCCACCATTCCACGGGCAATGGCTTGCATAATGGCTTTCTGACCTCGTCAGCTCTTGATAGTTACAGTAAAGATGAAGGGAAGTCGCTTAAAGATGACGGATCAGCTGCTGAGACTGCACTGAAGGATTCAGCTTTCAACCAGTTTAGCCCAATATCAAGTGCTGAAGAATTTGATGATGATGAAAAAATTGAGGTGGATGACCCCCCCGACAAAGAGGACATGCGTGCGAGTTTCAGAGCAAATGTCTTGGCGGGAACTGTATCTCAGCAGGAATACGACAAACTGAAGTCACTTGCAGGAGAGAACTTGATTAAATCCAGCGTCTCAGTTTCAAGTAGTATAGATAAAACCAAAGTTGCTAAACGAGAGACAGAGGCAAACTCGGTGAATTTAAGTGTCTACGAGCCTTTTAAAGCTCGAAAGACAGAGGACAAATTGCTAAAAGACAATTCCGAGAAGCTTCTTGAAAACAGGGTACTTGATGGAAAACTGAGTACTGAAAAAAACGAAACAAATCTTGCCAGCGTTTCACAGTCCAAAGCGAAGTCATCAGCAAAGCTTTCTTCGTGCATTGCTGCCATCGCAGCGCTGAGTGCTAAAAAGGCAGCTACGGATAGCGGCAAAGATTTACAGTCGAATTCAGGAGAATCCTCTCCGCTGCCAAAAGACGTGAGTGAAAGTCCCCGGGCAGTTGAGAAGTCACCTGAATCCCAGAGTCTCATTGACGGTGCTAAAAAGCCATCTGCCAAACCACCCGATAGTCCCAGAAGCGTGTCAAGTGAAAACAGTAGCAAAGGGTCGCCATCTTCTCCCGCGGGGTCAACACCAGCAATTCCGAAAGTTCGCATAAAAACCATCAAGACTTCTTCTGGGGAGATCAAGAGAACTGTTACTAGAGTGTTGCCAGAAGTTGATGTGGACTCTGGCAAAAAGCCAGAGCAGACGGCTTCCATGGTGACTTCCGTGACATCGCTCCTGTCCTCACCAACCTCCACTGCGGTTCTTTCCTCTCCGCCTCGAGCTCCTCTCCAGTCCACGGTTGTCACCAACGCAGTTGCACCTGCAGAACTTGCCCCCAAACAGGTCACCATCAAACCTGTGGCCACCGCCTTTCTCCCTGTTTCAGCGGTTAAGACGGCAGGTTCCCAAGTCATTAATTTGAAGCTTGCTAACAACACGACGGTGAAGGCCACGGTCATATCTGCCGCCTCAGTGCAGAGCGCCAGCAGCGCCATTATCAAAGCTGCCAACGCCATCCAGCAGCAGACCGTCGTGGTGCCGGCGTCGAGCCTCGCCAGCGCTAAATTCGTGCCAAAGACAGTCCATCTCGCCAACCTTAACCTTCTGCCTCAAGGTGCTCAAACCACCTCGGAACTCCGCCAAGTGCTAACGAAACCTCAGCAACAAATCAAGCAGGCAATAATTTCTGCGGCGGCCTCGCAGCCTTCTAAAAAAGTGTCTCGAGTCCAGGTGGTGTCATCTCTACAAAGCTCTGTAGTGGAAGCGTTCAATAAGGTGCTGAGCAGCGTCAATCCCGTGCCCGTTTACATCCCTAACCTCAGTCCCCCGGCCAGTGCCGGGATAACGCTGCCGACGCGAGGTTACAAGTGTTTGGAATGTGGAGACTCCTTCGCTCTCGAGAAGAGCCTGGCCCAGCATTATGACAGAAGGAGCGTGCGAATCGAAGTGACGTGTAACCATTGCACAAAGAATTTAGTTTTCTACAATAAATGCAGCCTTCTGTCCCACGCGCGCGGGCACAAGGAGAAAGGAGTCGTAATGCAGTGCTCGCACCTGATCTTAAAACCAGTCCCAGCAGATCAAATGATAGCATCTCCTTCGAGCAATACTGCGGCGTCCATGCTCCAGAGCCCTGGGGGAGCTGGCACGCACGCTGTGACAAAGATCCAGTCTGGCATAACTGGGACAGTGATATCGGCCCCGGCCAGTACACCCGTCGTCCCAGCTATGCCGCTGGACGAAGATCCGTCGAAACTCTGTAGGCATAGTCTAAAGTGTCTGGAGTGTAACGAAGTTTTCCAAGACGAGACATCTCTTGCAACTCATTTCCAGCAGGCTGCAGACACAAGCGGACAAGTAGAGTATCATATGTTTAAATTCCAATGTTTCATCTATGAGCTTAGGAGACTTTGGATATGCTTTTACTTTCGTTTAGCTGTTAATTACCTCAGCCTCCGTGATTAAAAGTATAAACGAAACCCACAAAATACCTTGCGAGCACTTACACAGTGCATGTCGACATTTTTAAGTAAGAGTTTTCTTAGAATCCTTTTAGACCCTGGCCTGAGATTTACACTGTATGTTTTTGCTAAGTTTTAGAATTAGCTTTCTTGCAGCTGGACATCATAATACTGAAATTAATCATGGTCTTTACTAAGGATTTTTAATTACTCTCTCTGTGCTTTGGAATTTGAGTCTCCTGTGGAATCCACTTAATTGGCACCCTCATTAACAGCCCGCCTATTCGATGTGAGCGATAGTTTCGAGTGATTTCTTCTTGATTTGTCTTCAGTTTTTATTTTTTTGTATAGCCCCCTGAGCTAGGCATTCCTCTTCATCTGTAGGGACTGTAGGCAATGAATAAATGGCACACTGCTTTTATTGAAAGGATATGCATGCTCTTTTCTTCAGGTCTTTCTTAAACAGAAGCAAAAAGTCGACAGCTAGTCAACAGACTAGCATGCATTTCTTGCTGTGTGACCCATTTGTTGATTTGTGTTGGGTTTCCTTTTCCATTACAATTGCTACCAAGTTAAAAACCATTTTAAAATTCTTACTAATGTATGTGGCCTAATCTGAAAGAAACATGTCGTTCAATAAAAGTTAATATTAATCAGTGTGCGATGTATTTTATAATCCTGTAAGAGTTCAGATTGTTAATGAAACGACACAGTTGGATTTCTGTTGGGGCGTGCCAATTAAAAGGGATTCTGGGGTGTTTCAAAGCATTCATGTGAGCTTGGTGTTGCAGCTTCTTGCTGTGTGGGAAGCTGAAAATTTGCCAGCGTGCTCAAACCGATGGAGACAGGCAGGAATAGTCCTGGGAATCACACAGCAGCACAGGATAAAGGTTTTTAAGGCCTGTGGTTAGGAAATACCCGCTCGTCACAGCAACACAGCCAGGTTCCTGTCAGGGTCTATTTGCTAAGCTCAGGGCCCGTTCTGTGGCTGTGAAGCAGTTACACTGGGCCCACTGCCACAGGCAGTAACGTAGAGAGGTTTGAATGTGGAAATAATCGTGACAGTGTGGATTCCATGGCGCTGCCCCGGCCCCTGCTCTGCTGCCTGGCCAGTGCACCTGGGCTGAAATTGCCTGGATTCACAGCAGAATTCCCCGTGAGTGAATTTCTGGCTGTAAGGTGCTACCGATGTGCCCGCCTAAGGGGAATTTATTTAAGCTTTTGTCAGAAAGAAGTTAGCGGAATGTATTCTGTGCTTAGATCTTGCTGCAGGTTTGAGCCGTACCCGACGGCTGACCAGGAGCGTGGTCTGCACCAGCGCAGCAGTTCCTCAGCGTTCGTCAGCAGTTGGTTGTTCGCTGACTGCTTGGCTGGTGCTCACTGGTGTTAGGGTTCTCTTTTTTGCTGCAGGAGGTCCAGCAGGTATCATTTGGAATAGTAAGATCCAGTAGTCCTTGTGAAAACCCTGTTCTTCGTGGTGCTATAAAATCAAGCAATTGAGAAGGCACCGAGATGAAGCGGGTGGATGAGACAGACAAATATACTGAGAGTAGGCTGAGAGGGTGAGGTAAGCATGGAGTGAAAGAAATGGAGAGCAGAGATAAGGTGATGCACTCGCTTTCTGCAGGGCCCTTGTTTTGTGCGAACAGGGAGACTGAGTGGCGTTGTAGAAACCTTTTACCCTTTCCTGCTACCTCTGTCTGGTGCTTCTGCCCTCTTGCTGCTGAGTTCGCTCTCTGTGCGTGTCCTCTTAGGTGCTGCTGACCCTGGCGATTTAGTACAGGAAAGCAACTGGGATCTCTGAGTGTTAAAGTCCAACTGCAGTTAGGTGGAGAACTACGCGTGGCTATTGCCCTGGTGCTGTTCCGAGAGGAAAGCTCATGGGGGTGCAGAGAACAGTGTGAGCCTGCTGCCCTGCCGGTCCTTGTGTTCATGTCTTGTTGGAAACACGTAAGAGCTTAAGGCCATGGGTTTCCAGGTTTTTTAAAAAAAAAAAAAAAAAAAAAAAGGCAAAAAATGAGCCTTGTTGCCACAAAGTGCTGGAAGAAAATAAGCTATTTTCATGTTGTTCCATTTTCAGAGAACACTCTTAATAAATGTAGTTTTAAATGTTCTTTATTGAAATATCCTCTTAAAAGCTAGTTAAATGGTTTTTGTCTAAGTCCTTTTGATATATCAAGCATCGGCTTTCAATTCCGTGCTGATTTTTTCGTGTTGCACGTTACAAGGTGCTGTGGTGCTGCCCAGCGAAGCAGCTGTGTAACGGCGCCGTTGCTGGGGTGGGAGCCGCACATCCCGCTTTCCTGTTAGCTTTTTGTCTGGTTTGAGCCCCAAGCCCTGCTGCAGGGGTAGTGTTTGCTGAGGAAGGACCCTGTATAGACAATAAACATTTTTATTTTGTCAATAAACATTTTGATATTTTTTCATTAGATGTTGGCCCTTGAAAAGTTTGGATGAGAAATACTCGGCCTTCCTTTTTTCTCCTTAGTGCTTGGCACTGGCTTTTTGGTGTACAACTCCCACTGTGATGGGGGAAAGAAGATGGGAAAGTTACGTGAAATTGCTATTTTAACTTGGGAAAGAAGGAAGGAAGAAAGAATTAAACATTTGGACTTTGCAAGCAAGTAATAGGAAAAAAGTTAATTATTTGCAGCTTGCTGTCTTTCCAGTGCCCACCTAATTGCTCTTGAAATGGAAATTGTGTAGTTTTCCACGTTCAGTGAGTCTAAGCAGTAAGTAGCTGTTATTTGTTCTTCTTCAACTCCTGTTATGAAGGTTAAATGTTTCTTTTTAAATAGATAGTAAACTGGCCCTCGCAAGTAAAAGATGTTCCCTGTGAAGTTCTTACCCTTCTGTAATATTTTACTTCCATTAATATTCCCCTGAAGTGGAATGGAACCACTCACCAACAGATTTCCTGGCTGAATGAAACCCTCATCTACTTGCTGGGGGGAAAAAAAGGAGCAAACTTGGGCTGGTTAGGGTTAATGTTCGTCTTACCTGCAGGTGTAAGTGTATAGCTCCTATATTCGTTTCCCTTCGTACTTGTAGGTCTTGTGTATCTTTATTTTACACTTCCGCCATTTTTTCTTCTAACCTTTTTTTTTTTTTTGAAACTTTGACTTGAAACGCAGGCAAGTGATGATTTTCACAATCTTGTCTTTTATTTTGGTATAAGTCGGAATGAGAGAACCAGATGTTAATGCCACCTTAAGCCCCAAATAAAATGGTAAGCAGACGTGCTGAACTTCAGAATTTCGCAGTAGATTCTTCGTGTTCTGCTGCAGTCACTTACAATTAAAGGTTTTGCTGTACGCATCAAAAGAGCGAACCAGTGGCCTTAACAAGTGGCATTACTGGCGGTTGGGGTCGGCCGGAGCCGCTGGCCCTGCAGGGCCGGAGCTGGGCTGTGCGGGGACCGGGTGCGGGGCGGCCGTGCAGGTCCCGTGTCCTGTGCAGGGAGGGGCTGTGGGGGGACCACGAAGACCCCATAGGTTCCCGCTGCTGGAATGAGCAGCTCTGTTTTGCTGTTTTCTTAGGGAGTGGAGTATCTGATGGTGAATCTGATACTGAATCGATACCTGAATGGCAGAGGATGCATTTTAGGAAGGGCACTGAAGCCGAGGAAGTGCGACCAGCACGTTTGAAGTAGAGGTAGGGCCAGGCAGGGTTTTTCCTGTGAGCCTGAGCTGAAGGCCGAGTGAGGGTGCCAGAGGAGCTCTGTTCAGTTCGGAGGGCGTGAGGCCGTGGTTTGGCCAGTGGAGGGCCAGCGTTTGGCATTTCGAAGCGAATCCGTGTGTGGGCTTGAGCACGGCTGCTGCGTCCCGAAAGCAGTTACCCTGGAGCAGAGCCTGGCACCGGGTGCTACAGGTACCCCTGCTCCCCGCGGCTCCTCTAGGCTGGCAGTAGCGCCAATATTGAACCTGAAGTGGTCTAAGGGCAGGTTTTCTGTGCTGAACTTCCTCTGGTTAAATGTTTTGCATTTTTCCAGCTTGCTCTGGTCGGGGCACTTGAGACCTGTGGATGGAGACTGTGCTCAAACCTGTCAGGCCACCCAGTTCACAAAGTAAACTTTAAAAGCGAACCGTAGGGAATTACACTTCTTACTTCTGTGTACGTGACTACAGGATGTCTCATGTTAACATTTCTACTTAAAATTACTGATTTTAAGAAAGAATGAGAAGTATTTTCATGCACTCTCAATATAAGCATTTGGATTAAGCTGTTGAAAAAAGAATAACAGCAAAGTGTATGGGTTGTGATACAAAAATATAGTTGTTCTTAGGCTGTCCCCTTTTGTTGCTGTTACGGATATGACCTTAAGAATTCATTAGGAGCAAGGATCAAAGAGAGTGAAGATAGTGCATGTGGTGGGTTGGGGGTTTTTACTTGATGTGGTGCACTGACCTAAAGCGGTGGGGTTTGATTCGCAAGCCGTGCTCAGCCCCCGGGCGCTGCCCAGGGGGTCGAAGTAACCGAGCGACAGTTACCCAAAGCACCCTGCACCTCCCGGCCCGCTGGAGCGTGTGGCAGAGCCCCGGGGCGCCCGTGCCGCTGGCCCCCAGCACCGGCCGGCTCTCTCCCGCTGCATTTGTCACAGGGCCCACACATAGCGCTTGTTTACTACTTCTGGTTCACATCACAGCCGTAGCGTTTAACCTTTTATTTGATGTATTACAGTGTTTGACGCAACGTTATGTATAGCTGAACCAAACCTTTTGTTTCATCTATTTTGGTTTATCGTTTAGAAGACATGCAATATCTGCCAGATGCTGCTTCCTAACCAGTGCAGTTTTGCATCACACCAGAGAATTCATCAGCATAAATCTCCATACACGTGTCCTGAATGTGGAGCAATCTGCAGATCTGTCCACTTCCAGACTCATGTCACTAAGAACTGCCTGCATTATACCCGAAGAGTTGGTTTTCGGTCAGTATAATGATTTCTTTTGTTGTCAACTTATGTACAGTTTATGCTTTTAAAAGTAATTTTCCATTTTCATAAGCATTGTTTGGAGAATACAGCTTCATGGGTTTACAGTTGTCGTGGCAACAACGCTGTTAGTACTACAATTTCTGGAATAAATGCCACGTGAGGAATCTGCTTTTTTGGGGGCATCCGCTTTGTGTGTTACTAAGTCAGAATATTAGCTGATCTCAGCTAGCCAGAAGTGGTTGGACTTGGGGCTTCACAGTTTGTAAGGTCTAGAGAATTCAGATGCATTGCCTTAATTCCAGGTTCAAAACCCGCCTGGACGTGTTCCTGTGCGCTCTACTGTAGGTGGTCCTGCTCTGGCAGGGGGCTTGGACTAGATGATCTTTGAGGTCCCTTCCAACCTCTAACATTCTATGATTCTGTGATTCTTAAAAATCCTTTTGAGTTTATTCAGAACATTGAATTTTTGGATTATTCTCTTTGGTAGAAGTGTTTTCCAGTATTTACTGCCAGAATTCACCGCTGAGATGCTGCTGGGCGCACTGCCCCTGTCTGGTTGCTCTCTGTCCTGTGGGAAGTCAAGCTTCCTCAGCTTTCTGTCGCTTGAAGATTACCTTTCTCATTCCAACAGCCCGGTCTTTTGGTGGTTCTTTGTTACTCTTCAGTTTTCCTTTTATCTTTACGTTTCCCTGAAATGGCAACTCACTGAGAAAATGGGGACCAGAGGCATTTCATGGAAACGTTAAGTTTGGAAAGGCTCGAAAATTTGTTTTTGCTTAGAATTTCACACTGAGTGGCAGGCAGCACAGCGAGAGATGAGAAGAGCAAGCCATGCAGCCGAGGTGCACTCAGCACTCCTAAAACAGTTCCACTTCACCCTGTCTGGCTGGAGCAGGGTGATTTGAAACCTCGCCAGCAGGCGCTTGCTTCCCCCTTAAGGTGCCATAAGTTTGTTTCCTGGGATGGCTGCAAAATCTTCCACTAAGGGAAGGAAGCATTTTTACTGCCTCAAGGCAGCTGCTGTGGCAGCCTGTTCTCAGAGTGAATCCATGACCCGACACAGCCCCCGGCTCTCTGCGTTTCTCTGGGTTCTTCTGTTCTCCCAGGCAGTAGTCTGTCTTGTCCTACATTTCTTACCATCTCCTACCTCCCCTCACTCTAGTCTCTGTCTCTTGGAATCGTCACATGCACGGAACCATCTTCAGGGCCTCCCAGCCTGCACTGGCAACACCAGAAGAGCTACAAATCCTTCACTGTAGATCTAAAGATACGAAACTTCTCAAAATACGTCATAAATCTCGTGTCCCACCAAGTCAGAATTTCCGTATGTGGTGAGAATAAACCAAAAACGCCGAGGCAAAGAGCGATGTCTGGGAAAGTTAATTTCTGCCTTCTTAGACTCCTCGGCATCTCCTTGTCACCACGGTCCATTTGCCTGAGGAACAGCGTCACCTGTGTTGCCCTCCCAAAGGACCGCTGCAAGGGAGTTCAGCTTGGCTTTGGTGATTTAGGCTGGTTGTCTGAACTAAATCAGCTGAAAATTTCTCCCCTAAGTTGAATTGCACGCCTCCAAGCTGAAAAGAGGCAGACTGTCAGAGCAGCCCGAGAAGGGAAGGCTCAGTCCCTCCCTGGAGGTGTCAGCGAGAGGACGGGGCTCTGTGCCACGTTGGAGGAGTGGTCATCTCTGTACAAGCAGAGAACATTTTACAGTTCTAAAAATGACGAGGGCCATTTACTTGAGAAAATGCATTGATAAGCGGAGACTAGATAGATAGAGCCTTGCTTAACAGTATTTAAGAGTGTAAGTTAAGCGTTGGGAAAAGAAAGGGTGACATTTCCTAGAATACAACGGTGGTGGTAAGAGGAAAACGGGCTCGTTGAATGCAGTGTGTAACTGTTTCCTGCTTTATTGCTGTCATCAGGGCATTGAAATTGTATTAAAAAAATGATGGGACATTTGTATGGCAACACTCCTACTACCACAATAGATGCCAAAATTAATATTTTGGAGGGGTAGAGGTCTTCTATGTTTAAATTGTGAAACTCCTACTTCAAAATACTGGCCAATAAGGAATTTGTTCGTTTGACACGTTATATTGTAACTGCTTATTGCAGTATGTTCTTGGACTAATTTGGTAGCATTTAGTGCTGGAGATGTTTGATGCTGAAAGGGCTACTAATATTAACTCAATTTTTCAATCATTCCATTTTAGAATAGATGCGGAAAGGTCACAAATTTTCAACACGACAGAAGTATGTTTATGAAAAATATTTTCAGAATTCCAATCTGATAGATTGATCTGATTGCAGAAATTTGGTTTAGCTGTCCCAGGTTTAAATTACTCTTTTCTTGTTTTTAAATCCAAGTGCTGATTTGATTACCTGTATGGAAAATCATTACCACTATGTCTTCATTAAATCTGAATGAGGGAGATGGTGAAAATGTTTTCCTTGCTGGTTTTCCACTTTGGTGATAGTTTCTAAATTGTTGCGGCATAATTTCTACAGTCCACTGCATGTGGTAAAAATGCATTTTGGAAAATCTCTTTACAAATTTGCAGCGGGTTTAAGCGTTCTTTTTACAATCAGTAGAATGTTCCTCTGTCGACCCTTCCATCTGTTTTGTTGTAATGCCATAAAAATGTGTTCTGCCTTCCTACCTCCTAGATTTTCAAATTAAACTTGGGAAATTCCTTTTTTCTTACACTGATATGCAAATCTCTGTTCATGTTGATTCTTACTGGGTGGTTTAAATTGGCAGAATGACGTAGCTTTCTGCAGTTGTACATACATGTTTTTCTCTTCCACGTGCTTGAAAGTCAATGTTGATGCCGTTGCGTTCCGCGCTGCTCCGGGCTAGGCTGAACTGACTCTTTTCCGCTCTCTTTGCAGCTGCGTGCACTGCAACGTCGTGTACTCTGACGTGGCGGCACTCAAGTCTCACATTCAAGGTTGTCACTGTGAAGTCTTTTACAAGTGTCCTATCTGTCCCATGGCATTTAAATCTGCTCCCAGCACACACTCCCATGCCTACACACAACACCCGGGTATCAAGATAGGCGAACCAAAGTAAGCAAAATTCATCTTCTATTGCACTTGCCTGCACTGTGATAACTTGTGAAATTGCGTTCTGTCCTGTGCTTATCATCTTTAAAATTAGCCACGTACTGTACAGCCGGTGGTTTGTCGTCCTGTTGGCAGCTCCTGTGACGTTCTCGTGAGGTTTTAGCTGGCAGTTCCTTAGGCCAAAGTTAAACTTCCGCAGACGTAGCAATAGCAGTTTGTTAAATGCTGTGCTACAGAAGAGTAGTGCTGACTACAGAAATGATTCCAACAGGCAGTTAGTGTGCTGCTCATTCTTATTTTTTTAATCTGCTTGGCTTGTCTACATTTTTACTGTGAATTAAGATGCTGTGATTCCAGAACAAACTGCTGCGACTTGTCAGGGCTTACGCTGTAATTTTCTTAATGTCTGTTTGAAAAGGTAGACAAAAAGTTGTGGGGTTTTTAGTTTAGTTTTTTACTATTACGTGTTCACAGGTAGTCGTGTTTCAGTGCTATCAGCTGACAGGGAACAGGGCGTGCACTGGGCAGGGATGGGTTTAGAAGTGGGCGCCCTCGGGCGACGTCGCGGGCTCCAGCCCCATGTAACCGCTTCTGGCGGTCGGGCAGCCGCTCACTTGTCGGGCCGGGGCTTCCTGCGCGATCTGTTCCTCTTCCTCCCTACCGGATTTTTCTTCGTGAAAGCCGTAGGTTTGGGGAGTAGTGAGCTAGGTTGTTATAAGGTGTTTGTTTTCCTGTACACGATCTCTTTTTTCTGACATCATGGCCTGACCAGCCACGATCTCTTTTTTCTGACATCATGGCCTGACCAGCGCTGAGTAGAGCTGGCGAGCGTTGTTGTGGTTGAGGAGATAGGTTGGTGTGTGACCAGTCTGCTGGTGTATTTGTACCGTGTTCCTTAGCATCTCCGCTGCACGTGACTGCCGTGCCTTTGGAAAGCCGAACAAATTGGTTGCTGTGAAGAAGGGGTGTAGTATAGTCGCGTAACACCGTAGTGTGAGGTCGTACACCTGCGCCAGCGGGCACCAAGTCCGGCGAGGGGCCGGGGAGCTCCCGCCGGCTGCGAGCCTCTGGCACCCGCTGCAACGGAGGCGTTTACAGCTGCCTTACAGATGGTTGTTTTGGAGCAGATACAGTAAACTATTTAGTGTGTGAAAAATGAAGTTGATGTGCCGTGATTCTCAGTGGGAGGAAATTATTTAATATGGGGAAATGGATGGCTGTCTTGTTGTCGTAAGACACTGGTCTTTCAGGTTTGTGAAGCTCGCTGCTCTTGCGTACCTAAAATGCTACATGGTTTTTATGGGAAACCAAAGCTTACATCTGATTTTCTTTTTTTGGGTAAGCAGTGTAACTTTGTAGGAACAGAACTAAGGTATTTTCATGGGTGATCTCTTTTTGGTATTGGAGAAGTGCTTGTTTATCAAGGGAGATTATGGATATGTACTGTACTATGGGTACAAAGTGTATTATTTTAGAGAAAAAAATGATGGGAAGGAGTACTCTGATGTAGACGCTTTCAAAACACTAAGTATCTTTTATGTGGTGTAAAAGTATTTTGCTATGAGATAACGTCCGTATCGATTCCGAGCTCGGATGTGGATTTGTTAAGTGGGTTTTTGACAAGTGACAGAGTGGCGGCACCACGTGTGTGCCGTGGGCAGGAGCAGTTGCTGAGGGGCCGCCCTGGCGCTGTGACCGCCACCGGACTGCCCCGGGTCCTGGGGAGTTGAGGTGCTTGTAATTACGTCCTGACTAAACGCAGCTGCCTTTAAGCTTTGGAGAGGATTTCAGGCTGTTTCACGTTAGATAGTGACTGCTCCGTTATGAGCCAAGCCAGCATACTCAGTGGCGTGTCTTCAGGGCTGAAAGTCGTGCGTTTGGTGTGCCCAGGGAGCACTGTCGAGGGAGGTGACCCCTCTCCTCCTCACTGCTGGGCCAGCGCTGGGCCCAGAGCTGGGTCCCCGGTATGAGAGAGACGGGGACAGACTGGAACAGGTGGCCCAGAGCCCAGTCTGCGGAGACACTGGGAGTGCGACTGGCGTGGTGCTGGGCAGCTTGGGCAGCTCACCCTGCTCCAGCCGGCGCGGGCTAGGGCACGGCAGGAGCTCCCTTCCACCCCCTGCAGTTCTGTGCTCTCCTGTTCCTTACTTCAGGTACAATAAGAATCTGAAGCATATGGTAGATCGTAGTTTGATTAAATTATGTAACCCTGCAATGATGAACTTAGTCATATACTACAGACCTGAAATCATTCCAGCTGAGATCACTGTCTAGTTTCACCACAGATGCTGAAGCAGGTTTTCCATTTCTCATGTCTAATTTTATTTCTAATAGAAATATGCACTATGAAGTAATCAGAGACCCATTTTTATTTCTGCCAGTCTTTATTTACATCTCGCTAACCTGGAGCAGCGTAACTTCGCTCGTGTCTCTCTAGCGCTCAGCTGTGGGATCGGCTGCTGGGCAGCAGGCACCAAGCGCTGGGGTTCTGGGTGCTGCTGTGGGGGCAGGACCAGGAGGGTGGCAGCCGCCCTGCCAGGGTGACAGCCTTGTGCCTCGCCAGGCCTGACGCTCCCTGGCTTTGGGCCGTAGCTGCTGCTGGAGACGCAAGGCCCTGTTGTAAGGGGCAGAAGGAAAACACTTGCTGTGGTCAGCGCCAGCTCTGCAGCTCCTGACATTCCAAGCAGGTTCCCTCTGGGACTGCAGCAAGTACTTTTCTGAGGAGACTGGGCTTTTTCTTGCATGGGGTGAAGAGAGCTGATAGTAAAATCACTGCTGAGAGTTGTCTCTCAGTGGTCTGCTGAGACGGGGCCGAGACGGCGGGGCATGCCGGATGCTCTGCAGCCGCTGCGCCGGCCCAGGGACACGATCACTCGCCTGCTGAATCCTTAGAGCTTAACCAGCGTGTCCCAGCAAGCACGCCTGGAGCAGCGCTGGGCCTGGGGCAGAGCCGGGTTCTGTCTGTGCTCAGCCCAGCTGACCTGCCCGCTCGCCTTTCCTCTACTTCAGTTGAGCTTCCTCTGAAGCGCTACCGCTGCAGATGGCCGGTGGATTGAGTTCTCTCTTCTCTGATGGTCTGCCGTGAATTTTCTTTCACATGTCGTTTCCTTTCATTCAATATCAAAGTTGAAAAAACAGTGTGATGTTTCTGAAAGACTAGAATTATTTACTGTTTCTAAACAGTTACATTAAAAGGGTGCAGCTCGAATGCCTGATCCTTGTTACTCACTGTTAGTTGCCAGGGAAATCATTCTTTTATGGTCACACAGAGAGAGAAGCCCAAAAGCAAAGTATCGAGTAAATAATTGCCTAGAATGCAGTTTAAACCGTTCTTTTCATTATGAGATCATGAGCGAAATGAACCAGCTTCAAACTGCTGTCATGTAGTAGTTGTTCATAGTAGCATTCAGATCAAAGGATTATGTTCCTGATTTCCCTGTGGTTTTTGTCTGCTGGACAAACTCTTGAGAAAGACGGTCTAAAAAACGCCTATTTTCAGATGGTTTAATAATGTTTTTAGGATTCTGTGGTACGGAATTTTGGCTATCATGTTAATTTTCAGGGACTGGGCTTTTAGTGTTTGGTACTTACCTACTTCTTTGTTAATTAGCGTATCTATTTCTAAAGCACTTCTGAAATGCATGGATTTGCAATTTACACAGCTACTAAAACATAAATAGCTTCTCTTACAGTTTTGGTTAGAATGTTACCTGTCCGAACAGGAGGTGTAGGGAGCTAACTTCCGAAGTCATGAACGCTCCAAGAGAGGAGGTTGTGGGTTTGGTGCTGCCCCCACATTGCCACCACGCACGGAGCTGAGCGGCCTGGGATTGCCACAGACGGCAGAGCTGTCATTCAGGAGGCACAAAGCCATGTACACTGCCAAAAATAATTTTATCGTAAAGTATATGGTCAATTATGATTGAATCAAGCACTCCCTTAAAACATACTGCCTTTGCAACATGGAACAGGTGTATTGCCGTTTGGTTATGCTGTGAGTTCAGGAACTACACACGTTTAACTGCCAGAGAATGCTAAGCAGATGTTGGTGTTGTATATGTAACTGGCATATGTGTTTTCTGCCTTCTTGTTTGCACTTTTTGATGATGTTTTCTCTGTTTTTCTGGGTTTTTTTTCTACTGCTCCTGTATTTTGAAATTGGAAGATGTTTTGAATTGGTTTAATTTTAACTCTTCTCAGGCAGTGTGAAATGATTGCTTAAGCATGTCAGATCTTACCTCTGCTGAGAAAAAAGTTAACATCATGATTCTTGCGAATGGATCATCAATGTGACTGACATTGTTTATTGTACTTCTGTTTTTAGAATAATATATAAATGCTCTATGTGTGACACTGTGTTTACTCTACAACCTTTGCTCTATCGCCACTTTGATCAGCACATTGAAAACCAGAAGGTGTCTGTTTTCAAGTGTCCAGACTGTTCTCTTCTGTATGCACAGAAACAGCTTATGATGGATCACATCAAGGTGTGTAGGCATCTTCTCTTGTTTCCTTCATAGATACCGTTTGTCATGCGATGTATGCTGTGAGAAAGTACTGTAAAAAGGCACGAAGTAACAAGATGACTGCTGAAAGAGGTGTTGAAAATTCCAAGAGAGTAATCTGTGAATAATGTACTCAAATGTTAAAGTGTTCTGGTTTGCGTGCTCTTCAGCACATCTGCGGTGTAATCACTAACTGGGTTTCTCTGTGGGAATGTTGATTTTGGCATACTGGGAATACCTCCGTGCACCGCGTTCAATAGGTCAGTTTATTAAAATAATAATGGATATAGTGAAGTCAATTAGTCTGATCCCGCTGAGTGTTGAGCTAAGTGTTACTGCACTTGCTAGGAGCTGAGAATGCAGAGTACTGCATAAAATCAAACCTTTGGTGTTCAGAATTCACCGTTAGGAACCAGTGTTCCTGAACAGGCATAGAGGTTATTTGCGTGTGTTTGCCTACAAAAATGAATACTCGCATGCTTTGAAGAAAACTTGAAGTGGATTTTCTCATAAATACCCTTTTAACTGAAGACTTACTGTCATCCTTGCAGTTCGTGTTTTTAATTTTTTAGCTGTGTATGTTAAGTATACAGTGTTACCTTGTTTCATAAATGCCGGATCTGTTGGCAGTGCTCAGTTTCTTTTGCCTTACTAACATCTGGTACCTGGTAACGGCTGACGCTATTTAGCCCATTGGCAGGTATTACAGTCCAGAATGGTGGCACTTGATTCCCTGGGTTTCTCTTGAAGTGACGTGTGAGACTTAGTAAAAATTGTATTCAGAGTAGGGGAAACCCAGACATCTTTCTCATCTGCTAAAACCATCATTTTGCATTTTAGTCTCAACTATGACACTTGTAGCCTCAGAAATCTCTGAAGTTGTGTTGAAAACAAGATCACAAGTCTTGAAAAAAACAGTTGCTCTTAAAGCCAATCTTAAGCTTGAGGAGGAGGTGGGGAAAGGCTGACCCAAGATGTTCAGAAATACAAGAACTGGGTATTTTGTTTCTGAACTAGTTCACATTTACTGTAAGAATTGTCTTCCATTTATGCCAGATACCTTACATGGTCCTGTGCAGCAACACAAAGTCCTGTTTTCTGTTTCCTTTGATCTACTTGTATTGCTTCTTCATTTAACTAAATAGGCAAGTTCCGTATATTGCAGTGTGTGTCTTATTTATGTAACTAATTTTTCTTGACTCAGGTAAAACTGTTGTTATATCTGTACATAACTACTTCTTTAATACCTTAAAACAACTGTTTTAGGAGCATGATCTGAGTGCAGTTAGCTATTCTTGCATAAATGAGAGTTGCTCAGCATCTCTCAGTATAAAGTTACTCTCGTTACGTACCGTTTGGAGACTATTTAACTCCTTTGGCTTTAGTGTTTCCTGCCAGCATTTGTACTTTCAAACAGTGCTGGTTTTATCATGTTTCACTATACATGATTTAGACATGTTGAGAATAAAATTGGAGACTTAGAGCGTGCACGTTCAATAACGATATTGTTCCTTTTTTTGAGAATTGCCTGTGCTTTTGCACGTAGGATGCGTGTATAGTAGTAGGAACAGCAGCAGGGAAGCATAAATTGGACTTCAGCTAAGGAGGAACGGAAAAGCCGGTAACAGGGTAGAGTTAAAAGCACAGAAGGGCTCGAGGAGAGGATGAGTGCCAGCCAAGGGCAGAGCTCAGCGCAGCGGCACAAAAGGTAATTGTGTGGTGTGGCGAGACATCAGCCATCAGGGCAGAGAAGACCTGGGCGAGGACAGAACAGAGAGGGATAGAAGCTCGGGAGGAGGTTATTTAAAGCCACAGAAAATAACCTAGAATAATTCTTGCAGGTGTGAATGTTTCTTCTCAGCAAAATGTACGTCTCTTCCTTTAATGGCTCGCTGGAACACAATTTCTCCCAGCCAGCAGGAGCAGGTGGCGCAGGTCTGGGCAGGAGGTGCAGCACTCCAGTTCTGCTGGTGGTAGTGCCGCGGTCACTGGGACATCGTGTTGTGCTTTAATGCTTTTGTTTCTTTTCAAATAAGAAATCGCTTGTCAGGTATTGTGTTTAAAAGACACTTAGAAAGTTGAGCTCTTGCATTTGACGTGGTGACAAGTTATGCTGCGGTGGAATCTCCAGGTCCCTCCTAAATTGCCTGAAAGTACAGGAGCCACCTCCGTACCACTTCCTTCTTGTCTTGGTGCGAAGGGGCCCTGCAGGCAGCCCTCTCCTTTACTGCACGGCTTCAACTTGTTCTTAGAGCCGCCCAGTTGGGCTCATGCACTTTGCTGTTTGATAACGTTTTAGTTTTTTCAATTACCGACTTTTCTTTTGAAAGTTGTTACACAGAAGAATGTGTTCTGCAGATCCGGTTGATATTTGCTGTAGAGCCAGCAGGTAGTCGCAAGAGCCACAGGATTTACGAAAGAACTTCATGCTGAAGTATTTTACTGGAGTATCAGATCTGTATTCCCAGGCTCTCAGAATCAAGAATGCCTTGAATGTCTTTTAGTTTCTGAGATTACCTGTAGGAAAAACAATTGCATTTGGGGTGGTTAGACACAACACCCCCACGGGTTCTAGTTGAGGTCAGTAGGTGAGATGATCAGAACACTGCCCGTGTAAAGGGCAAGTCGTGAGATGTGCGGGAGCCCTTGCCGGTGGATCCGTGCTCAGCAGCGTTAGGTCTGGGCTGCAGCGGTCCTTGTGCGCCCCCAGCCCTGCTGGCTTCTTCCCACTGACTCTCCGTTCACACCCAGAACTTGGACACACAGCTGAAGTCCAGGGCTTCCTGAGCTAGTGGTCCTCTTGGCATCGCACCAGCGTAGGGCACTGGCTCCGGCAGCTGGGGAAAGAGGAGGTGGAAGAGTTCTTCCTCTTACTGATGGTTTACTTCAAGGTAACTCAGTATGACGGGTCGCCACTGCCTAAGAGCTGCAGGGTGCCCGGGAACGGCTCGCCGGTCACACCCGAGCTGGCCCTGCTCTGGCACCCCGGGGACCTCTTCTGAGCACCGTTAGCAGTGTGGCCCCGAGGTAGGGTGCTCAGAACCTGAGCGTGGAGTAAGACAGGGCTTAGCTCAGCCTCAACGTGAAATATTAATATATCCTAAACAGTATAGTTGCCTGATCTTTCCAGAGTTGCTTTTCTTATTTACCACTGTGCCAAATCAAAATTCGTCAGTCAAAACCTTTCCCTTCCTGGAAATCTCTAGTCACATAGTCTGGATTCTCAACTAATAGGTAAGTGAGAAGTTAAACTTCACATAAAATACTTCCTGAGCCCTTTTCTCCTCCCTGTCAAACAGCAGTTTAAACTTCTTGTGTGTGCGTGTGAAAATCTGTAGCACCCGAAGACAACTTCTCTTTGGCAGATGGTGCCTGTTAGTGTTGGCTGGTTTCTCTTTGTGCTAGGCCTTGCCTTTTCTTAGTCGTGTCTCTTTAAGTTGAGAATGTGATCTGAGAGTAGTATGACAAAGAAGTAAACAAAGACTTTGGATTCAGAGGGTCTTTTGCGTTTTGTCAGTCCAGCTGTATACATCTATGTTAGTTTTGTCCTTTTTTCTTTTCTCTTTTATTGTAGTCAATGCATGGAACTTTGAAAAGTGTCGAGGGGCCACCAAACCTGGGGATAAACCTGCCTCTCGGTACTAAACCCACAACTCAGAACTCAGCCAGTCATAACAAAGAGGACACAAAATCCGTCAACGGAACAGAAAAGTTGGAGAAGAAATCTCCTTCTCCCATAAAGAAAGCAGAGCCTAAAAAAGTTGCTAACCCTGGCTGGAGGTGTTGGGAGTGTGATAGGCTCTTCACTCAGAGAGACGTTTACATCTCTCACATGAGGAAAGAACACGGAAAGGTAAATGGATAATACTCAGTGACAAAAACTTGTTACCTTTCAGAATTACTGTATTCAAAATCTAAACGTTTGTGGATGTGCTTTATTGTAGAGAGACTAGAACTGAGCATAAGGTAACCAAGTGTGCGATTCCTGAGTTTCCAGACCTTACTGGGAAGTGTTACAGACAGATTCACAGTTTTTTTATCCTCTTCCTGAGCTGGTTGAAGGTGAGCCAGCTGTAGGGTAGGAAAATTTGTAGCCACTGTGGCGTGACTCTCTGCCTGATCTTAAGAGTTGTTTACAAAAAAGAAATGTTCTTAGCCCAAACATGGGGTGGTTCTAACAGCTGGATTGTGTAGGTCTGCACTCAGCCAGGTAGCCATATGCTGAGCTTCCCAGGACTTGGTGTGTGTTTCCATGGAAGGACAGATGTTTTCTAAGCAGGAATTGTTTTGCCAGTCCCAACTTGCTGTGTATCTAATGGAACATCCTCTTTCTTCCTGTAGAGACAAGATGCTGTACAAGAAGTCATGCTGCACCAGATCACAGAACTCATTTTTCAGTTCTTTTGGGTGTGGCTGCCGTTGCAGAAACTAATGCATCCCAAATCCAATTTGGGTGTCTATCGGGAATTTAGGATGGGTGTGGTGAGCGGGACAGGTGCCCCAGGCAGTGCCCTGGGGGCACTGAGCACAGCCCTCGCCCTGCTGACGACCCTGTGCTGGGCATTGCTGGGCGAAGAGACCTGGGCTGGTTCTCAGCAGAAGCCCTAGTATGACCTCACCTCTTATTTTACTTGATCAGTTCTTCCCAGAGCATTGCAGTCACAAGCATACTGCAAAACCGTACTGCAAAGTGTGGTGATTAATGCTTTGGCATTAATGAGGGTGCCTTGTGTGTACACAGTCAGGTTTTCACCTTTAACAATTTAAGAGCGAAATATGTTGATTTCCTCTTACTTTAACTGGCCTTTAACCGTGAAGAGGAAGGCTAGGTTGAACAATACTGCGCCTCTCACAGCTTTATGCCGACCAGCCCCAGTCAAATTGCCGTATCGTGTTTCCGAATGGGCTCTGTCACGTTTGCATGAACGACCTTTCAGCGCTGCTTTTCTGCGCTTCCCTCACACTCCTTCTCATCTCGGTCTTGATAGCAGAAGGGCTCTCATCTCGCTGCGACGGCCCTCGCTCCTCTAGCCATTCCAGACACCGCTTCTGTCCGCCTACACACCTCCCACCGTTCCCTCCAAGCTGTGTAGGAAACCGTCGTTTTCAGTGATGGTGTCACCTCTGCAGACCCCCAGCAGCCTGGCTGTAGCTGTTCTGAGCAGTGTAGCCATTAGGAAGAATTCGAACATCAACACAAAGGGCAGCACTGAGAGCACAAATATTAGATGAATGGGTTTCAGTTCCTTAAGCATTTCTGTGTGGCTTGAGCCTATTATTATGTAGGACTGAGAATTCTTTTTATTATTATTACTATTACTGTTAGGCACCCAAGAATGACTTATGTCATATTAAAATGTCCATGTGGGTTATTGTGCATCTCCATCATTTAAGAATTTGTGACTTTTCAGAGGGTAAAAATAAGTGAGCCAAGCCCTTTATTGCGTGAAGAAAACCCTTGCTATTGAGCGCTTTTCCTTCCTCTTACCAGAAGGTTCAATACGTGCACTGCTTTTACTGAGCTTTTTTAATTAATGTATTTTTCTTCTTTCTTTTTTTTTTTTAAGCAAATGAAGAAACATCCATGTCGACAATGTGACAAATCTTTCAGTTCATCCCATAGTTTGTGTCGTCACAATCGTATCAAGCACAAAGGCATTAGGAAGGTTTATACGTGCTCGTAAGTCCTACTTTTATTTGCTTAGATGTAGAGTCTAAACCAGCAAAACACAATTAGTTGAACTTCTTTTCTTGATTATATAAAAGCCGGTGTCTCATTAATTCAAATGAATAGTTACTTGTGCAGATAGACAGGCCAAGCTCTTTAGACTGTGCTGCATCCATAAAACACAGCAGGCTGCTGAGAATGCCTGTGCATAAAGTCTGCTCATTCACTCTGAATGTAGATTGCTCCAATGTTGCTCATTTTGTTTTGTAATTGTGCTCGTTTTCTTATAAGAATTACCTGTGCAATTGATTGGGAAAACACTGTCTCTATCTTCAGTAGATTGTACTCTGGTCTGGATATATTTACTAGTCTTTCCGATATTCTTCAGAATACTACGACTGCTGTTAAGCCCGGCATTGGAATCTGTGCACATCTGCTTTGTGTTTTTGTAGGCACTGCCCAGATTCAAGACGTACTTTTACCAAGCGGTTGATGTTGGAAAAACACATTCAGCTGATGCATGGTATTAAAGACCCTGATGTGAAAGAAATGACCGAATCAACCCATATGGAAGAAAGGGAAGTAAAGGAAGACACAAAGGTAATCACGTAGGAGATGCATTCAGTCACTGAGAGTGATTTTTTTCTGTGTGGGTGCTGAGGATCTTTAGATAGGTACAGGTGTTTTGATCCCATGAATGTCCGATCTTCTGTGAAGCAGAGCCCAAAAAGTATCCCAAAGGTTTCAGCAACAGGTTCTGTAGCGCTTCAGCTGGGCAGACTTTCGGTTTGGTTCCACCACTAAATGACAGAGAACATACCCCTTAGTGGTTTGCTTTAGGAGCAGTTAAGTATCGCTTAGTAAGGAGTAATAATAAAGTAGTTAAAACAGAGTTGCAGAAGGTGGTGCTGCAGAGGTCCTGGGCTGACACTCTGCTGCATTCTGTGTACAGCTGAAGTCTCCTTGGGGGTGTGCTTGGATGCAGTCACGCTGGCAAGTATCCGATGCAGTTTCTGTGGTGTTTTACGTGCTGTAGGTCTGTCAGAGCTGACGAGACACATTTTATGTGCAGCTGAGTAAAGAAAGCCCCTAGTTTTCCAACGTGTACAACATACATTTGCTTGTATTGGTTCAATATTTTATTTGTCAGAGTCATACTGGAATCTGCCAAGGAAGAGTTTTTGAAGTCTGCGAGTCACAGACTGTTATGAAAAGAACTGCATATTTATAGAACTGCGTATTTATGTTTCCCTGATCGACCACTTACGGCTTTTTCCAGGTCCCCAGTCCAAAGCGCAAACTGGAAGAACCCATCCTGGAGTTCAGGCCTCCACGAGGCGCAATCACTCAACCGTTGAAGAAGCTAAAGATCAATGTCTTCAAGGTTCACAAGTGTGCTGTTTGTGGCTTCACGACAGAAAATCTCCTGCAGTTCCACGAACACATTCCTCAGCATAAATCTGACGGCTCTTCGTACCAGTGCAGGGAGTGCGGACTCTGCTACACATCTCACGTGTCCCTCTCCAGACACCTCTTCATCGTCCATAAGCTGAAGGAGCCTCAGCCAGTATCCAAACAGAACGGCTCCGGGGAGGATAATCAGCAGGAAAACAAACCCAGTCACGAGGATGGGGCGTCCGACGGCGCGGCGTCCGACAGGAGGTGCAAAGTGTGCGCAAAGACTTTTGAAACGGAAGCGGCCTTAAACACTCACATGAGAACACATGGCATGGCCTTCATTAAGTCCAAAAGGATGAGCTCAGCTGAAAAGTGATCAGAGTTTTTGGGACGCAGAGATCTCTCTCCACGTTGGAATACTAAATGACATTTTTGCTACAGAAAGTTCACGGTATAATAGTGTTAAGAGTACTGTTCAGGCTGTTGCAATATATTCTGCATAAAAGTGTCCCACTCACCTCATTGTCTATGCCCTCAAAACCATTGAAGCAGTATTTGAGTTGAAAAGAGTTTGTATATATTTAAACTAATAACTTTTATACTCTTTGTTATGTGTTTGTATCTAGTGGAAAATTTTGTTCTTTCTGTTTTGTTTCTGTTTTTTTCTAGTAAGTTTCTTTAAAACAGAGCTCTGAAGGCTGGGGCAGTTCCTTAGATTCTCTTAAACTGTTTCTTACTTGCTGGCTTCTGGGAGAGAGCGTCGCCAGCGGAGGTGTGGCAGAAGGTGGTGCTTGGACCGGAGAGGGGAGGGGAAGCAAGCGAAGGTGAGATTTTAAATTCTAAGAACTTGTGCTTCTGAATGCCTAAGGAAGCTTTTAAACTTTCTCTTACATATATATATATATATTTTAAAAAAAAAAGGGGGGAAAAAAAAAAAGAAGGAACAGTACCTCTGCATGTGTAAGATGCAGTGCTGGTTTTAGGTGGCAACACCGGAACAGGTGCAGACCCCCTAAACTGATAAAATACTTTTGAAGAGTGTAATTGCACAACTCTCTGTATCATGAAGTGATTTTTTAGGCCATCAGGTGCTCGTGATCAAAGCTCAAATTGTTACAAAAGGGCTGGGCTGCTCTGGATTTAACAAGTAAGATGTAATTAGAAGAATAGGTTTATAATGATGATGTTTTTTGTCATGTAATTTATTAAACATTATATAGAAGCGAGTACACGGCATTATGTATTTTCCCTTATTTCTGGTTATTGAGAGAAAACAGTTAACCCTCACTGCAGGGGTTGGTGTTCCCAGCTCTGTACGCTAATGCCAAATGTTCTGGTGCTCAGTGTCACGTTACACCCACAGCTGTGCGGAGCGAACACACCGCCCGGGTCGGGCAAACCGGGGCTCTGTAGCTGCAGCACAGCCCACGGGAAGCTGGTTCAGCCATCTCAGCCGTGTCCCACGTCCCCAGTTTCGCTTTCACAAAGTACAAAAAGGTACCATGCTGTCCCTTTCGTATAGAGTTCTCTGTGAGAGTTATATTTTTTGGTTGGTTTCTGCATTTTATACCTTGTATGTATCCCTAAAAAAAAAAAAATTTTGTACTTTTTTTTAAAACAAATTGTGTATATATAGATAGCTGCATGATTTACAGTAGTAGTTGTTCGGTTCCTTAAAAGTCTTGCTGCTGTCAGATGTTGATATACACTACGTCCATCACAACTGTATTAAACACATTTCATATGTAAATAAATGTGGAGCATTTTGCCCCTGAAGATTTGTGAGATTCTGTTATTTATCATTGAATTCCAACAGTTTTAAAGATGGAAGTGTTTGAAAAAAATACGAATCCTTCTCGGCCACTTCTGTAAAACTTCTTAATCACACTGGAAGCTGTGTATCGGATGCGTGACTTCTGCTTTCTCTCTTCATCCTCCTCCTTCGTTTGGTTCGTGAGTAAACGCGTGTTATCCCGTGTGTATTACTCGCATATGGAGTGGTTACGAGGTACTTCTCCGTCCTGAAACACCCAGCTGGTGTTGCAGGACCTCCGTGTGTAGCACGCGCTGCCGCCCATCACCGCCCCACCCGTCGCACGGTTACCTCTCTGGCACTTGTTTGTTGCTGTGCACTGTCAACTGTACAACAAGTGAGTTACCACTATGCAGAATGGTGTTTTGTATACCGTGAGCAGATAATAAAAGTTAAATTTTCACAGCCATTATCAACACTTTAGGTTATTTTCTCTTTTCACTTCCTTGCACTTGTGCGAACCAGTAGCAGGTCATTGCCGGTGCTGCCAAGATGTGAAACGCGGGCAGTTACCGGCCGGTGCCCCGGGAGCTGTTGGGCAGGAGGGGAGGTGGGCCCCGCCCTGCCTGTGCCCCAGGACGGGCGCTGCGGCTGCGCATGAGGTCTGACACTTGAGTTGTTTGCTTTTAATTAATGTTGTGGCACTGACAGTGAATTACAGTGATGGTGTTCGTATTCCTCCTTTCTACACCTTCTTTCCTTTCAGGATTTAGCAGTAGTGGATTGAACTTCATAAACTCTGTGAGGTAGGAAAGGGATTATTTAGGCTCCGCTGTTTTGCAGCCACTCTTTTGGTTGAACACAGAGGTACGTAATGCGGCACATCGGCTCCAGCAAGCAGATTAGAACAGGAACACTTTAAGGTTTCTGGGAGCATTAAGGCAGGCAGGAAGACGCTCTAGTGTCAGGTCTGGGTTGCCGTGTGGCTGCTTCGCTCTGCTTGCCCTGTACAAAAGCGGGGATCGCTGATCTCTGCAGAGGCAGTGCCTGACAGGTAGATAGCTCTGTGTGTAGGAATATATATATATATATACACACACAGGTATATTCTGCCCCTCTAAGTGACTGAGGAGCGCTTTGGTGGGGAAAAGCGCAGCTCTTGAGGGCTGCTGCTGCTGCCCAGGCTGTTGGTGACAGGGTGGCGAGGCTGGCCGTGGTGCGGCAGGTGCCGTGCCGGGGCTTTGCCCGGCGCAGGGTGTCGCGCCGGCAGCGCACGGGCCCCACGCCGCCCTGCGCGCGTCGACCCTGGGAAGCAGCACAGAAACGAGTCAGTGAACGCTACTACACGTGTGGAAAAAAAACCCACACCACAAACCACTCGGGAATGTTCCAAATGCATCTTCACGGGGCCAGGCACTCGCCTGTCATCGGGAAAGTAAGTGAAGATGACAGCATGGGGGTTTACAGCGAGGCAGCGTGGAGCCGGCCTGCGCATTGTGCGCGGGGCACTATGAAGGCGCTTTCCAAAGCGTTCAATTTGCCAGCGACAAAAAACGCCCTCAAGAACGGCAGAGAGACCGTGGCGAAGGAACAATGGGCGAGGGGAAGTGGGACGCGGGTCGGGCTTCGTGCTGCGCCGTCAGCCCCGCGGGGAGCGGCACGCGCCGCGGCAGGGCCGGGGGCGAGGCGGGCACCCCCCCGCCCGCAGCCGGGGGGCACCACGGGCAAGCACCGAGGGGCACCGGACACGGCCCAGAGGCGATGGGCCCGCCGGCCTTCGGGCAGGGTGGGCACAGCAGAAGTGGAGCCTGGCTGACCACAGTCTGCACTTCCAGCCTTGTCTGTGGGGCTTTTATTATCATTTCTGTGGGGCGTTTACAGACGCGCGGCTTGACCTGCTCAAGGCCCAAATGTTCTTAACCTCTGCGCATCTGGGGAATTCAGTCCAGCAGGCCTATTTAGTTTTAAAAGGATTTTTATATAACTCTGACCTTTTCATTCTGTTAACATTACCTTTCTCAGCACACCTCGCATACACACACAGCTGCCAGGCCAATAATGGGACACAGAAAAACCTACTGTATTTTAAAACCTTTCTCAAATATTAGGGCAGTTCGGGAGTCAATTCCTTGTGTTTGAATTTCAGATTATTACTAAAAGGTTATCTGTCTAGGCTCCCGGAAGGACGACGGGTGGGTAACGGAGTGAGGAGAGAAATGAGCACAGAACGTGGCAAACAGAAGGCACGAGTGTGGCTGACCTACATCCCCGGGCTTCGCCCACAAACTGGGTTCTGTAGCCAGAGGTGGCTGCAGAAGGAGCGTGAAAAAAACCAAACCACAGGCACTACAGTTTTCTTCTCTGACCCCCAGGTTTCTACCCTGCAGGAAAAAATGTGCTTGGAGCCGTAATGTTACTACTAGCAAAATAATCTGAGCGTCGCATCCTTCACAGATATGTCCCCTAATGTGATTTGGCAGAAGCCTTTATCCAGTTCATTTATTTTATATCCTTAAATTCTGCTTTCCTGTATTCAATGATTCTAATGTGATGGTGGGGATATGGATGCACAGCGTTATAAGAATTGCTCTCTCTGAGTTCGTCCACCACTTGGCTTGCAGTGCCATAGCTCTGTGTGCCAGATTTATATTGAAGGTCAGATACAACAATATTTCCTGGTCTAAGTGGCTGTCACTTTCTAAGTTAAAATGCAGAACAATCCCTGACAAATGCAATCAGGCTGTAATTGGAGGAGCTGCTGTCTCAAAATATCACTTGCTCATTACATTTACATACTGTTCCTGTTAGCAAGATGAGCAGAGCCCTTTATATGCTGAGAAATGTCTCTTTATCAAGCAGCACCACCATCGCTCCAGACGCTCTACCTCACTGAGATGTTTCCCGCACGTGTCGTGCTCCACTCACGTCATGTCAGGCACTTGCCAAGAGCTCATGAGAGTCAAGGCACAAGCACCAAATCGCAGACTCTGCAGCCAGAGGCCTAATTCACCTCCAGTGAACTCCGTGACCAGAGGCCAGACTGGTGCTATGACTGAAGCCTTCAAGTGCCATCACATATAGAGTTTCCTTTGCCGAGGGCGAAGCCCGTCACACCTCCCAGCCGAGCACAGACCCTCTCTGGGAAGGGCCCCAGGTGGCGTAATTTTCGAGACACAGCTCCGAAAGATCTACGGTACAAACATTGAAGTCACACATGCAGAGCATGGGAAGATTTCGAAATATATGCAACCTTTAATAATCTAAATCATCCAGATGGTAAAATAACAAAGCCACCAACAGAAGTGTGGGTGATTCTAAGCATCTGTGGAGAAGAAAGAAAAGCATTTTCCTAATACGTTTTCCTTGAGTCACCACGAACAAGGGGTGGGTAAAGCGTTTCTGGGCTTTGGGACTCTGATCAGCAGCAGAGCGACAGGCGGAGACCCCGCGGTCTCGGAGCGAAGCGTGGGTTTGCGCCTTGGACAAAAGGCCGTCACGTCTTGTTAACAGAAAACCTGCGCCGCTCGCATCCTGCCGGGCCTCGCCCCAGAGCTGCCCCCCGGCTGCCCTGACGCGGCGAGCTCCCAGCGCCAGCCCGGCCCCCGCGCCCCGGCCCGCACAGCGGCGGGCGGCGGCGCCAGGACTCGCGCTCTGGATTGTCTCCATCAGGAACGACGGCGCGGAGCGGGCCTGGCCCTGCCCAGAGTCCGTCACCTGCCGCCGCTTGTTCTGCGTCGCAGCAGCCACCGCCAGGACCCCGCTGGCCCCGGGGCTGCCCCGCCCGCCCCGTCCAGCCGCCGCCGCCCCGGCACCGGCACCGGGACCGGGACCCGGCTCGGCACTAGGGCCGCGCCCCCTGGTCCCGCCCCGCCAATGGGCTGCGCACACGCAGCGGCGTCCCCGAGGGCAGCTGCCGGCAGCTGCCTGATCCAAAAGATGCCGCTCAAGAGGCCGGTGTCGCCGCTGTGTTGCCCCGCGGGCGGGCTTGGCTCGTTCCGTCGAACCGAGGGGTCTCCGCGCCCACCGAGGGCCCACTCGGGCAGCAAACTGGACGGGCATCTACTGGGCAGGAGGCCGAGGGTCCTCTCCCTCAGGTCCCTTCGCAGTGGTGCATTCTGGGAGTTGTAGTTCGGGCGGCGGCCGAGGCCCGCGGCGTGTGGGCGGGGCGGCGGGAGCAGGGGACTACAACTCCCGGGGAGCCGCGGGGCCGCCCGCGCCGCGCTTCCCCCGGGCCGGCGGCGCGAAGGTGTGTGTGTGGGGGGGGGTCTTCCGCCTTGCGTCTCCTCAGGAGCTTCCCGGCGCCGGCCGGGCGGGCGCGGCCCGGGGGCCCGACATGGATCTCTTCGGGGACCTGCGGCGCATGAACAAGCGGCAGGTAGCGAGCGGCTGCGGGCCGGGCCCGGGGGATGCCGGGCGGGGCGGAGCGGAGCCAAGGCCGCCCGAGATCCCGCGGGTTCGGAGTGGCCGGGACTGGGAGTGGGGCTGAGGCGGGGGCGGGGGCCCGGGCCCGGGGCCCGAAGGTCTCCGAGGGGCAGCTGGGCTCCCCGCCGCTCCCGGGTCCGTGGGTGCAGAACCCGGCTGTGAAAGTTCCTTGGTTTGGGGTTTTCTTTTACCATGTTTTAATCAATTATTTCGCATAGTAAAAGAATATTTCAGAGTAGGTTTTGAAGCGTGACCGGTGCTAAGTTAGGAGGGTCGTACACCTGAAAATCCCGAAGTACGTCTTTTTTGAACTGGAAACTCCGGGACTTTCTGGTTCCGTGTTGTACCTCAGCGAGCCCCGCTGGAGTGTCTTTGTAAGCTGCCAAGGACCAAACAAACAGACGAGCAAAAGTAGTAGGGTGAAGAATGTGTATCTGCTGCTGCGATGGCCGGCAAAGCAATAGAGTTTGAGGGCAGAAAGTTAGTCAAATCAGTAAAAGATTTTCTGCATAAGAAATTCCTGCCTGACAATAGCAGGAAGTGATCCCTTATAATCTGCCTTTTACTCCTACAGCTCCTCTTTTTCAACAAAAATAATTGTTCGAAGTAAAAAGCCTACTACTGCTGATCTTGTGCTGTTTCTTATGTGTGTTTTGAATACTTCAGAGCTCGGGTAGGCATCAGGGATGTGATCAAAATAGATTTGATCACTTACCTGTATTTTAGAAGTCTTTGCTGCTGAGTTCATAGCTTCTAGCACTAACAGCTGGAAGTGTTGCACAGGTGAAATCAGCTGAGATGGAGCCGCCAAAGGAGGTGTGTGTTCACGCTGCGGTGCGGTTGGGTTGCCCGTAAGGCAACCTGTTCCCTGAGGCTTCTGCTGGAAGGTGACTTCGGCGTAACAGTCCACGTGCCTCAATTGTGACTCTTTGGTGTACGTGGGTTGAAGTTTTATGTTGTGCTTCCAAATACAACACGGTCACCTTCTAAAACTCGTTTTTTTCTCTTGTATAGCTTTATTACCAGGTCTTAAATTTCGCTATGATAGTGTCATCTGCCCTTATGATCTGGAAAGGACTGATTGTCATTACTGGGAGCGAAAGCCCAATTGTTGTGGTGCTCAGGTAGGTCAGTGTGAAGGCTTTTGTCTTAAAGTGCAGATATTGTTTTGTCCTTTGTCTCCTCCCCTTCCCCCTCTGGGTGATTTGGAGTGTGAAATCCCACTTACTTAAAGAAGTACTCCAACACTTACTTTTATCTAGCTCTGGTTTGGACACTTACAAAAAGCTGCTTTCATGATCACAGTCCAGATTTTGTCGCAGTTTGTAGAAGCAGTAGATACGTGAAAACCTTTGAAAATCGAGATTTGTTCACTTAATACCTAATGCTAATAAACTCTATCTTTCTTTTTTGTAGCGGCAGCATGGAACCAGCTTTTCACAGGGGAGACCTGTTGTTCCTCACAAATTTCCATGATGACCCAATCAGAGCTGGTGAAATAGTTGTTTTTAAAGTTGAAGGCAGAGACATTCCAATAGTTCACAGAGTAATCAAAATACATGAAAAGTAATGCACTTTGGATTTTTCCTTGTTTCTAACTGTTCTTTCCTTCACCATGGTTTTCAGTTACATTTTGGTTTGGTAGCATGGCATGGAGTAGGCAAGTGAGGATCTGCTGTTGGATAAAAGTCACCTCTCGGATGTGTTGTCCCCACTTGGGTGTCACTTCTTGAGACCCTGACTCCTGACCCTCAGCGAAGTCGCTTGAGTTCGAAGCAGGAAAACCTCTCCCAAAAGCCTTGTGTTATGATGCCGCTTTCCTAAGGGAGGATTTTAGGGTCTACCTCATCTGAAATCTGTGATTTAAATTCATTCTCTAATGTGCGATAACTTCACAGGATCTTGTTCCACAGTTTGTAAACAATGGAGAAAAAACCAAAACCAACCACCACCACAAACGAACCCCCAAAACCTCTTAGCAGAGTATTCTTCAGTATTTCAGAGTTAAATTGCTCTTCTGTTGAATGTGCGGAGGGCTGGGTTTGGTTTTTTCCCCAGATGGGCACATACTGCTTTTGTTATTCAGCGCCTGCTCTGGGAGAGCCTATCCTTGGGAAGTCTGTCTTGTAGTTGCTTACATCAAACGACAATCTGGAGTGTTTTAAAAAGCATTTCCTGTTAAAATCTATTGACTCTGTCAGTAATGTTTATAGTGGTAATTATTTAATGGTGTCTGTTAAGCAAATGAGACTGGAAGTAAACATTGTTATCTAATCTTGTAGCACTTTTCATTTTCATGGTGCTTTGTAGCTGTTAATTGAGGTTTTTAAATTAAGTGACATTTAGTTTATCACCTCGTTGCCTTCTAGAGAAAATGGGAACATCAAGTTTCTGACTAAAGGTGATAATAATGAAGTTGATGATCGAGGCTTGTACAAAGAAGGTCAGAACTGGTTAGAGAAGAAAGATGTTGTTGGAAGAGCAAGAGGGTAAGAAATGCAAAATGTCTATGTTCTTTGTAATTAAATAGAAAATTTAGAACTTGAAGCAGTTCCTCTGTTGGTACGGACTCAGTCTGGTATGGTATGGTTTTTAATTGCTTAAAGAAAATGGTAATTAAAAAAACCCTGCTTTACCTGGAGAAGTTGTTTTCTGTAGTCCTCTCACTGGTGTGGACAGTGGGAATTATTTTTTTTTTAAATGGCACACTTAACAAATAATTCATCAGTAAATATGAAATTAACCAACTTACCCTTGTAATTGCTAGAAATTGCTAGGAAATTATTTCCACATTCCACAGGAATTTTGTGCGAGGTTTGAGCTTTTGACTTTATCCTCTTCCCCAGCTGAAGTGAAATCTCTTAAGATTATTTTTTTTGGTCAAATATCGTGATTGAATTTTTGTCTTAAGAAAAAAAAAAATCTGTTTCCCATTAAGGTATGCATTAGTGACAGGCATAAATAATTGGTTTACCCTAAAATACTTAAGAGTGACACGGAAACGTTTCCATGTAATGTTTGAGGGTCATTTTTACATTAATCTGTTTTGTCGATTACAGATTTTTGCCTTACGTTGGTATGGTAACTATAATAATGAATGACTATCCCAAATTTAAGGTACGTACACAGATGTTTTGAGTAGTTGAATTCGAGTCTATGAAATAGCAAGAATCTTGCGTATAAGAATGCATGTTAATAAATTTGTTTCTGTGGTTTGGTGCCTAATGTAGAATTAGCTGTGTTCTCTTGCTTGCTTTAGCTTGTCTGTTATCCGGTAGAATTTAATATTTATAATAAATTGAAAACATTTAATTTTTAGGAATTTCTTAAATGTATACAGCTGTGACTCCTATTTATGATGAGTGTGGTCACTCATTCCCATAATTCTGTAGGAGCAGGGCTCTGTACTTATCTAGGAGATGTAATGTTGGAGAGGGCACACTTTGAACAGTTTAATTTCAGCGTTTCTATGAAGAGAAATTATAATCAGTCTTTATTTTCTATTTTCTCTTGGAGTATGCTCTTCTGGCAGTAATGGGAGCGTATGTACTGCTGAAACGTGAATCCTAAAAAAAAAAAAGACGACAACTCACTTTTTCAAGAGCCAAGTTAAATATACAGGCGAGAAAAGCTAATATATTTTGGAAGTTTTCATTTCTGCATACAGTTGCAAAACTGTGCAAGCTTTTTGTCTTGTCTAAATAAACCGTACAACTAATGAGTAGAGCTTGTGTCTGTTGGTTAATTGTCTGGTGGCGTATTTACCGTCTTGGATCGATGCTGCTTTCAATTAGCTGGCGTTGGTTTTTTATTTTATTAGGTGTCATTCTGATTAAGAAATGAGAAATGGACACTTAGAGCTTTCCCCTGAATTTGAAACTTGCTTCTTTGTGGTGCAGGGACAAAAAACCCTGGTGGCCAGGTTTTTAGGGACTGTTTCTGGAATTCGGGCTGTTAGCCATTCCGCCGTTACGTTCCCAGCTATAAAACAAATGTAGCAAAAAGGTTTGATGGGGCTTTCTTGACACTTGTGAGTTACCGAATAAATAGATCACCACTGTGCTTGAGTGGTATTACCAGTAAGGATAAGACATTGCTCATGTTCTGGATTTGAGGAGGTGGTGTTTTCTCCTGCCATACGATGCCTAGGTAGCGTTAAACATAAAATTGGTTCCTTTTAAATCTTACCTGATCACTGTCTTACGTGAAATTCTGAATTCTTCTTGGCTTCAAATGTCAGTGCCGCACCTTCAGCAAAGCAGAGCTTGTTTACCTTGCCTGCTTTGGTTTTGGAGCTCTGAGAAGGAACAGCGTGGTGCTTTTGTCCTATGGGGTTTTGTTTCTTCTGTAGTCCCTTACCTCTACATAAATACGCTATTATACAATAATGGCACCTCTTCTGTTGTGACAGCTAGCGCTGAAAGGCAGACAACTGCTGAATTTGTCCGAGCAATATTACTTCTTTTGTGTCCCACTAAGTAGTTTTCATGACAAACTGCATTATAAAAATGACTTATTTTGTGTTAAATTGTGTAGAAATAAAATTGAGTATAATAACTGGCATGTCAGAATAATTTAGATATCCTTAATGCAGTGTTCCCTGAAGTGGACCATTGCAGTTAAGAAAAAATAATTTAATTTTTGGAAGCAGTGTATGTGTAGTAAGATTTTCATTTTTTTCCTCACTGTCAGTATTGCTGAAATCAGAATTTATTCCTATCCACCTACCCTCATGCAATCACAGTCAGCTCTAATTTTGACTGGGGTTTTGGACACCACCCAAATGACAAATCCGATGTGTTATTACGGGGGTTTATTCCTGTGTTGAGGAAACATGGATATGTAAAAAGGTGCAAGGGTAACATCTAAATATGTGGGTTCATGCTCAGAAAAAAAAAGTGGTAATTCCTGGGTATGCTATCCAGTGTCTTGGTTTTTAGCTCTTCTTGATAACCCCTAACCCACAGAGCGGTGTTGAAGCGCAGCCGACGGTGCTGCCGCATCTGCCCTGCCTGCAAGGGGCCGGGTTCTGGCTGGGGCCGTGTGGCCGCGGCCCCCGTGGGGTCAGATCGGGCTGGGTCCCCTGAGCTTTTTAAAGCCTCACAACTTGTTCCTTTCACAGGCTGTTCACGTGCCCGTTCATGCAACAAGTATGTGTCTTGTCCCATCAAGTTGTTCAATGGTTGCTTGTCCTCTTCGATGATGGGAGGTTTTGGTGCGGGCACCTTTACCTGCTTGCACAGTTTCATAATATTTTTGTTCCATCTGCACCTGGAATTCATTGGTCTTCTGCTGCCTCCAGGTAGAGTGGGTTTTTAATTCATTTCTTGAGTTATCCCTGGAACCATTCCAGGTCAGGCTGGACGAGGCTCTGAGCAACCTGGTCTGGTTGAAGACGTCCCTGCTCCCTGCAGCAGGGCTGGCTCAGGTGACCACTGAAGGTCCCTTCCATCCCGAACCATTCTGTGAGGCTGCGACTGATCCCTGCCCTGCATCTGACACAAGCTCTGTGCCCACGGTTTGCATCCATATTGCTCTCCACTCCCCAGGAGCACGAATGTGGCACTGGCGCTTGAAGCACTTTGGTTTTTTTCCAGGAAAAAAAAACCAAAACCGTGCTGGCTAATGCAGGACATGATCGCACATCGCTTCAGTCAAGCTTCAGTGGTCTAGGACTTCTTCAAATACAGCACCGACAGTATCAAATGTCTTAAAACGTGCCTTACTAAATAAATGTGTATTATTTCATATTGTTCAGCCTCTGTAAAGTTGTGGAGCCCTTTTCTGAAAAATGTCTTCAGTTCTTCAGGGAACCTTTACTGCAGAGAGTCAATTTTCAGCTTATTTGCAGAAGGCCTGCTCTGAGTCCAGGTTTGAAGTGCTGTTCAGCACCTTCAACATTTACAAAGTATTCCTTAGTGATTGTGCTCTGTTATTACATCGGTAACATGCTTAAACCATTGTTTGTTCTGTACTTATCTTATAGCTGTCTCCAACATCAGATCACTACAAAGAAAATTATGAAAGGCACACCATTCTTCTGTCATCCCGCTTTATTTCTGTAAAATCTGCCCTGCTGATAGAACAATCAGAGTTGTTTAAAAGGTAAAGAAAGCAAATTAAGGAGTGTTACTGCGATAATAGCATTTAAAACCCATTTATGTTTTCCTGCCATGGAGTGTGACGATAGTTAACTTTGCCATGGGATTTTTGAAAATTAGGAAGGTATTTTAAAGTGGAGAGAGCACAAATTTATGTTATCATATTTCTTCTATAAGAAAGCAAGCTTGTCTTAAACGAATCAGTCACAGCTGATAACGTGTTTATTGTACCTGGCTCCTTCTCTGTTGTGAGGGGTCCAGTATATTACTTTTGTATATTATCGAATTATTAGTTTTCTGAAAAGGTTAATAAAAACTAAGAATAAATCCATACCACCTTCTTTTCTCTTTATGAACAGGTAAATAAAGAAGTGCTAATAATGCACAAATATACTCAGAGAGCGGCCTGCATCCTCAGCTGGACTGAGGAAGAGGTGATGAGGCCGAGGAGAAAGGACAGATCTTGGGGCTGACCCCTCTGTCCCTACTGGTCATACCCAGCTGTCCAGCATCCAAGTGAGCCGATGAGCACAGAGCAGGTGTGGTCCAAACCACATGAAAGACCTGCCAGGGTATGTAACATGTTAGTTGAAAGGTTCTAGCGGGAAAAGGCACATGGTGGAAGAGCAGTTGCCAGCCTGGGCCAGGTAAATCCCTGGTCTTGGAGGGGACAAGAGCCATGGCATGCAGACAAGAATCCTGTCTGCCAGCGCAGGTGTGGAGGACTGGGTCGGTCTGTCGTGACCCCCCATCCCAGGCTCACATGAATTTTGGTTTGAAAGCTGATTGCCAGTCGTTCTGACAGCACAAGGAAGTTCCCAAGAACTTTCTGTTAGATGTTTTGATCCCAAAAGCCATGCCAGGCAGGTATACCTTGCCCCAGGTATACCTTGCAGGTAAGTGAAGCGGAGTTAGTGACGTGTTCAGTACAGGAAAATCCTAATTAAAAGACAAAATCCATACCCAAATTTGACCAGCTCTCTAAATCGGTATTTTTCACTGTAACTTTAATCACCTAAAGAGCAAGCTAGTTTATGCTTTCATTAAGTCCATAATACAAGGTATAAAAATGGAACTGCATGAAGAACAGTCACAAAGTAGCTCAAGGCAGTGCAAAACGAGATTTAAGGTGGAGGCATAGCCTTTATTTAGCACATGAAGTGTGTGAAGACACGGGGAGGAGGTGTGTGCGTGCGTGTGCGTGCGCGTACACCAAATATGAGAAAGGTTTATTTGTTCACATACTGCTTGCAGTACAAGAGACTTAGGACTACTGGACAACAAGGACCTGAGCAGGAATTCATGGTTTGGCGTTACCAGCCAGAGCTTACTAAGAGCGGTGGTGTTGTGTGCAGCTGTATCTGACCTGCTCGACAGAAGGCTTCACTACCGCTTCATGTTCTTAATTCTCGGTAAGCCCTACATAACACAGCAGAAGCAAACACCAGAAACAGTTGAGACGAAGCAAGCAGAAATGCTGTGCCAGACTGTGCCTAGTGCTAATACTGGAGCTGTAGCTTCAGAGAGCTGCATGTTTTTCTTTGGTTTTGTTTCTTTTGTTTGTTTGTTTTCAGAAAATGGACAGTTTCCTGACTTTTCCATTTCCTGTCTTCAGTTGCAAGGAACAATGAGAATTTCCCACGGATGGCAATATTTTATGTGATCAGCTGTCACTCAGCACAGAGCACATGTTGTCTGTAGCTGTGCTTCAGGCTCCACGCTGAGACTCATGATTGAGGCATGAGAATACTATTGTAAATTAAACAAGAATGCATAATTAATAACCATAATAAAAGAATGAATCACATTAATCAGTGAAAGAAGATGTAATAAACCAAGACTAAACAAGGGAACAATTTAGCTCATGCCGTAGGATACACAATTGACTTCAGAAGTGATTGTACTGGATAGTTTGCCCAGTAATAATGCTAATTCACATCCCCAGTAGTTTCCACTGAGTATCGTTCGGTTCCAGTCGGTTCCAGGGTTAACTGGAGGGTCTGGTGAGTTCCTTACAGCGAGCCCTGTCAACTGTGTATCCTTCTTCCTGACATTGTTCTCCAGACAGCAAAATGATCACATAAACTGCACCACCTCCATGTGACTTCCTCCCTCTCAGTTTTTCTCCTGTGGGACAGATACAGAACTCAGGGCTCAACATCCCTCTACTACTCATCCACTTTCACTCCAGTGAAACTATTTACGAACCTGAAGCCGTGAGTGTATTTAAGGGTTCCACTTCTCCAGGCCTTTATAGTGGTGTATTGCCTCCCCCAGTGATTCATCCATCCTTTCCTCTGCGCTGCCTCTGCAGGGTGGAAGTCTTCTCACCCATTAACTGTTACAAAGTTGGCCAGTTCCAGGTGACTTAGAGTGCTGGAAAGCTTACAGGGTCTCTGTACAAGGAAATAAGAAAGTCCTGTAGATCTGTGAGTCACATTACTGTCACCTGTGACAGTAAATTTATACGATACAGGAAATTTGAATTTAAAAGCAAATGTTGTTTTAAAAAAAGCTCTTGACACAAGATCTTTTACATCAATGAGTTTCAAGTGATGTTATCCTTTGAGTTTGTTCCTTTTACAGCCATTCTTCGCGCTTAGAACGTCCTGGAGCACGCACACGCGCGCACACAGGGACAGGGCGCGCGGGCTGGGCTGACAGGTCACATCGGGCACCCTCGGAAGCCCCCGCAGGTTCGGGAATCCCTCCGTCCGCCCGGGGCCCCCCCGGAGCCCGGGAGGCGAAGGGTGGCGAGGGGTAACCAACTTCTGAGAAGCTCCCGGGTTGTCGGGAAAACAATCCCAAGGATAACGTGCGCCGGTCTCCGCAGGGACTGACCGCCGCGGCCCCGGCTGATACGGGCACCGGCCCCCGCTCCGCGCAGACCGGGGCGGGAGCGCTCGGGGCGGCGGCAGCCCCTCGCCTACCCCCCGCACCGGGCCCCCCCGGGAGCCCGCCGGAGCGGGGAGGCGGGCGGGGTCCGGGGCTGCCGGCAGCGCCCGCGCCCCCGCCCCCGCCGGAGGCAGGACGGAGGCGCGGGGGCCCGGGGGCGGCGGCAGCCCCGGCCCCGTGAGGAGGTGTCAGGCGCCAGAGCTCCGCTCGCACCCGGTCCCGGCTCCATATAAATGGGCGGCGGCGGCGGCGGCGGCGGCAGAGCTGCGCCCGGACGGAGCCGGAGCCGGCCCGCAGCGGAGGGCGGCTCGGCGGTACCGGCGGCGGCAGCGCAGGATGGGCGGCGGTGGTGGCGGGCGGCGGCGGGCCGGTGCTTTGCCGCTGCTGGTGCTGGCGCTGCTGGCGGCTCAGGGCGGCGCGGCCCCGCTGCAGCCCGGCGGCTCCCCCGCCATCACCAAGATCTACCCCCGCGGCAGCCACTGGGCTGTGGGTAAGTCTCCGTCCCGCCGCCGCCACTGTCCCCGCCCCGGCGGCGGCCCGGCCCGACGGCGCTCCCGCGGCGGCTCGCCGTGCTTCCGGGGGCAGCGGCGGGAGGACAGCGTTGCGACGGCCACGGCTCTCCTGGGCCGGCTGCGCTGTCGCGGCGGCTGCTGCCGGCGGGAGCCCCGGTCCCAGACGGGGCGAGGGGCCGCGGCCGGCGCCCCGCCGCGACGGGAGGAGGTGCTGCCGGCCGTCTCCGTCCCGCACCGGCGCCGGGCTCCGGGGCTTGCGGAGCCGCCTCCCGGGGCCAGGCTCCTCGCCGGTCCCTCTCGGCTCCACGGCGCCCCCGGGGCCGGGGTCCCTACCGTGGTGCCGCCCGGAGCTGCCTGGCTCGCCTCCCCGCCCGGTCCGGTCTGCTCCTGCCCGTCCCAAGCGCCCCAGAGGCGGCGGGGTGGTGCGAGACCGTCCCCGGCGGTCTGCCCCCGGTACCGGCCGGTGTGTGCGCGGTCAGCTGGTGGGTGCGGTGTGAGGCAGCTTTCCCTGCTCCCTTTGCAACGTTAGTTTGGGATTACGTTTCCTGCCGCTGCGGTTCTCCGGAGATGCCGGAGCCCAGCCCGAGCCCGCGGGCTCCCCAGCACCTTAGGGCGAGGCCGGCGCGGTGCGGAGCCCCGGTCCTCAGCCTGGTGGAGGCTACTCCGGTGCTGTCTCTCCCCATCCCCTTCCCGGTAGCTTCTTTCGCAGCCTAAAGCCAACTGTGATTTCACTTTGATGGCAGTAGAGTACAGAATATGAAGAGAGCATGCAGCTGAGCTCCCAGCGAGGCACTGGAGCGTAGTCTTGCACCAGAGTTCCAGCACCCCGTGTCAAGGCAGGCAAGCTCTAAAACCTGCAGCTTCTCCATCCTCTTTTCTTATTCCAGCAAATCTTACCAGCCTCTGCCCAGCTCCAGGCAAAAAGCTTGGTCACCTCTCCCCACTTCTCAGCAACGTTTTCTCTGACAATGTGGCATAAGAGACACTGGGAGTTAATTGTGTGTGACACTGTGACAAAATCTCCAGTCTCAGTTGTGCTTCAACTTTGACACCATCTAATCCCTTCCCTCCACGCTGTCAGTCACTAACAACTTCCAGATGATGTTTGAACAATCAAATCTACACCTATTTGGATTAATTTCATGCTACTGTCGTTGTTGTTGCAGGACATTTAATGGGGAAAAAGAGCACCGGAGATTTTCCTTATGTTTATGAAGAAGAAAGCAAGACACCATTTTCAGCACTACCTGAAAACATCAAGCAGCTGGAAGACTATCTGCAGTGGGAAGGAATCTCAAAATATTTGCTACGTCTGCTGGAAGGGAATGAAAATAAAAGTGCTCACTTTTTAAAAGGAGGGCTTCCCTGGTATACCAGGAACACCTGGGAGACAGATGACAATAACAGCTGGAAAGATGTAAGTAAGATAATACCTGTAAAAACACCCCATATATTCAAATTTCGTTTTACAGTAACGTACGAGCTTCATCTAATTTGTGGATTGTCCAGAAAAGTAGCAGAGATGCATCTCGTGCACTGGCCATTCAGTAAAGTGGGACTCTACCCTTGATGACAGATTGTCACTCACAGGTTGTATGTTTTGTGAGTTGAGTTGCTGTTGAGCACAAACTCAGCCAGCACTGGGCAGATTTTAGCGTCTGGATTCCCTTCAAGTGGCTCGGTCATTCCACTCTTTTCTTTTCTAGCACTTCATGCTTTCTGTGCACAGTTCTTTTGAGTGACATTGAAACAGAGTAAAAAGATTAATAAGCCCCCTAGAAGATGTTTTTTCTTCCTGTATTCTGCCATAATATGATGCAATCAATATTCCTGGGCTAACTTCAGTCCAGTCTCCCTCCTGAAATCCCGGTGCAGCAAAGTCAGTAAGTATTTGACTTGAATATGAGTAAAAGGAAGCCATGATTAAGTCTCGTACACCGTTGATAGGAATGCTGTCCATAGGTTTCTTTCTGGCCATGACTTTATAACAGTGATGCTTACAGTAACTGAGATTCATACTATCTAAAAAAAGAAACTGGCATGGCCCTGTTGAGCTCAAACCAGGACAAATGGTTTGGGTTGGAATTGACGTTAAGGATCATCTAGTCCTAACCCCCTCATCTCATCCTCAGCTCTGCAGTGTGTGTAGCTTTGTACCCAAAATCACATGAACAAATTCCATTTTGCTATGTAGCAAGGGAAATATTCTTATTTTTACTTCTAAAAGCATCTGGTTATAAATCATACTTACAAAGGATGGATGTTGCCTCAGGTAAGTTGAATCATAGCCCTGTGTGTGTGCTTTTACCCTAAATTAATATCCATGCTCTTGTGGTCAGACATTGAACATACACACGATGAGATTACTGCGTTAAATATCCAGATTTCTACAGCGATTATTAAAAAAAAAACCCATCTCTTTCATGTGACTAAGATATATGACAACTTGCAGAACCTCATTTTGCCACAGAACCTTTGATTTTCAGCATTCAGCTGTTATTCTGAAAGTAGTACATAACCTGTGCTTTCCTCCTGTTGGACAGAGATACCTGGTTAAATGCAGCCTAGACAGGACTTGATGGATTCTGTTTCCTTTGGCTTCAGAAAGTATAAACCCAGCACCTGGAATTTAATTTATATACGTTTTTTGAGATCTGCCTTCTCGATGAAGAAGACTTGATGATTAAATGCATTTTATTTTTTTGAGGGTTGTGATATTTTCCCAAACATTTAAATAATTGTTATTATTATAAATTAACCAGGCCTTCTTTATTTTAAAAAAAAGGTGGAATTCTGGTGTATGCATGAAATTCAGTCATACATGTACACAGGGATGCAAGAGCACAAATGAACTTTGGATTTTGCTTCTGTAGATTTTTCTGGATGTGAGGGGTTCCATGTTGCACAAACTTTGGTTAGACAGCACCTTTGTTTAAGGTGCTGCTGTACCCCCAATAACGAAAGTGCCCATGTGTGGGATTGGTGACCGTGGCCACCTGCCTCGGGGGACGATAGCCAGGTAGAATAAACCGAGGATGGTGGTGCAGTGCCTCTGAGAAGTTTGTACGTGGCATTAAATGCTTTTTCCCGCCCCCCTGTGTTTGAGGGAGCCAGACAGCACATTGACAATGGGCTGCTGTTCACTGTGAAGAGGCCTCTTGGGCTGAGGTGTTGAAACGTGACCAAAAAAAGGCAAATTGCAGAGATGCTGGCCAGCGAGGAGTGCGTGTGTCCGTGACCCTGCACTCCCCTCTGCTCAACTTACCTGAAGACAGACGTTATCAGGAGGAAACATACTATGAGGGTATTGTTTCATGGGCTCTTTCAAATTTAGCTGATTTAATTTAAAATTTGAATTTAAAATTTAACTTCAGAAATCCCCAAAGGCTGCAGAAGTAAATACAGATGTGTACTTCAGGTAGCTCCATTTGTGGTCTTGCTTATTAGTTTGAATTCATTCAGTGCTCACACTGTGCTGTATGTTTCTCAGAAATAATAGGCAAAAAACTTCTAAAAGAGACATCTGGAGTAGGGGAAGTTCTGTAATATAGAGAAAGTCAAGAAAGCTAAAGAGATGAGCATAATAGTTCTGGGAGTTTGGTTTACGGTGGTGCACCTCAGCTATTTTCTTCTGTTTTCAGTTAATACCAGGCAAATTAAGATCTTGCCTGCTCTTTTTTTTTCTGTGGATAAATTACAGTTAAAGTAGTTCAAGTTCAGAGGGGAAATCTCTCCCGTAAGTTGCCCTAAGTATAAAAGTAAGTTGGAAAATAAGCTTTAAATTGTTCCTGTGACTTGGCTTTCTAGCACTAATGAGACACTATATAAATGAGATGGCAGGCAGAGTTATTTGGGAGAATGACTTTCCTCAGACTTTGGCAGTTGGTTATTATGCTAACCAAGACAAATGAGGTCTGGTTTGGAGAGATTATTTGGAATGTGTTTGTTATGTGAATACACAGAGCAGATATATGTATTAGGCTTATTAACTTAGTGAATTACGTTTTCAGGACTGGTCTATAAATAATGTTTTTCTGTTTTTATTAGATGATGGATTATCTGCTTCAAGTTGTGAATATGAAAGAGGGCACTCCAAGCTGAAAGAAGGTCTTTAAATCATGAAGAAATGGAATACTTTCCGTAAGAGACTATATTTCAAAAGCACTTGATTGTATCAGATAATCAACAAAGTCTCTTTTCTGTAAACAAGATTTCCTTCGTGTAAAATATCTAAATACACATATTCTTATTTGTTTCAGCAATGACTAAACTCTCTACTTCATTTCCAAGGCTGCATTTTCTCACCTGAGTGGCTTTGAGATATATATATATATATATATAGAGAGAGAGAGAGAGAGAGAGAGAGATAACTGTCACGGAAGGGTCTTCCAATTAATGATATGACTTACCTATCTAATCAGCTCATCTCTTAGTTAAAAAACACGTGACATTTTAACATTCACAATAAACAGTACTAATAAAAAGGCTGAGTTTACACTTGTACTCGAGTTCCTGAAGCGGACGTTGCCTCGCCGCAGCTCGTAGCAAAGAAGCGACGGGATGATTCCCTCTGCGCTGAAGCTCTTCTGGCCCCGGGGACGTTCCGGAGCCCCCCGTCCCTGGCGCCCTGCGGGACCCCTCCGGACACGGAGCCGGGCAGCCGGTCCCGCGCGACCCTGCCGGAGCAGGGGCCGGCCCAGCAGACGCGCCGCGGTCGCCGCCGCCCGAGCCTCGTGCCGGGCTGAGCGCGGGCCAGCGCCGCGCGGGACCGCCCCCGCGCAGGTGGCCGGCGAACGGGTCGGGCGCGCGGGGCAGCCGAGTCCACCCCCACCCCCCCCACCCCAACCCCGGGGCGCGGTCCCGCGCGCCACCGCCAGGCGGCGCCCTCGGCACGCGGATGGGCGCCCCGCGCGGGGGCCGGGGCCGGGGCCGGGGCCGGGGCCGGGGCCGGGACCGGGGCCGGGGCCGGGGCCGGGCGCGAGGGCAGGCTCGCGCTGGTGGCCGGGTCAGCAGGAGCGCGCGGTGGGGCGGGCGCGTGGGGCGGCAGCGCTGCCCGAAGGGCGTCGCCCGCGGTCGCCGTCTCCCCGGCCGTGCCCGGAGGCCCGGCTGCGCTCCCTGCGCCTGCCTCTCGGCTGGGGTGGTCAGAGGAGGGATCTGGGACGCGGGGGCACTGGTCGGCAGCGGGGAGCGGCAGCCGGCCTCTTTGCTGCAGCCCCTCTGGGTCAGTGGCCAGAGCTTAGGTTCTTCTCTCTTCTTGCCTCCGTCCAAATTCCTGCTGCCACCATTTAAACTCTCTCCTGAATGTCGTCTAGCTGACTCCAACTGCATTTCTACGCAGAACCAAACGTTTCAGAGCTGATTTCGTGGTTCTTAGTGGGGCAGAACTGTCATATGACAGAGGAATGACTGCCAAGCGTCAGCTAATTTTCACGTCGCGCGTTGGCAGAACGCAGAGGTGCGCAGAGAGAGGAGACGCAATATTCATTCTACCAGGAAAACGGGTAAGGTTATCAGAGTGACCAGCGTCCAGGTATAACCAGCTTTTCGTTCTGCTCTCTTTGGTTTGCTTTATTCCAGCATTTTCTCCTATGATAGCATTTTGTAAATGGGTACTACCTGCTTGAGAAGCTACTGAAGGAAGTTGATAAAGCCCCCAAGGTTTATAACCCATAGCGTCAGTGACACGGGATGACGCTGACTGCATAGAAGAACCTATGTGTCCTGCCCAGAAATGCTGTAGCTGAAGGAAACGCCTTGAATTAATGCCTCTTGGAGTTGACCTTTGTAGCATGTCCCAACAGACTGAACCAAAAGAAGAGGTAGCCGGGAGCTTTGAACAGGTATTTGAGGCTTTTCAACAGTAGGTACCTAAGTGCTGTTACTTGAGAGCCCCGTCAGCAGCTGAGGCAGATGGAAAGAAGATCCTTCAGCTCCCCATTTAGCTTGCAGACATTGACCTGTCCTCAGCAGAGCAAGGGAACAGTATTGCCCTCAGCCCCAACAGCTCATAACAGAAATTTAAGCAGTAACTGAGCTTTGTGTGTTTTCATCTCACAGGGGGCCGTGACATGCTGTGGCTGTGGAGCAAGCGCAGCAGCCAGTCCGCTGCTCCAGAGGGGATGGCAGCCTCTCCTCACCCCATCCCGCAGGCACTGAAGGTCAGTCCTGGACAGAGAGCCAGTCTTGCTCCACTGGAAAGCAACTGAGCTGAACTCCGCATCAGAAACTCTCCTTGGCTTAAATAGGTCAGGTGTCTTTGTGAGTTTTTTGAATACGACATAATTTTGCATGGGAGTGGGAAGGAAAAGAGATTAGAATACACTTTCTGCTCAGAAACGGTGCCACTGAGACCAAATTTTATGATGGCATTTTGCTCATAATTATTAATTCGGAGATCTTAAAAGCTCTTTATAGTAATTATCTTCTCTCCTGCATAGCTTATGCTACTGACCTGTGCAAAACTTTACACTTCTGGGTGTTAAGCCTGGGGTTTCTGGGCTGGGCAAAGGCAGCCAGGCCTAACAGAAAGACTTTTCATGAAAAACAATCTACCTCTCTGCATTTCACATCTTAATGAGAAATCACCCAGGATTAACCTCATTTGCCAGTGGAGACATTGCTACAGATAAAGCAGATGCAGAGCTAGTGATTTGATTTTACATTTCCAGAACTCCGAACCAAATGCAAAGTGAACAAGTTAATGGTTTGCATAATATAAAGGAATGTATATCCGTCCATGCTCTCCGCCATTTAAAAACCCAGGAACTCACACTGATCCTGCAGGATCCACCTGGGAACGAGGCTTTTTGCAAACACAGCCAGGTCCCTCGCTCAGCGGTGAAATACAACCGGGAAGGGAAGGGGGAAGAGCTGCTCAGCTTCTGACACTGGCCACCCCCCCACCCCCCCCACTGCCTGTTTTGATGACAGGAGGGTGAGGTTTGGCTGGCAGCAGACAGGGCTTGCCCTGCCTCCCATTCCCAGCAAGGTTTGCTCCCCCTCATCAGCCATTCCCCCTGCGTGTGGAAGGCAGGCTCGGATCCCAGGAGCAGGGCTCTGCGCCCCTGGAAGCAAGGATTCGTCTCCATGTAGTGATCCTCCCCCGGGGGGGGCAGCCCTTGCCAGCTGCCCCATATGCAGGGCACCAAGCGAAGACCAAGTCACTCGTGGGAAAAGTCTAAGCAGTATTTACAGCTGCACCCGTCAAAGCCCACACGCCTCCAGCCGCGACCGCTGACAAACACCGTCCTATGAGTCCACCTCCTCCATAAGGTGATTTGGCATAACAAAATTCACTGTCTGAAATTGCCTCGTTGCAAAGTAAATTTCTTAACATCCGGAAGGATTTTTATCTGTATTATTCTTCTTTAGAACTTCAGATGTTGCAAAGAAGTCAAATATAGGCACTAAAAATACTATGTTGCTAATACAGTTTAAGCAAAAGAAGAAATAGATCGCTCAGAAAAGGCCAGGCTAATAGCCTTAGCAAAGTTAGAGTAAAGAAGTGGTTAAGGATCTAGATGATTTAATCCAGTTTTAAGAAAAGGTTTTACAGTGAGCAATTAGATGCTGTTTAAGGAATTAATCACTAATGGGTCATTAACTCTGACTGCTATTGTACAGTTAACAAGCCGAGGCAGGATTATTAGACTCAGCACCCAATTAAGGAGAAGATATTTACAACAAAATGAACAAATGAGCTTTTAAAATGGAATGGGACAATTTGAAAGGAAGTGTAGGAACACAGAAAACTAGACAGGGTACAAGAAAGATACAAGTTTGCATATGCCTCTGTCCCTTTATTTGTTTGCCAAATATTTACCTGTCTGTGCCCGCTTAAGTTTACCTTGTTAAAATATTTGTTTTTAGCAATAAACTCACAGCTTTCCTTGAAGAACGTGACTGCACACAGTTCATTCATTACAGGGTTTACATGTGCAACATGTTACGAAAGACCTGCTTAATATGTCAATAAGCAGTCACCATAGCTTGACTTAACACTTCATTTTTTTTGCTCGCAGGTGTTGGATCAGGAGCTTAATAAAAGTGAACAGATGTCTTCAGCTGCTATTTCTGTCCTGCCATCATGGTTTTATCTATTGTTAGTCTTTGACTATCTCAGGTAACCAAGTGTTAGTGCTGATTACAGCACTGATCAAAAAAGTCAGGGAGGTCTTTCCAATGGCTTTACAGGGTATGGAGCTGAAGGCAATGGGGAGGGAGGGCAGTAGTGCCAAGATGTGGAAGAGCACACTGAAATCTTAGGGAGCTGCTTGTTAATCACGAGCAATAAGCACAGGTAAGTGCTTTCGGGCAACAGTTAAATGTGCTTACACGCAGGAGGGCTTACAGCATCAGAGCCACAGCTGGACTGCAGCCAAGCAATGACAAGTGGGATTGCTCTTGCCCCCGGCGAGGAAGAGCATGCAGAGCCTGTGCAGTTGTTTGTTAGTGTGCATCTTCTACGGACACAGCCCAGGGCGTGCAGGTACTTCTCAAGCACGCCAAGAAACATCTTTCCCTCGTAGCCACCAGAAGAGATGTGCCCTCCTGCAAGCCCAGCATCCTTGGTGACGCAAAGCTCATCTGTGAAAGCATCGGCAGAAAAAGACCTAAAAACTGAAGCAATGCAGTTTTGGTTCTCCTTCCTCCAGAAGTTTACTTGGATCTCTCCTTACTAGAAGTTAGGAAAGTATTTCCCTGGTCCCAACAGTGACAGTGCTTTCTTTCCCTGGCATCACAGCATTTCCTTTGCCGGGCCAGCTGAGTCGTGTGCTGGGGTGGCTGGACACCACCGTGTACACGCACACAGCGGAATCGGCAGATCCCAAGCCCAACAGGAGGGGCTGGTCCAAGCAGGGCTACATCTCTCTTGAATTCAGGGACCACTCACCGGGCTCCCCTGCGTGCTCCGGACCGGGGAAGGGAAGCCTGGGGGCTCGGGCACAGCGCGTGCTCTGGTCCAGAGAAGAAGGCTGGATTTGCAGGGACACCCGGAGAGGGGGAAAGGCGTTCCAAAACAGAGGGATTCCTATTATTATCTGTAAAAGCAGCTCTCCAGACAATAGGTGGGGGCTGCTGTGGTGAAGGCTGTGAAGGGATGTTTAGAAACTGCTGTCTAAGGTTAAAAAGCTCTCTGAAGTGAAGCTGAACAAAGCTGACATACTTGTTTCTGACAGGACTCTTGAAAGATACGCACAGATTGTGAAAATATAATTAGACGCCAGCCTTTGTCTGGTCACAACGAGTGGGAAATGGTGAAAGGAGAGGTCTCCCTTGAATCATCCCCAGGACACAATGAGGGCGCTTGTGCATCCTTCTCTCTTCCCTAATGAGAAACGTTAATTGCCACAACCTCCAGAGTGTGTAGATCACCCCGTGCCCAGTGGAGGAGAAGGGGTGTTTCATTACAGCTTCTCAGCCCCATTACAGGCAGTAACAGAGATAATGGAAAATAAAGATGCCGCAGTTCTAGTTTCAGCAGCTTGGCGATGGGTACCGGCTGGGCAGGGGTGCGGGCACAGCCCAGCTCAGTGCCAGCCTCGGGGGGCTGCATTGGCAGCAGCACAGAGCAGGGCATGCCCAGAGGGGTCCAGCTGCCCCTGGCGGCTTCCCGGCCCCAGGGAGGCAGCGAGGGCCAGGGGACTGGCCCCTCCTTGCCCAGCACGGAGTCCCCAGCCGGGTGCGCTCCCCATTGCAGGGCTGCAGCCCCCAGACCTCACTCGGCTTGGGCAGGGTCCTGCTGCTGGAGCGGGGAGGAGGAGAGCCCACAGCCACCAGGCCTGTCCCAGCCCTCTCGCACGTCACGGGGCATGGAGGATCAGGCCCGAGGAGCCCATTTGGGTGCAGAAACACAAGGCACAGTCTTCATGCAGGTTGTGCCATTTAATGGTGCAAAAGCAGAAAACCCTCCCCAGGCGATGCCAGCCTCGGTTCCCAGCCACCTTACACAGCTCTTCGCCCTACTGGAGCTTTTATTGCAACTAAAGTGTCCAGCCAAGGAGGGAGAGCAAAAAAGATTTTTTTTTTCCTAAGCTATGATCAGACCCCTAACTCTGCAGGGCACGTGGAAAAGGGAATTAAAAGGACCATGAAATACAAAGCAAGTAAAGGCATGGGGGAAAGGCTGGCGCAAGGGACGGCCCTCCCTTGCCTGGCTGTCCAGAGAAGCTGGCGCAGGGCAAGGGCAACCCTCGGTCGTCCCGGCACAGGGTTTTTCCCGAGCGCTGCAGAGGGAGATCAGATTGTCTGCCAGGGTTTGCCGATGGACTGGATGTGCTCCTTGGCCTTCATCCGCAAGGCAGCAATGCTGGTGTTGCGCGGGTCTGCCTCGTCCAAGGGGAACTTGTCCACAAAGGTGGCCCCGCACTGGTAAGGCGGCGGTGGCCCCATGGCCCCCAGGGGCTGCAGCGTGTGGGTCACAGCTGGAGAGTTCAGGAAGGGCGGCGGTGTGTAGCTGCCCGGCAGGCTCTGCGGGGAGGCCACGAAGCCGGGCAGGGTCTGCAGGGCTGTGCTGCTGGGCACGGGCGGGCTGAGCCACGTCTCCAGGGGCAGGTTGCTGCTGAGGGGACCCATGGGTGTTGCCTGCGGTGAGCGGTTGAAGGAGAGAATGGGCGAGTCCTGCAGCTTCATGGAGGTCACCTCCAGCTTCTCCTGCCGCCTCCACTTGGCCCGTCTGTTCTGAAACCACACCTGCAAGTACAGCCGCGTTAGCAGGGCCGCAGGGCAGGACGGCAGCGCCGCTGCCCCCCTGGAGGGCAGAGACTCTCCCCTGGGTGCAGCTGCGCACAACAGATGGAGGGAGTTCAAGTTCGATGGGGCAGCGAGGAGCAGCACCCCTAACGCCGAGCCGAGCCGAGCCGAGCCGAACGAAACCGAGCGGAGCCGAGGCGAAGCTTCAAGCCCCCGCCGGCTCGGCAGGCTCGCGCCCCGCGGCGGCGCGGCCTGCCCTGTCTGCAAGTCGCCCGCGCCGGTCGAAGGCAACGGTACCGACGACGCGGCCGGGCCGACGACCCGACCCAGCAGCAGCCGCACAGAGAACAGCCGCGGGTTCCGCCATGTCCCGCCGGCCCGGCGGGGCCGGGGCCTCCGCGTCGGGGTCGTGCGTAGGACGCCAGGGGCTCCAGCCACGCAGCGATGCCGGTAACGGGCTGGGCTCGCAGGACGGCGGGCCGGGGCCGGGGCCGGGCCGGGGCGGGGGGTTGCCGGCGCCGGGAGCGCGGGTCCGCGGCGGGGCGGGCGTTACCTGCACGCGGACCTCGGGCAGGTTGACCTTCATGGCGAGCTCCTCGCGGCTGTACACGTCGGGGTAGTGGGACTTCTCGAAGGCGCGCTCCAGCTCGTGGAGCTGGTACGTGGTGAAGGTGGTGCGGTTCCGCCGGTGCTTCTTCTTGGGCTGCTCCTCGTCCGACGGCTTCCCCTCGCCGCTGCTGCCGGCGGGCAGCTCGGGGCTGGCGCGGCCGGGGCAGAACGGCTCTGGGAGGGGGAAGACGGGCAGGTCACCGGGGGACGAGCTCGGCGCGGGGCCCGCCCGCGGGCGCGGGGCACACGGATCGCGCCCGGGGCCCGGCGCCGCTCGCCCGCCGCCCTCACCTTGGAAGCGCTCGGCGCGGCCCGGGGGCTCGGCCGGCGGCGGCTCTCCGGGCATCTTGGGGAGGCAGTGCCGGGGCCCCCGCTTGTCCGGCTCCTTGGCGCCGCCGGCGCTGCCGTCGGGCGCGAAGGGGCCGAGCAGGCCGTCCTCCTTGGTGAAGCCCAGGATGGCCTCGATGCTGTGCAGCCTCGACGGGTTCCCCCCGGGGCTCCGCGCCGCCGGAGCGGACAGCGAGAAGGCGCCCTCGGCCATGGCGAGCGGGGCGCCGGGGGGGTGCATGGGGCAGCCGGCCCGGGGCCCCGGCGCGGCGCTGCGGTCCCGCCCGGCCCCGGGGCGGCGCGGGCAGCTCTGGCACGGCGCCGCCCGGCGGGCTGGCCTCCTTGGGGCGGGGGAGGAGTGCCGGGGGGCGGTGGGCGAAAGGGAAGGCGAGGCCCCCGCGCCGCTCCGGCACCGCGGGGGAGGCAGGGCATCCCCACGGCCCCGCCGGCGGCGCCCGCGGCCCCCCCCCTCTCCCCTCCCCGCCCCGCCCCGGCCCCGGCCCCAGACGGCGCCGGGCGAAGCCATCCGGGGCTCGCGAGGCGGGGCGGGCCGGGCGTTCCGCCGAGCCCCGCGACCGAAGGAGTCCCAGGGCCGGGGCCGCGCTGCCCGCGCCGGGCGCCGTCGGAAAGTGCCGCGGGGCCGCCGGAGCGCCGGGCGCGGGGTGGGGGAACCGGCCCGGGGCGGCGGTGCCCGGGACAGCGGGAGCCGCGGGAACCGCTTGCCGGGAGCGCGGCAGACGTGCCCGGGACGGGGGGGCTCCATGGAGGGGCCGGCGAGGGGCGGCAGCGCCGGGGGCGCGGGGGCCGAGGACGGCGGGTGCCCGTCTTCCGACGGGCTGCCTCTCGCAGCCCCTCCGAATTCCTCCCGCTTGACGGCTCCGGCCGGCGGCCGTCCCGGACGCTTTCCGGGTGCTCTGGGTTCACAGGCGGCCTCTGAGCAGATGACATGCAGGAGGGTGCCGTGGCACGGTACTGCGCCAAGGGCACGGAGGGGAAAAGCGTTGGGAACAAAAGCCGGTGAGCTCAGCGCTTGTCGGGACACCTGCCCTGTGCCGGCCACTGCAAAGCCGGGTTCACAGACTGAAAGAGAGTGCTGCGGGCTTTTGGGCAGGATGGACCTCGGAGACCTTGGAAGGAGGTGGGCTCAGCCTTCCAGCCTTCACGAGTCTGGGGAGGTGTCAGGCAGTATTTCTGAGGACATGGTCCAAGGCATTGGCATAGGACAGGCTGTGTGAGAAGAGCTGCTTCTCGGACCCTGTCCTCCATGGTGCATGTGGGGCAGGGAGGCAAGGGGACAGCATGGCTTCGTGGCAGACCTGGAAAATGCCTCTGGAGGTAAGGCAGAGGGGCCGAATCCCATACCTTGCATTGTACTTGGCTTGCTGCTAGCAACCCAGTGCTAACCAGGCAATGGCATCATGTCTCCTGCCTCTCACATACTTTTTCTTGCATCAGTATTTTTCCTGCCTCTCTTTCCGTCACTTTTTCACTTTTTATGCCGGCACTTGCTGGTTCCTCTGAGGCACCAGCCGTCTTCTGCCCCATCTGGTTTAAGTGACACAGTAACATCCAGAGTGGTTTTCAGCCTGCGCTTAGCTTCGGAGGTGTTTCTGTTTCAAACCTGAGGAGAGTGTCTGTGAATGAAAAACACCACTGCTGCTGCTTCTTCCTGATATATCAGCTAGTCTAATGAAAGGTATGACCTCTTCCAACAAATCTTCATTTTTGCTTCCCTCCCTGCTCCAACAGAATGCATTTTTTGTAAATTTTTTCCCAAACAATCGCTTCCAAATGAAAGTTGGTAGTGCTTGCCTCTGATAGTGCCCACACCTTTTTAAGGTTTATGGTCTGATGGTCTCGAAGTTAATTCCTTTTAGAAGTGTTCCTTGCTTTTCCTACTAGCTCCAGGTGAGGTTTGTCTTCACTGACTGCTTTGAGTCGGGGGTGGGTGGCAGTGGCGGGGGCGGCGCTGGGGCCGAAAGAACTCAACCATCCGTTGGCAAAGAGGGAAGAGGCCAATAGAAGAGACAAGAAAAGGTTAGTGTGGCTTTTGTGCACAATATGAAAAGCAAGTCAATACCATTGTAGGGGCATTGGAGGGTACTCAAAGCAATCAGCCAGGGGCCATTGTGTTCCTTTAATCTACATGTGTATTTCCCGAGAACTCTATTAGTGAAGATGAATGAACTGTGCAATGTCCCTAATTTCTTCTAATTTGGAGCTGGGGTTTTATGGCACTTGCAACCAGCACAAAACATGCCTGTCCCTTCAGAAGCCCTGGGCAAACTTGGGAATCGTTTTTGCGTGTTGCAGCAAAAAAAAGACAGCAAAGTGAGATGAGGGAGCAAAAACCCTTTAGCCAGATTCTGGTCTGGCAGTAAGTGCTGTAAAGAGCATTGGGTCCTGGCACAGACGCTGCTTTTAGGCAGCTGTCAAATTGTCAAACACATGGACAAGTCTAAAATTTTTACTGTTAATCACAATGTGAACGTACAGCAAAAAAACTTCCACACCCAAAGCTGTGTACGCATGCCACACAGTACATGAGGGACCTTCCTCCCTAATAGAGAAGGATCCTCTTCCCTCAGCAGTGGATTATTACAGTTGTATTTACAGTATGAAACCACATTTGTCACTGTAGCATCCTTCTTGCCACAGCTGTCGAAAGAGGAAGCACCTCCCTTGGTCACAATCTGTACAAATCTGAAAAAAAACACAACCCTGAAGCAGAACAGAGAGCAGCTCTGACTCTTCCAGCTCCAGGTCTATCCTTTCTCCCCTGATGTGCTTCGGGCACAGACGGTGGTGCCCTAACACGCACAGGAGGCATCACACTGCTCTGGGGAGGGAGGAAGTCTTAATGGTTCCTCTGATAATTGGAGACTAACACCCGGAGTTTAGGATAGCAAAGAAAGGCAACTGCCTGAATGTTTCCTTTCTGGTCCAACGTGCTGGCTGTTGGCTAAATCCCTTGCTGCCACAGAGCCTCCCGGGATGTACGTCATACTGGTACGAAGCCGCAGAGGCTGATGCTGTGGCACATCATCACCACTTAAAGTTCTTTTACTTTGGAAATGTACAGGGGCAATCAGGATCAAATTTGAGGATGTTCATTAAGGGATGAAGTAGGTGGGATTGTTACTTGCCTTTCCAAAAGATAGCCCTTCTTCCTCCCCACCCCCCCAAGAAATTGTTACAACAGTCACTGCTGAAATTATGTTTGGAAGCTAACAAACATTCTTGAGATAGACAACCTCTAAAGCACAGCTGTCTGCTATACCTCCTTCCTGTGGATGGGTAGTGAAGGCTAAATGGGAATAGTTTTGATCCTGTTGGTGCTGTTGAGACATGTATGGAGATGTGGCTTCACATTTTGGAATCAGCACCATAAAATGCCACAGATATTACTGCTTCCTTTCCTCCTCTCTTTTCTTTATGTAAAGCTGAAATAATTACAGCCTTGCAGAGCAGATGCTTGAAGCTGAAGTGACTCTGCAGGTGGGACATCGCTCTCCAGACCCATGATGTGCAGGAGGGAGCGTCTCCCTGAAAGATAAACAGGACTTTCAAGATCAGACAGCGGATCAATAGGAGATACAGGGGCAAGGAAAAGCGGGAAATATTCACCAAGTGGGAACATACGCCCTGCTGCAGTTCACATTCTTTGTGTCACCCAACAGATTGTTACAAACTGTCTTTGCTTTTTTTCTCCCCAGAAGTTCCTAAGTGTGCAATTTAAGAACCGCCTTGAAAGCATGACGGATGAGGAAGCTGCTGCCTCCTCCTGTTGCTGCATCACTCATACCTTGACAGTCAACTCCTGCTTTTTTTCTGGTGAGAAAAAAAAAAACCCTGTCCAGGCTGCAAAGTCAGCTGCGGGGGCTTGGGGCAGCCCGTCCTGGTGCGAGCAGCCCAGGCCTGGCACGAGGGTCCCACATTTAAGCCGAGCAAGCTCAGCCATTCCTCCAGAGGGAGGGAATGGAGGTTCATGCTATAAGGCTATATTAATGCAATCCTTCTTTACTTGTTTTCCAATTAGCCTAATTGAATTCGGATTGCTTAAAAGTGGGCACTAGAGACATTTATCTTGATGGGATGATGGCCTTGAGCTCTAGCGATCCTATTAACTATAAGAACCCAAATCCCAGGTAGGGTCCATCCAGCAGTAGCTTCCATGTGACCTAACACTTTAATCTGCTTCTCTCATGCAGCACACACACAAACACACGCAGGCACTGACTTGTGCACATACATGCACACGCGTGCATACGTGAATGCACATATGGATGTGTGTGTCTGTGCACACATACACCTGCAAGCGCGTCCCAGCACACACACACATGCAGTGGCTGTGCCTTAAGGTTCCAGCAGCCTTAGGAGAAAGGTCATTGAGTGCAAGATGTTGGAAACAGACCTTCTTTCCTTTTTCTTCATTGCTGAGGCAGTGTCAGTGTGCTGCCTGTCTGCCTGACCGCCCTGCTCCGGGCTTCCCCATGATCTGACCCCAGGGCTAAGCGTCTGGTGAGCTGCGTGCCCTGTGTGGCCCTGCCACCCCCTGCCCGCGGGCCCCCCCCAGGCCTGCAGCCCTGTCTTAGGACAGGGACAGCGGGTCCAGGAGGCATGAGCCGTGCAGGTGCTGGCGGGGAGCAGGGCATCCGCCTCCAGCGTGGCAAGGATTGGGTCGGGCAGGACAGGTTGGCAGCCATGCCCTCGCGCCCACGCTGCTCTATGTGAGGGCTGTCAGAGGGATTTGAGGAAATGCTGCTGGCCCTCCCGTGGGGCCAGGACCCACTGTGCCCCTCACCCTCCTGCACAGCCTGACGGCAGCCCCGGGGGAGTGTGAGCCCTGGCCCCAGCATCCCAGGGAAACTCCATCCATGTGCAGGGGATCAGGGTAGAAACCAGCACCTCCCGCAACATAGCCCAGCTCTGCAGCTCCAGACTGGGAGTGTTTAAGTCACTGGCTCTGGAACTGATACCCGAGGCAGCCCGCTCCCCTGCTGGCAGCAGAGCAGGCTGGTCGTGGCTGGTGCCAGGGCTGGGGAGCATCCTGCACTGCGGATGGGGAGAGCCTCTGTCCCACGCCAGCCTGCGGCCACCTCCCAGCCCCACTCGCCTCTGCCAGCCCTGACATTTTTTTGGAATCTCATTAATCACTTGTTTGGTGATTCTGACTACACTTTCTTTTCTGACCCTTTAAACCGTGAAAATGCTGATCCTATATGTGCTGATGAGTTTAATTAGCTCCTCTAAACCACCAGATGCTTTCAGTAAGACTTTCAGGATGTCCCAGGCACTTTTTAATTCGAAGGTTGACAGCCTTAGGCTTGTTTACTTTGGTGTTCTATAGATAGGAATAATTCAGTCTGTAAAGTAACAGAATGCTATAGAGACACCTACCAGATTTATACAAATACAGAGGGAAATGGATTGATCCTTGCAAACCAAAGATTGATGGAGCTCAGCTGGCAACTGTTTTAACTATATGATGTAAATATCTCCTAAAAGAATCCACTTGTCTTTTCACATAGGTAATTAAATTCTCTGGTAACACGTGAGAGAAGGATGCCAAGAGACAGAAATTGGATCAGAAGTCTTGGTGGGTTCAGGCAGCATTTGAGACTGAGTTAGCATTTGCTTGCTCTAATGCTTGATGAATGTGCTGAGGATCGATCTTCTCCCACAAGAAAATACTTGCTACAGTACAAGAGCCATTGACATCCCTCTCTGAATGGACTGGAGCATCCTCTGGAAAAGTGAGAAAGGTAAACTTGACAACTTCTGTGTTTCTTAAGTAAGAAAGAAGTGAGCAAGAGGAAAATGCAGGTTTTCTTGAAACTACAGTGGGGTAAATATTTCCTAATAAGTTTTCAAACAAGTCTGTGCAACTTATTTGAATAGTGATTGCTGAAAGAGCTTTTCCAAGGTGATCTCTTGCATCCAAGACTCCCCTACACAGAGCTGTCCCATGGAGGACACACCTGCCACCTCTCCCTTTCCCTACACCAGTAACTCCAGTGTCACTGCAGGCGAGATGACTGTGTCCCCTCACCGTGTCTGAGCCCAGGAAATGACTAACGGGGGGCGACAAGGTGCTTATGAAACGTGACTTATGGCGCAGACAGAAAGACAGGGGTTTGTCCTGTACTGAGGGAACACAGCTGGTTCTGCAACCCCCCGCAGACCTTCCCTGTCAGTGGTGGGACCTGCCAGGAAGCCACCAGACCACCAGCTCACCCAGCATCTCCCAGTAAGGCTCTGTGGTGCTTGGCAGAGCAGAGCCCTTCCCAGGGAAGGGAGGACGTGAGGCAGCCGAGGCAGCAGGGCCGCCTGTGGAGCAGAGGTTGCTGGAGAGCACCTTAATGTGTCCTCTGGGTCACAGAGTGGTGCCTGGGGGCCAGGGCCGGAGATGGGGAAAGGAAGGAGAAAGGAAAGGAAAGGAGAAAAGAGTGAGAAAGACAAAACTGAAAAGAGAGAAAAGGAAGGAAGGCAGGAAGGAAAAAAAAAGAAAAGAAGGGAAAGAGAGAAAGAAAGGAGACAAACCACATTCAATGCTTTTATTCATTTAAAATGAATATTTTTACTTGAGTGGAGACAGAGAGAGAGAGAGAGAGAGAGAGAGAGAGAGACTTACAAACCTGTAGGAGGGTGCTACGTGTATTCATTTGCAAATTTCGTTCATAGGCTAGCTCTTGGAGAACTTGCAAAGTCCTCTGTTTTATAGAACATCTGAGTAACACTGCATACATCATCCACGAGCAAGGGCTGTACAGCTTTCCTGGGGGATGTCATGCACGGTGACTACTATGACTGTGCAAGTGCAGAGACTAACTGATGCTCTCACCTGCCCTGAGCAGAGGATACTGCTCCGCAGGGCTGGGGGCGATGGGCTCTGCTGGGGCTTCAGGGCAGCGGCCCTCCTCCGCCGGCTCCTCTGGCTGCTGGTCAGCCTCAGCTCCGCTGCTGGCACCGGGAGGCAAACCCGGCCAGCACCTACCTGGGTTTTCCCCAGAAAGAGCTCCAAACAACAGCAAAGAAACTCTGGCTGAATCTAAAACCACCGAGCCGGATCCTGCCCATCCTACAGACTCAGAATTTAGCGCCAGCAAAGCCATGTTTTTTCTCAGGGTTTAGGTGCCCGACTGTCCTGGCTCATGCTGTCAGCGTTCAGTGGCCGACCCTTGCCTTGGCATAATCTTCCAGGTGGGCAGATTTATGTCTAGGTTTCTAGGAAGACCACTCCTAGTATAAATGTGATGGGCTCATTTAAGCTTATACAAGTTATTTGCTGGTACCCCAAGCCCCAGAGTTTTGCACAGTGCTGTCACCTTTGAACCACAGGTGAAGACCTGTGAGAGAGGCTGCGACATTCCAGCAGCCCTGAGAAGTCTGTGCTGCTGACTGACCGGGGTTCCCTGAGAGCTACCAAGCCTTGGTTTTCTTACAAGTCCCCGCCTCAGTTCTATATACAATGACTTTTTTTCCCCCAAGTTGTAGAATTACATGCTTTGCTTTTTGTCTCTTGTGATATTTAGGCAGAGATAGACAAAACCATTTTTCAAAAAAGTTTTTGCAGAAAGTGTCAACCATTGGAGTACAGTGTTTGTTTCAAAATGTTTGAACAGACATGTTTTTATTAGAAATATACATAGTTATTTCTGAAAGCAGTATTGAGTGGTTACCTATGTTATGCATCAGAAGTACAATTTTCCTATAAAATACACATTTATAGCATTTTGATCACTTTGGAAAAAAGGAAAAAGGCACATTTTTTCCCCAGTAATAGCTTTTTTAAAGCCTTTTTTTTTTTCTCTGTGGGGAAAATGTATGTTAAAATATGAGGATCAGTTTTAACTTCTCACTAAGCAATCACAGCATGTAAATTTTGACCCACCTTGGAGTTTAAAGTCTCCCTCTCTCACTCGCTTTTCTATATTTACATTTAATGCTATAGACCTAAGTGTGTTCCTCTGCTTGTCCTCACTCTGCAGCCCCCTGTGAGACAAGACTGAATTCACAGTCCTTGGACAGTGGTGTCTCTTCTACATCACAGAACATTTCTGCTCAGCTGCCTGTTTCATTTCGGTGAAGGTGGCTTGTGCCTTTTCTTTGATTGCATCCATGTCCATATTCTGGATGTTTCTGCAGCTGTCCCAGGATAGAGTCCTTGTCCTCTTCCTCCACCTGATCTTCTGCCACCATCTTCTGAAGGTCTTCTGGCAAACCCCACATCATCTCCGGCCATCTGTATTTGATTCTCATCCAATTCACTCTGATACAAAAACCAGAAAAATAGAAAGAGTACATGAGAGTATTTCTGTTATCCCAGGATCTACCTACCGATTTCTTTTTTTGTTTGCTTTTGGGGTTTTTTTTGTTTGCTTGGTTGTTTCAGGGAGGACCATAACATACACACAGATTTGACAGTCAAAGTTTTTAGATGCAACTTGTGAATTCAGGAGCTCAGTCAGCCCCCCATGCAAGTGCTACGATTTTTTCAGGCAGTGTCAGTTGTATTTCTTTGGAGTGTCAAACTGAAGCCCTCAGTGTCAGTTGCCCACATCAGAAGTCTTTGACATGTGTGTTAACATGCTGGAACTGCAGGAGGCTCCACTACAAGTTATCTGTGTCCACCAAGGCACGCTGCAACACCCTGCCTGGGCTGCCCTCCGGGATGCGATGCGGTCAGTGGAGCAGTAACTTTAGAAAACTGCTCATGTGTTGGTAGGTGTTTTTAGGTATCAGCACTAAGTGAAGCCTTCCTGCGGAAAGATGCATTAAAGTTAGGAAAGAATTACTGGGGAATAAAGGTCCCCATCTTCGCCAAAGCACATCTAAACTATATCTAAGGTCTTTGGTTGGTATCTCAGAGTTGTGATGGAGAGCAGGGTCTGCCTGGCACAATAATCAGAGCAGTGTTGCTGTGCAGCTAAGTGGGGTAATAGGAGGACTTGGACAACAAAGGAGAGGACGGAGGTTCGATGTGAGTCTGAGAAGGAGAAGGAGATGGGAGAAGGAACTGGTTAAGCAATTAAAGGTCCGAAATGCAGTCAGTGCTGCGCACACTTGCTTCCTGCTGCCCGCTGAAACGCTCTGTCAGTGGGGCTATGTCAATTTTTCAAACAATGGCGATTTTGTTCACGTTTTTATGGTGGATTCTGGTGGATCCAGAGCTCGGAACAGGGCATTTTGACACAGTTCACACATCAAAGATAAGCATTAATGCCTCATTACATCTCAAAAAATGAAGCATGACAGCAGCAAAGGCCTGATATGAAATAAGCAGCAAATGCTGTCAGCAGGAGGTGTTTTTGAGAGTGAGAGGGGTCTTGGGTTTGCATGAATGAATGAATGCAAGAATGAATGGAAGGACATATATGAGCAATGTCTGTATAGTTTCAGGCCTTAGCAAGGACAGGCAGACTGGGATGTTTGACTGCATAGCTACTATTTACTGTTACATATATTGGCACGGCTTAATGTTTGCAATGACTGCACTTCCCTTTAACCTGATTTCTCCCTATATCTCATACAAAAATATGGAGAGGTGTATCATGGTTGTTACTACTATGTGACTTCTAATCAGCAAGTGCTGGCTGTCAGAGGGGTTAGCCTTTTCAAAATTCTCCCAAGTAGCAGAATAGGATGATAAAAAAAGATACTTGGTTAATTGAAAGTCCCACATAGCAGACAATCACACATGTTCTTTTCTTTAGAACTATTTATGGTTTTCGACATCATCACTGCGTGCTACCATATATCATGTGGAGAGATGCCCATACAGCGCACACAAAGGCTGCTTTGGTCATGTGAGCAATTGTTTGGCACATTCGTGCACCAAAGCCCCCTGTCCTCCTGAAGTCTGAGATGCCATGCACAACAGAGTTTGAGGTTTCAGAGTGTTCTCTGACCGAAAAAGAACAGAATCAGAGGTAGTCTAAAGCAGGACAGTTATGCCCAAGTCACGTGCCTGTACCCACTTAGAGTTTAGCCTCTCCTTGATCAGACTAGTACGAGCTTCAGCAGGGTAGGGCTGCTCAACAACAACACGTAAGATGTGTATGGCCTCTTTCTTCTAAAATTTGGTTCTGTTAGGTTGATTTCAAATGGCAATGCAGGATTCTGACTGAAGTTTCTGGTTTTACCTGTAGGTTTGTTTTTTATTTGAGTCTGATGCAAGTAAGTGAAAGGTTGTTTTGCCACAAGGAGAGACCAGAAGATTTTCCCACAGGTTGTTCTTAAATTCGGGCTAATGCTGCAAGTGTCCAAATACAGAGAGCCTGCAGCTCCAAGCACTCCCTTCCGTAGGTCAGGATCGGAAATGTGGTGTGGAAATGCATCGTCTCTGTTGGTCTCAGACAGCAGCTTGCAACCAGAGTGTGAGCAGGGGCATGCAGATCCCTCCTGCCCCAGCATGCACACAGCTGGGCACTGTTCCTCACCCAGGGTCAGGCATGCCTCTGACAGGGGCAGAGGCACTGCCCTGCGTTAGAGTATGCTTGTTTTGGACTGCAGAGAGCACCCAAAGCAGGCACACCTCGTGGGCAGGACAGCTGGGCAAGGAGCCCTAACAAAGCCCTACAGAGAGTCCTTTGGGCTCTGGCAAACCTGCACTGGTCTGGATGGTCTCTCTCCTGATGACTTTAACCTCCATCATCTCCAGGACTCTGCAAGTGTTCAGCCACCTTTTAGGATCTCTGAGACACAGAAGCAACATCTGTTTAGTAAATTAAATATGCCTGGCACTGGTGTCTTGCCCCACGGCCAGCTGGCCTGGAACAGCTCACTGCAATGCTATTGAACTCTCTGGCCTTACCAAACAGGGTGGTCCCATCTAACTGCTTGTTGGGAATGCCTGCCCAAACTCCCAAACCGGCCCTGGGAACTGCTTGGGAGAGTGCCCAGGCCAAAACTGGGTCAGGCACTATTCTGACAACTCAACAGCATCGGCAATAGAGTCCTGGTAATATTCTTTGACCCTGATTATGCATCTGATCCACTCAGATCCACTTTGTTACAGATGCACTAGAATACAGAGTTCTTGACGTGTACATGATACACAGGTGTAAGCAGAAAACAGACAGTCTAAACATTTATTTGTATGAAGTACGATTGTAAAAAAAAAGAGAGATCAAAGCTCACAGTCTGCTCCACAGGGGAGCCAAACTGTTTTCCAGCCTCACTGTGTGATGCACTCTTTTCTTTGTGTCTAGTTTATCCTGTCATGAAAGGCACCTATACTCATGCACAGAGAGCCTTGAGGAGGTGAATTCAGACCCGATCCTGTGACTCATCACCTATAATGCACCAGTTACATACAAAATCAGAGTTCATTTTGCCTTGACCTACAAGTGGGATTTTCGGAAAGCGATGCAGCAGCCCTGAACTAGTCCACACCGCCCAAGGGCTGCGGGTCCCTGTTGAGTAGGTACAAGGGCCCACAGGCTGGAACCACCAGCCTTCTCCCCGAGAAACCTTGTCTTGTGCCATCCCACCAGAGCTCAGACCCTGTGCCCAACCCCAGCTCTCCTCAGCGTGGACCTCCTCCAGGAGCAGCCCAGATCCCACTGCCTCCCGGGATCAGCGCCGTGACTCCATTTTCCCACAGTGGATCCACAGCTGTTTCACTCTGGCCCTATTAAGAAATGTTTAGATCAGCAGAAGAATCCTTCAAGCTTACTTGTTTTCAGATGCTTATCTCAAGCCTGTATGCACGGAAGAGCTTCTCCTGAGACCAATTTCTCTTTCTGCCTGGTTGATACACATCCCTCGCAGCACAGCTACAGTTATGTAATGGCTGCATACAAGTAAAATATCCTTTAATTCTGCAATGATGCTATTCATTAAATCAAGTCTTAACAATGTTCCATCACAGCACGCTAGAGCAAGGGCCGTTTGAGATTACGTGGCTACGTGTCCCCTTTCATGGCAAGAAGCTTTCCTTTTTAATGTCTTTAGCAGCACTTGCTATTGAAAGACATCTGATTGCTCTGAATACTCTTTCCCTCTAAATGTCAGTGAACAAAAAACATCCTGCTGTTTGGTAATTGAGAATCTTGTAGAGCGGTGCCTGCAGAAGTGCCTCGTCTAGGTGGAAAGGATCCACCTGCTAATAGAAGATGACATAGTCCCTTCCTGAGGTGCTAGAAATTCATCTGTCACCAGCACTTGGACAGAAGAAGGGCGCTGACGTGACAATACTCTGAGCGAGAGCCGTGGCATTTGAGGCCGCACAGTGGATAGTGTGCAGATCAGTGATGTGAACGGGGAGAGGCTGCTGTGCTGCACAGATGAGGACTTTGGACAGCTTGGATGGGTCTGGGGTCAGGTGCTCCTCTCCTGTGTCACAGGCACATTCACCTTAAGCCCCTGTGTTTAGACCTTGCAGGAGGTAACCGATTACTGGATCCCGGTTCAGGAAAAAGGCAAAAAGTGAACAAAAGAACTTGGTGTGGAGTTTTCAATTAAAATATCTATCTATGTGTTTGTAGAGCTTTTAAAAAATGTTTTGTATGGAGGTCATGGATTGCATACTCCAAAGATGAAAAAGTTGTCCGTAGAGCAAATGTCTCATGGCTAAACACATCCTTCTGATGACAAACCTAAGTTGACAATACTGTTAATAGGATTAAGTTCATTAAGGGACTGCTTTCTCTTATAAATCTGGCCCAGATAGCATGGAGCTTTAGATTTTGCACTGAAAAGGGGGCCCTATTTAGTCCTGAATTTCATGCCTTCATTTACAATGTAAACTAGTGATTGATACTGGTAATATTCAGAGTTTCTATCCCATACTAGGCTACCTTAAATGACATTTCTCAGAAGATGCATTATCACAGGTCTGAGAGCATTTTTCTGTCATAATGTTATATCGTGGAGTTGAATCTTTTTCAGGAACATATAGCATACATGTAATAATTTTATTTTCTTCCTGATATAATGTTTTCACAGGGACGGAGGAAAAGAAAGCAGACCTTCAACCAAGAAATGCTATATAAGGAGACACAAATGCAGAAAAGCACGTCCTGCAAAATTTACCTGCAACTGATGCGAATCAGCAAAGCTAAGTATATCTTAAGTTTAATATCTTCTTTGCTGGCTGAGAGCTCCCGTGCTAGCTTGGAGGCAAGCCTTCCACTGTTATTACTGGAACGTGGCTCCGAAGAGTGCTCAGTGCATACCAAAGCCAGGATCCTGCTGGGGATGGGGCAGACCAGTGCTGCGTGTCTGCAGAGGCCTGAGCACCAGCTCGGACCTGAGAACAGCACTGCAGACAGGAGGCTTTCGGTTTCTCTGTGACACTCAACTCCACCGACTTTTGGTTGAGAGCTGGGCACGTAAGCTGCGGCCCTGCAGGGTGTGGCGGGGCTGTCGGGTAGTGCTGTTCGGTAGCTGGCTCAGCATATGCCTCCAAAAGGAAAATGAAGCCTAATGATATTTTACTGCTCAGCTGCTAATTGAAATGCTGGTGTTTAGAGATTTAGGCCTACAATCCAATCAACCACTTAAAATCTTGTACTTAATTTTTTTGCATAAATAGTCTTTCTGTAATTAACCTCAACCTTTGGATATGTTTTTCCTTTTCTGGTCACTATGCTGAGCATCCACAGCCCAGAACTGCTGAATACAGAAGAGCAGAGTGGAGAAACTGCCCTTGCTCCTTCTACCCCTGGGTGTGACAGCGGAGAGGCACTAGCATATTGCCGTGTTTCTCCAGGCATATCCCTTTCTCTTCTAGATGGGTGTTCTGTTCGGGCGGGATCTGAAGATGTGGTGCATTTCTCTATAGTATTTTTTGATGCCAGGCTATAGCTGTGAGTGAGTGCCAACCACATCCAGGGCAGGCAGGAACACCAGCGTTGCCCGCGGAGCGAGGCTGAGTGACACCCAGAATGTGGGACCGTGCTGCAGACAAGCACGGCTCGACAGAGGGACCTGCAGTCACAATGGCAGCACCTCCAGGGAGTGAAAAAGAGATCAGAGTTCAAGTACAAGGAGTCGTATGGGTCAGTTGATCCAAAACTTGTGGCTACATAGAACTGTACTCACTCCCAAAAAAGCTTTCTTCAACACTGGCACATTGGGAGGGCAAGTAGAGGTAGCTTAGCTGAGGTTTTTCCACAGGATTTTTTTTCCCCCAGTACCTGTGTCAAAACATTCTTCGAACGTCAGTTAGCAAAGTTTTGGTTCCAAGCCTCATGTTTTCAAAATTAGAAAAAAATATGTTTTTCATCCCTGATTATGACTGATGCCTGCCCGACTGGATGAATACAGATGGTATAATTTTATCTAAGCCACAAAGTTCATTCACTTTTCATCCAAATTGTAATTTGCCTTTAGGGTTCAAGCAAATGACTGTTTTCAGAGTGGTGCAATTTTATGAACGTGGCACTAGAGGGCCTTGGGCGGCTCAGGGTTAGAAACACCGTCAAACTAACACTGTTGGAAAATATACCTGGTTTACAACTTGTGTTTACATTACGTAACCACTTTCTGAGCCCAGGTGACTGTGTTAACTTTAGTTGCTTGGCTGCTGGCTGCTTTCCCTCTGGCATTTCTGACATTTCAGTGAGAAATTCTTTAAACAGTTCAGCAGAGATGGCTACAAAAGTTTCAGTATTTAGTTGTACTCGCCATAGAAGATGCTTAAAGATTCAATTCTGTTGCTTGCACGTTTTAAAATTCCTCGGTCGAATTTTCCTTTGCTCCCAAGTCATGCAAGGTAATGGACTCTATGGGGCTAGTTGGATCAGACCAAAACCGTGTTAGGGACTGTCATGTATTGTTAGCGACGGGGCGACACTGCTCCAGCAGTAGCAAGCGTGCCCCAGCACTGACTAGTTGTTTAGGAGTTTAGATTTAGCACTAGATTCACAGGCAGCGAGGAGGCTATACAAAAAACTCTTCACTGGCAAATGATCTTAAAATGCACCCTCCACAAAGAACCCTTCACGTCTGGTTCCTCCGGTCGAGCTGGAAAGATTGTACCAACCAAGTAGATGATCTTAGTGTGAAAGAAATACTTTTAAACTGGATGCCACTGCCTAAGTTCCACTTAAACACAGACGGACTTGAACAGGGCAGCAGATGCCAAAGCCACGGAAGCCAAATCGCTAAGAAATCTTTACCAACAATTGCACTTGTTTTCTCAAATTCCTTCTAGATCAAGGCCCTGACACTGCCTGGAAAGGGAAAAGCAATCGTTTCCAGGAGGCATTTGGTCAAACGATAAATTTTCAGCAAGTCACTGAAGTCATATTTGCCATAACTGAATGCGAAGTACATCTTAATGAAGCTGGAAAAAATAAATCTTTTTAGGAATCTTTTATAAGCAATGGAGGAAATGACCAGGCTAAGAGCAGTTTAGTAGCATATAAACCACCACTGTTCTAAGATTAGGTACTCCTGGAAAACTCTCATGACCTCTTAACAACCGATGAATAAGGAGCGTACTCAAACCTGAGTCTCCAGAGGCTTTCCAGAAATGAGCTTTTTTCACTGCCTAAGTACAGATTCAAGTTCAAGAATGCATGCAACCGGGTTTTGGTAGAGGATAGTCTCCCATTCATATCACAGGCTATGGGAATGCATGGCCTACTTGTCTGTGCCAGGGTGGAAGGAAGGAGCTCTTAAACTTTCCTCTTGTCCCGGTAAATCTACCAGTCACCAACAGTGACTGGAGAACCTGTGTCATAGTGCAAACAGTGCAGGGTAACACAGCACGTTAGGCTAAACTGAAGAAACACGAGAACACGAAGTTCTCATAAATTTTATGCACACATACAGCAGAATAATTCAGTAAATCCAAGAAACAAAAATCCTGCTCTCAGGAGCAATTCCCCAGGTCAGTTAGGCTAGCCAATCCCATTGGATTATAGGGCTTCGTTCTCCTTAGCCTGTTTTCAACAGAGGAATTTTCAGGAAAAATTCAGATCTTGTGGTGTTGTTGTTGGAATTTTGCTAGGTTAAGAACACAGACTGAACTGTGAGAAATGATCAGACCAGATACTCTACTTGCCTAGTCACCTATTTCAAATCTGACAGTGGAGAGAGCAATTAGAAGATTCTTTCCATTGGATTTATCTCTCAGCAGAGAGGGTCTAAAAGAAACAGTCCCTAGGGAAAACCATGGATCCAGGCTCCTCCCTCTCTGTGCCTGAGCTGCAGTGCGGATCTCACTAACTAAGGCAATTTGCCATTTTCAGAACTCTGCGTTGGTGGTCACTTTGTGTCAAATGGGCCACTGGTGGGATCAGAAGCTACAGGCTTACCTTCGGGAGTCTATACTTTTCTCTCAGGTGAACCCTCAGACAGGCTCGCTCTGCTTTTTTTCTGTGCGAATGCTGCATCTCTTTCCATCCTGAAAACCAGAAAAAAAATATTTTCTTCAAGATACTAATAAGATATGGTTGCTTGGCTGCAAAAAGCTACACGCAGGAGTTATTCCCAAACTTATCTAACTTGTCCAAAGGCACAAAAGGAGCGATCTCGATAAAAGGATGCTAGGGGGCCAGACTTCGAGCACCCCAGCCTTGTTCTCAGAGCAGCTCCCTTGGGCCCTGTGAAGAATGAAGGATAAGTCAGCACTCCTTGTCTGGAGTTTCTGCCTGTACTAGCTGTTACTGCTCGCTATGGCAACAAACAACTTCAATAAGCAGAACAGAAAAGTTACACTAATTTCTTGCTTATTCCTCTGGGACACTCACAGAGATGCAGCCGCCTGCCAGTGCTCCTGTTCTACAGAGGTGACATTGTCACAGCACACCGCCACACCCGGCATGCCACAGGGGTCCTTCTGGGTCAGGCCAAAAAGTTTACCCCATCCTAGAGGCCCCTCTCTGACAGCACACAGTAGTAGGACACTTGGAGAAAGAACTGAAGAGGAGGATAAGCATCCGTATCAAAAAGTGTCCAGCTCCCAGAATCAGTAGTGTAGGGTACTGGAGCTGGAAACTGGCTCTGCATCATTGTCTTTAATAGCCCTGTCTCCTGCAAGCATTTATTGTTTCAGAACATCCTACGGCAATGAATTCCACAGCTTCCCACTGTGGAAAAGTGCTCCTTTTATCTGTGACTTTATAAAATGCTTTAATTAGATTTCAGAACTTGACTTTTGGTTAGATGGCATAACTTTTGGTTAGATTACTTACGTATTTTATTTACAAAGTATGTCTCTTGGAAAACTTTTGGTAACATTTGATAACATTCGCCTTTCTCCCCTTTACCCCTTTTTTTCTTTTCTTTTCCTCCAGAGCATTGTGATGGAAATTCTATTGCAAAACTGATTTTGTTCCCGTATAGGTATTCTGTCACATAAAAGCTAAATGTTATTTTTCCTATGCTTCCACAAATGAGTTTTTGGGTTTCTCTCTCCCTACCAAAAAAAAAAAAAAGTTCACGTTAAATGGAAGCCATATTAAACTTCTTTCAGCTAGTCATTGATGGGAAGATTGGAAAGAATTTTTTTGAGCCCTTCTGGCATGTTTTCCCTCTCTTTCTCAACTTTCCTCTTTTGTTGCCCACTCCTTCTCCAGAGAAGCCATTAGTGGGCATCGGGATATATTTCCTGAGGGCAACGTGCGCAGCGTTATTGCGCGTCCCTTGTGTGTCCCGAGAGGCTGAGGGGCAGGAGGGGGTCTTCTGCTCAGGTGGATTTGAGCTTTTCACTTGTTCTGGCATCGTGGGAAGACCTGGCAAAACTCACTTGGCCACTCTGCCCTCATTGCCCGAGCCCTAGTGCCTGCCTTAGCCTTACTTCTTTCTGTTCTGGAGGACCTAATTGTCCCAGGGGACGTGGAAGTCTGTAGGAAGAGGAAACAGGTATAAGGGTAGCTGGGTGACAAGCGAGAGCCTGTGACATTCAGCACGAACTGAGGTCCCCTCGTGCTTAAACTCTTGTGATTCTGGAAGCAAATTCTACGTGACCGTGCTGGAGGCTGCCAGCACAAGGCACCTGTCTGCACCTGCGTATCACACGTGGCCCTGAGAAACAGCAAGCTGTGCATTTCTGTGTGCTTCACCACCAAAAAAAAATCCCCAAACCCAAAGCCTGAGCAGAACCCAAAGGCAGTGTGGCCGCGCATCAAAGCCTGATGTGACGCCAGCAGGGCACCTCTCCCGTCTCCCCTCTTGGGGAGGGCAAGCCGGCTAAAATCCAGAGTGCCCCAAACAGCTGCTCTGCCTGTGACAGGTTTCTGACACGCATTTACGTAACCACAGCAGCGTGCACTGCCCTGAGCTCGTTTTTTGAAAGTACTTCAGATGTTCCTATCGCAGCTCCAAACTGTACTTTGAGAAGTACCCCTGCATCGATGCCTCGGTACAGCTCGGGATGTAACGGGCACACGCCACACTTGAAAACCTTACAGAAATGACTGTTTTTCCAAGCGTTTTCCCTATCCCAGGAATCTCATTTTGCCTCTCAGTCTCAGTAAAGCATCTTCCTGATAGTTGGTGATTATCTCTCTTTTAAATACCCCTTGACAAAAATGCATAGCAAACGTTCTGTATTTTTTTTCCAAACCAAATGATATCTACTCAGGGTTTTATGATAGATGTCACTGCTGCTAAATAGAGACCTGGATACCTCAAATTCCGTCAGTCATTAACCTTTCACCTATAATCATCTTACTTGAAGGATTTACACAACCATTATGTAATTGACTATTAGAGGAACAGATGCATTTGAGATTTAAAAGTCAATCGTTTTATTTATAATTATGCATGGTTTGAACTCCTACATGTTAAGTCCTTTATTTTACTTCTCTTTCGATATTGAAACAGAGCAAATAGTAAAGATTTTAATTATAGATTATAAAATTGAGATGTGATCACTGAAAAGCTTTGCTCTATTTAGTAGGTTTTAGAAAAAAAATAACTGAGAATGCAACTTCAGAAAATAACCATCTTAAACTTTTATCTAAGTAAATAACATCCATTTAACATAACATTCACTACTTTTTCATGTCTGCAATAATAAATGTGGACAAAGAAAAGATTATGTATTAAAAATGTACTCCACCTGGAGTTCTAGGAGAACAAATCATACACATTTTAGAATTAATTTTTGCACTACAAACAGCTTTTTTTTGAAAAAATTTGATAGACACAGTAACATCAACTAGGAACGAATCAAGCATATCAAGGTGTGGAGATAGAAGGGAATTGTAGGAGAGATGAGGGCAAGAGGGAGCATAATATTTTATAATTTCCAGTTTGTGAACTTTTATTTTGGAATGTCTCTTTAGCAAAGATTCATCTGCTTAAAAAAAAAAAAAAAAAAAAAAAAAAAAGAAGGGAAGAGAGCTGAATGTTCGGCTTTTTCTTGGGTTATTTTTGTCTACACAAAGTTACCAAGAATCAGCCCCATACTGATAAGAAGGGAATGGGTACTCACTTCTCCTCAACCATTTGCTTTTGATATTCCTCATACTCCTCTCTGGTCATTCCTGCAGCTGCTGCTGGATCAGAAGGAGTGCTTTCTTCTTTGCTGTCTTCCCCTCCACCTCCAAGTCCCAAATTCTTTACCTGGTTGCTCAACATGCTTTTCATTAGAAAGGCCATCTTCTCAGGGAAAAAAGAGCTACAAGCAAACAACTACAAGAAAGCCAAACCAAACCAAAAATGTTTTCAAAACCAGCAGTTGTAAGCAAGAGAGTTTCTACAGCCACATCAGCTCTTCAAGGGCACAATGCTAGTGAAACATGAATGCCAAAACCAGTTTGTCAGCCATAATCTGGATTAAAGAGTGAACTCCTTAATATCTAGAGGCAGATGGTTCAGATTATTAAAAAAAAAAAATCATTAGATGAAGCTACCTACTTTTTATATTAATACCTTAAGCTAATTGTGCACACAAAAAATCAACTATACTGTGCAGGAGCATTTTTACTTTTTCAGTCACGAAACTCTTGCTTTCACAGAGATGAAAACATTCCTTGGAACATAATGGATCTGAATTGAAAACCTGGTTGACTAAATGGCTGCAGTAAAATCAGAAAATTTGGCCTACTGAGCAGAAAACCTTTTGGATTTACAACAATCAAGTGAGATTTGAAAGCTGCAATTCTTCATTAAGCAAAAACCCCAATCCTTTTTATCCACTGGACAGAAAGCACATTGAATGCCGCTTCATCTGCTTTTCATCTGGTTGGTTCGTCTCTCAGATGAATGGAGCATTACTGCTATCAACTTTTTTAATATTTTTTTTTCTTCCAGTAAAGTAATCACAAAAAAAGCAAATCACATCTTCCTACTTCCCACTTTTTAGGGTTTATTTCAACTTTGCCCGAGGCTGTCTCCATCTAGATCACTGCTTTGACTGGTGCTGCACAGGTTACTGCGTGTTTTTAATTTTAACCATCAGTTCGAGAAATGAATCTGCCTGATTCTGTTTGCTGTAATACAGCCTTGATAGCCCGTGTTTGTGTCTTGCTTGTGTAGGTCCTCCTCTTTCAAACTTTATTCATGTCATCGGCCTCACCAGGCCTATTCAGGTGAAGGTTTGCAGGGTCTGCTGCCTAGATCATAGGTTATTTTGCAAAAGAACATCAACCGCTAGGTTGCAGAAGTTGATGATTCTGGGTTCTGAGCATTTATCCTCCTATGACTGACTGTGCATGCTTCAATGAAACATGCTGTAATTTTGATTACCTAAATGGTTCTCCCCACACTCTCATAATTTCACTGAGATACAGGAGGATTCCAGTTTGCCTAATGCCTTAATCTGTATTAGATCCTTTCTAATTAAAGCAGGCCTGTTACTGTTAAAAAAAAATTTAAAAAGCAGGACGTTCTGTAATCCTGGATAGTTAGTGATTAAACAAGAAACTTCAAACTTCTTTTTGAAATAGAGTAGTACTCAGAAGTATGAATTAAAATTTGTAACATTCAAATTTATAACTCCAGTATGCTTTCAGAACTATGCACAATTGCAAGAATTTGTGGGAAGAATCAGCCTTTTACATCTGACAAACTCTGACCTTAGTGACCAAAACTGTGCTGTGCGTGCCCGACTGGCGACAGAACTGGCATCGTAGAAGTCAGACAGCTAATCCCAACTTAAGCAGAGAATGCCACGCTTGTGCATGCGTTAGTCTGAAGTCGAGTAAGAGAATTTTCTTATCTAGCAAAACTAGAAAACTAAAAATCCAGCAGAAAGTAAGGTATCAGTGCTCCTACGTCAGAGTAACTTCAAAGTGGGCCTGGCAAAGTCAGCGTGACTTCGTTACGTCCAAAGACTTCCCTGGTTCGGTTTGCCACCTCTCTGAGGCATTCAGCGGGCAGGTCGGCAGACAGCGACCCTTGTTTCCCATCCTTTGGCACGTTAGAGAAGGCTGTGCTTGTTCAGAAGAGCCAGCCAGTGGCCAGTACTGTGGGCTCGCTGCAGGCCAGCGGCACCCGCGCAGGCACCCTAGCTCCAGCAAAACGTGGCGTGGAATACGCTTGGCACAAGCTTCTGAGACAATCTCTCGGGTCAGTCACTCCCACGCTGAAGCACGTCGCAGGGACGGGGTCCCTTTGCGCAGAGGGAGCGGAGGGGGCTGGATGCTGGACGCAGCGCACCGAGCCAGTGGTGGTCACCTCGCTCCAGCACGGGCAGAGCCTCGGCCTCTGAGCGTCCTTCGCCCTCCGGGATCAGTCAGGAGCAAACCTGGGCCTCGAAGAGCTCAAACTCTCTTAACACCAGAGGGTAAGGGATGCTTCGACTACACTTGCTTGGATTTCATGGACATGTACCAAATTAAAAGGGAAAAAAAAAGCTTACTAAAAATACGCATCTTTATTCAAATAAGGTTATCTCTGAACTCCAAGTGTCAATTTACATCAGTCAGGAACAAACACGTGAAAATGTCAGCTGTTTGAATTGTAGTGAAAAAACAGTGGACAGTCTTCGGAGTTACAGTTATTGATGCATAGATAAATGTCAAATTTTCTTCAAACAAAGTTAGGTAATTTACAAACCACATTGTGAATTTTTGGTTTTGACCATATATTCAGTACAGTGAGATTCTCGCCACTGCCAAGTACTTGCTACTTATCATGCCCACTTCAGATACCAGTATTAGACTTGTTCTCCCCCTTATTGTCAATCTGCATGCCCAGGTGTCTTCTCCTCCTGGTCCTAATATCTTAAGATAGGAATCAAATATACTGTCAGCATTGAAAGAAACTTCCAGTGGCCAGCCATAACAGGAGGCTACTTAGAGTCCCAGTTTGTTGCTATCACTTCAAGAACAGACAGGACACGAGTTGAACTGGGCAACTGGGAGCTTTCCTGTGATCCAGTGAGTGACGAGTTAGTTATGGAAGTTCCAAGGAGAGACGACTGTGAAATGAAGCATGAGGCAAAGTTACCACTTTTTGGATGTTAAGCTTTAGACATTCTGCTCCCTAATACAGAAGTTTCCTAGTGGCACACGGGAGAGAGGTCAGATCTATGAGCAGCACAAACACATAAGCTGGGCCTCATACTGAAGACACAAATGTGGGTTCACGTTTTCCCCTAGGCACCACCCCCAGCCTTCTTTCTAACGAAAAGACACAGAAGCATGGGCTGTTCCAGCTTTAAAACAAAGTTGTGGTTGGATAAATTCACAGTAACAAAAAAAGTACAGTCTTTTGTCGATACATTAGAGCGGTTCTTCACTATGCCAGATACACGCACCTACTTCTCCAAATACAATTGCTAGCTTTGCCCTACAGAGGGTTTGGCAAAGCCTGCTGTGAGAGAGGGAGTTCTGCTTCGGTGTCGCACTGGTGCAGGAAGGCTTGCAATTGAAAGGAACATCACTGTACATTTTCAGAACAATTTAAGAAAATAGATTAATCTAGTTAGAAGAGTCAGGGTTGTAATAGCTTAGATTCAAGGCACCTGTAAATATTTGCTGGTGTTGAAAGAACTGAATGGATAATTCCCACATTAGTCTTGTTTATCTGACAAGGTTTTTTCTGTATTTATCCAGCAAGGTTAGTTTGAGGCAATAGTTTCTCCGGTTAGTACAGCAAAATCTTCTCAAATTTAGAAATGAACCTATAAAGCTATACCACCCACAGTATGCTACATACTGTAGCTACAGAAATAGGTGTGTAGGTAGTATTGTTTTACTGGTACAGCACAGACATCCACTTTCTGGACACTGCATTTTAAGTAAACAAAAAGATATTGCATAGATTTATTTTTTTTTCTCCATACTGACAGGCACAATATCAAAGTGTTCTTCATTACAGTGAATTTGGCAGCATGTGTAACACTCCAGGGGAGCAGATTGTAGGAATGTAGCAGTAGTATTATGCGAGATTACAGATAATTTTTGCAGATTCAGACAAACAGATTAATTATTAAAGTGAAACATTTGGATACATTTGTGTATTTTATAGAATTTAAAAAAAAAACGACGACAAAACTCCCCCTATTCTAACTCTACACATAAACAACTTGAGGACAGAGTTACCACAGATGTGTAAACAAGGCAAAATGAATTAATTTCACATTCCTAATTTGGGCTATCTGCTTTGTTTCTTTCCTGAAGCAAATGGTCACCTGATAAGCAGTACCAAAACCACACGTTCACTCTTAACACTCCTGATATTAAAGCAGGAATTGACACATAACACTGGTTCTACAATAGTTGCTGGATTAAGAAAAGTTGCTGGATTAAGAGACAGTTTTAGAAAGGTAAAGACATATTAATACGCTAAACATATCCTTAATGAAGTCAGATTCGAAGAGGTATGAAGCAGCAATATCTTTGCTGAAGAATTTCCACAGATCTCCAAAGAAAATTACCGAGACTTGAAACTACAAAAAGGAAATCAGTCCCACAATATACTTAATGTAATCATGTTTTCTCTCACTGCCTAAAACCAAAACCCCAAAAAAGGATATAAGCCTTTATTTGGTTGTTCTGTAGTTTGTTTCCTACATCGGGTATCACCAGTCAGACTGTTAAAGGCCTGTCTTTGTGTCCTCCACATGTAAAAAAGTGTTTATACTTCATGAAGAGTTAGAATTAGCTACATAATTCTTTAAAATAATTCTTAAACTGTTAAATCTAAGTGGTAAAGAAATGGAACATTTATAACAAATCCTTTACAGCCCCCAACCACCCAAGATAGAGAAGCACAGTTGTTTGGGTTGGTTGGTTTGTTTGTTGTTTGTATTGTTGTGGGATTTTTTTGGGGCGGGGGGGGGGGGGGGGGGTTTGGTTGTTTGTGTTTCTTTTAAACCGTTATGTCAGGACACTTAGTGGCAAGCTTCCTGCACAAATCATCCATCTGTAGTTCTCATTATGAACAACAGTCGATTCTGGGTGTTTCAATTCCCCCCTCTGAAACGTTAACAGAAGAAGAGGAATACAGCATTTGCTTTCCAGTATTTATGAGGAAGTTAGCTGAAAACAAAGACTTAGGGTCTGCAGTATTCCCCTATCATTTGCTCTGCTGCTCCCCAGTCCATTTTTGACTTTAGCATTAACTGTTTGCATGAGAACTTTCTTTTTTTTCAAACAAAATTCAATAATTTACAATACTGAAGTATATCAAACACTAAAATTTCCCTCATTTACAGAAGCGTCTAATTTTCTGTGCATACATACTGCTGTTATGTACACACAAAAGGAACAGGTCATCAAAAGAACTTTTTAGCTGCTGCTTCTTGTTGACTCCTGAAAAAAAAAAAAAGCAAAAAAGAACTCAGTAAGTACTTGTAGCATAAAAGTAGCTAACTTTTTAAAATAAATATGTCACTTATTTGGGGATTATAAGATTGCATTCCTTGTTACCAGAGACTTAGGGAAATCAAACACAAGTCATATTGAAAAAACAGGATGTATTTTTTTTCTATTTACAGAGAGATTGGCAGCATCAGACACAGAAGCAAACAAAACACTCTGGATAGAAACTAGAAACTGGAAGAACATAGGAACTGATTTTTAAAGTAAGTAAAATTTTCTAAAAGCTTCTCAGTATCTGATTGGCGTAAGGATCATCAGAAAAAAAGGAAATACAAGCAAGTGAACAGTGAAAGAATTTACTTGAAGTGGGATTTCCTTTTTCCTCTAGCACAGTTAAGTATTTATTTCCTTAGTGGATACAGATACTATGGATCGATGACACACAGATGCTAGAATTAAAAGGACAACAAAAAGAACTGGAGGGGAGCAGCTCCTCGCTTTGCAGGTGATGGCATAACGTGACATATCTGAGAAACGCACTCTCTCCACTTTGCAGAGCAGCAGAGACAGAATAAAAGTTGGTGCTACCAGTGGCACTGCTCTTACAGTAGATATTTCTTCCACAGAGGGAGCAAACAGCACTTTCTCTTTAAAAGGCAATGCAGCTATTTTGGTCCCTATTCCTGAGCCTGATTAGTGCGGCGAGAAGCGGGAGGGAAGACAACTGAGCGAGTCAGCCCTCACTCTCAATAGGTTTTCCTTCCCGTCAACGCAAATTAAATTTGACCATTATGACATTACAGAGAGGAGGAAGAGAACGGAGAAAATATCCCAATCGGTTTAGAGAGAAACTTAACTTAGGAGAGGCATAAAGGGATATGTGTCAAAAGAAGTTCACTGAGGAATGTGTAAGAGGGGATAGGTAGCTTGTAGCTACACAGGGCAAAACAAACAAACAAATGACATCAAACTTTGTAAAGACATTAATAAACTCCAGGAAGTTCATCAGAGGACCACAAGGATGGTAATCTCAAGAGAAGAGAGGGAGGCAACTCGGCTTTTCCACCCTGGACAAAAGGCTTGATGGAGTCTAACAGCAGCTCTCTAATACCCACAAGCCGCTACTGAGGGGACTGGGATAGCTCCTTCACAGATGCTGTTGTAAGAAACCGACACAACAGCAAAGTGAAACAGGGCACGCTTCCACCAGATATATTGTGGGCGTGGCGGAAGAATAAACCAAACTGCATTACAATAATTAAACATTTCAGACGGGGTTTATAACAGTGGTGAATTTTCCACTCTTGGAGGTTTTTAAGACCTCTCCGGTCTAAACACAAAGTGACCTGGTCTGAATTCAGTGCCAACCCTGCTTTGAGCAGAAGGTTGAACTAGAGACTTCCTAAGGTCTCTTTCAATCTGAATGATTGCTTTTTTTAAAGAAGATTAACATAATCATACAATTGCAATTGCATTTCCAGTCAGTTGTTCTGAAATAATTTACCCTGTTGTCTTCAAACAAAACCACACTTACCTATACATGATATAACCAATGAATAGCACTGTTTGCACTGCTACAAATATGAAGAAGTGCATTGTAGATAAGCATGATGGAAACGGTGGCAAGTCTGGACACTTTGATTTCTCACTAGAAGGCTAAAAAACAAGAAAAGCAGTATTTGAGAAGGGAGCAAATGACATGTTATCAAAAGACTGTTGCATGCAAGACACAAAACAAGGTCTCTGCAACATATTCTAACAAACAGGACACAAGCAAAAAAGACAGGAATGACACTACTCTGAAAAAGTATCATCTTGCTCCTCGTCTCACCTTCCCCTTTCATCCTTATGTTTCTCAGATAAATTGATTGATGTTACTTTGAGTGTTATAGAGGAAAGAATAAGTCTCTCGTAAATTAAACCAGAAATCAAGAACATTCTATGGGATCATAAGCTAATTCAGCCTAATCGCTACCTAGGCTAGGCTAAGGTGCTCCTGAATGTGAATGTCGTCATCTTGCACACTTGGAGACCTTAAGCAGAGCCTGCCCAAGTTTCCCCTGATTAAAGCTCTCCCTTCTGTGCAGAAGCAATAGAGAATATCCTCTGTATAGAGCTATTAAGTAGGGGGACAAACACAAAAAAAAAAGCATGCAGAAAACCTAATTGCTTGACCTTGTTTCCACAGGAAATTAGACTAAAAATCATACTCTTTGTGCAAAACCTCTCATCAAGACACAGATCATGCAGTTAGGTCAAGGCAGTGCCGTTTTAGTGAAGCAGCTTAATGAAGGATTAATTGCTCCATAAATTGCATGCTGGCTCATCCTAGCTTTTCACTGACAGCCAAATAAAGAAGTATTGCAGCCATGCTTTACACTACCAGCACATAAATTACCATATTTCGCTGTACTAAATGCTCAATGTCCCTCTTTACTACATGAAGGTGTTCTTTGATGTCATTGAAGTGCTGAGTTGTTTCATAGACTCCTGCAGCAGAGCCAGGATGTTGAGCTCCACTGATCAACCTCAGAGTATCAGCCATGGAATTTCTGAAACAAGACAAACAACAAAACATCTTTCAGTACAGAACAGCTTTCCTACAAACAGCAGCTATTCTAGAACCTTTCAGTCTGTTAAAATCAGTTTGAAATACATAGCTGCTCCAAAAGGCAGAAAACATTTTTTCTAGCTTCTGAAAATACCTATCAAAAAATAATTCCTTAATCAAACTCTGATTTTGTAAAATATTTAAATCTGCAGACCGTTTCAATTTGTACAGCGCATCGTCTCCCAAAGTCACGCTGAAAACAAGATCTGGCAAATATTCTGTTGCTAGACATCTGTTTTGCCTGGCTGATGAAGTCTAAACCAAGTGTTTTATCTGAGGCTCTTGCCAAGGCTTTAGGATAAGCAGAGTTTAATGCAATCTTTGAAGAAAACCAAAAGCCGTTTGAAAAAAAAATAAATAAAAGCAGTCATGTAAGAAATAAAAATAAAGAAGAGGCTTTAGGGATAAGAAAAGATTTAGATACATCCTTGTTTCATGATTATCATTTATAAGAGAAACTCATTTCCCATTGTCATAGTACTTAATACGGTATTCATGTGAATTGATTTTGCCTCTACAACAAATCAAATTAAATCTGTAAAAAGTTGGGGTTCCATAACTAGTTTTGTTTGAGGTAAACTAGTCAATGAGAGCGAAAAACTTAATCTCTAATCAATATGTTTATATAATTTTCCCCTACTGTGATGTTTCTTTTCATTTGCAAAGAGGATTATTCCAAAATATTTATCATGTGAATGTTAATCTCTTCATTATTGACAGAATAATAATCAAAATACATGTCCTTGGATTTCTTTTTAATTTACTTAAAACTTCACATTTTGTTCAGATGAGAGCTTACTTCGATGCCTTCAAGGTGCAGTCCTAACTCTTTGTACAGTGGTCAGCAATTTATCATAGAACGGGTCCAGTTGGAAGGGACCTTTAAAGATCATCTGGCTCATCCCTACGTAATTAACCAAAATCTGCACAGCCACCTTTCCCCAGATTGATCTCCTGTTTAAAAGCAAAATAACTTTCCTAGACACGGTCTGTATCAAACTTAATTCACATTTCCTTTTGCACGAACAAAGCATGCTGATCATTCCTATTGTATGAACACACGAGATTCTTCTGTAATCAGATGATTAAGAAAGCCACAAATCTTGACAAGAAAATTACTTAGACAGTAAGTCCTTCTCCTCCGGGATGACCAGCAATGCAACAGTGGGCTGTTCATTTCTGTCTATAAATAAACCATTTCTTTAATCTAAGAAAAATATTAAGATGATGTTACACAAACTCCTACCTAATAAACAGTCACTAAAAGGGCAGACTGCCAATGTTAACAAGAAAATCTAATTTGCTTGCGAGGTATAAAGATTTGTCAAGAATATTAACATAAAAGCTTCTGTGGAAGAACAAGTGCAGAAATGGAAGCACTCTAATCTTCATTCTGCAAAAAAAACCCTGACCTACTTAGATAAATCACAAGAGCTGCCCTCGAACTAATACAGGGAAAAAAACACACCACAACTGTAGGAATTGGTTTTCTCCTTTTTTCAAGCCCAAGGTAAGGAATGTTTAACTAGAAATGAAGGGTTAAACCAACATAAAGCCATTGCTGCTAAAGACAGCAATTGTAAAACGCCTCAGAAGCAGCAAACAGACATCCCTATCAAACCTAGAAATTTTCTCAATCCATTCCACCAATATAGCGTATAGCACCTTCCAGATAAGATTTTTACTTCATTTGGTAATGTAATTTGAAAAGCTACAGCATACCTCTCAACTGATTTTTAAAAAGCCATCCTAAAAAGCAAAATTGTTATTATTAAACACCTGCACTAGCTGTAGCGAGGTGAGGTTGGTCTCCTCCTAGGTAACAAGGGACGGGACAGGAGGAAACAGGCTCAGGTTGCGCCAGGGCAGGTTTGTCTTGGACATTTGGCAGAAGTTCTTCATGGCAAGGGCTGTCGAGCCCCGAAGCGACTGCCTAGGGCAGCGGCAGAGTCACCATCCCCGGGAGATGGTCACTCCAACAGAAATAATAAATAGGATTTTAAAGGTGCAATATAGTATAAAGTTCAAAACACAGTCTTAATATTTAGAAAGCACTTACCTCATTTCATTTACTTGTCTAATGACCTCTTCTTGATTTTTCACAACTGTCTCAATCTCTTGCTGGGAACCCTGGTGAGGGGAGCGGAGGCGGGGAGAGAAAGATCAACATATCTTAGAAAAAGCAAATCGATCACGCTGCTGAAATTAGGCTGAGCTATCTATTACGATGTATTTTTTGTTTTATTTACCTGTCCTTGTTGACCTGGAACACCAGCTCCCCTTTTAGCAATCTCATCTGTGACTGCAGAGACGTATCTCCTCTGCTCATCCAGGATCATGTCCAATTGCCTATTAAGCTGTTTGATTTCAAGATGAATTCGATTCTGCCCCTCAAAGATTTGCCTCAGTTCACGATCACTTACAGTTTCAAAAATATCTTCCGCTGAGAAGAAGAAAGCACAGGCAGTTCTTACACATAGACATTCCTTGTAAGTTGCATTGTATCATTCTTCTTGCATCCTTAAAACTTTCTGCATGGCTATACTTTTTTTTCCCCTTAATTCAATATATTTGGTGCTTATTTATCACTATTGCCACGGCAAAGGATACCCAAATGGGATCAGGACAACTGAACACACTGAAACCCACACTCCCTCTTTGAGTTCCTATTTCAGTACTTGGGTAACGCACAACACAAAATGGAAAAAGGATGCTGCGACTACCAGGAGGCAGCGAGCTAATTTCACATCTAGATGCCTGAACTACATTCCTGATACACATCCATTCAAATACAGCTAATTCAACCCACAAAAGCAAGAAGCAGACTGGCTTCCGTTACATTTTCAAATAAACAGATCCCTTTTTGCCCAACTCCGAAGGAAAAAAAAAGTAATTAGAAAACCCCAACCCAAGTAAACGACATCAAAATCTGCTGAGAGCTGCAGGTGTGTGGTATCAATAATGGAATGGGTGTTTCTGCCTTACCGAGCCAAACTTAAATTTCTTATCAATAGCCCTAGTTCTGAATATCCCAGAAAGCAAACATTTCCCTTGATAACTGAAAAAGCACTCAAATAACTTGCCTGGCTGCCCTTGCACATCAGGATGTTCCTTTTGAAATTCTTCTTTCTTTTTATCCAATTCTTGCTGAAAGTGTTCAAACTCCTCTTGATACTTATCTTTATCTTTTTGAGGAATTTCTGCATCTGGTGTTGGCTTTAAAACAAAGCGGGGGAAGGAGAAAGATTTACGTTCTCTACTACTACTATATAACTCATTTGCCAGCAAGGCTGTTCAGATTTCAGATTTGAAGACATAACACAATTAGTCAACACATTAAAATATTAAGTTGAACTGAGCAACCAGACATTCCTATGGAGACCCACAGCTTTTTTCCCAATACGTTCATACTTTCTGCAATTAAAACAAAATCAAGTTTTACAAGGGTATATGCTGTTTACAGTACAGAACTGTTCCAGAGGTACAGGAAGTTGAAAGCAAGAACAGGTTATCTGCCCACTTTCCAAACAGAGTGTACTTTTTAAATTGAATCAATATGGAGAGAAAGAACACTGGTCTTGAGAACATCAATTAATATATTACTGAAACATTACAGTATTACTCTCATTTTTCTAAAACAGATGCCAAAATCCTGAAACAGGGACACCAAGTATGACTACAGAGGAAATGTCATAATGTGGTGCTACATATAAAACATATGCAATAACATATTTTACTAATTATGCATAAAGATGCTTACTACTTCCTTCCCAGGCTCGGTCAACTGGAAGGTCAGAAAAGACAGGACATCGTGATCATCTATAACAAACAGACAAAACACAAAACCCCTGTGAATCGTTACTACTACACACGGCAAATCCAGGTGTTTCCCAAGTCAACCTTGCACCCAGAAAGGATCTTCAGGCAACGGCATCCTCCCAAAGTCCTCCCAAGAGCTGACGCCATGGGGAACGACAAGGCACAACGCCGTCGTCAGGACAAAGTGGTAAGTCCTTCTGCTCTAAGCAGGAAAAGGCCTCAGTGTACCAGTTATTTAGGAATGGGAGAGGATTAATTACATCATCGTGGTCACAATACTGGTATAATAGATCAAAACTGGCAGTAAAGAAATAAAACCACCCCTCTTGCAAGCCCCACAAGTCCCCACTCCATTTGTCACGATTTTTAACATCTGCTACCTGCAAGTCCCCCTGTTGCTGCAGATACTCCAAAATATCCTTGTGATGGCAACACCATATCTTCCACTTTGGCACAAAATTCGTAGTCGTCTTTATCCGGAGTAAAGCCGTTGTTAATTAATACCTAAAAGGGCAAATGTTTTCAATTGTTACCACATCAATCTGTTCATGTTAATTGCTTTGTCAATTTATAGTCATGGTCACAAATACGACTTATCGAGTATACATCCCAGTAAGGTTCTGGGCAAGTCAAATTTTTCATCCAATCTAGAAGAGCGCTCCTTTGCTTTTCTGAGGTTGATTCTGAGCTTGGAAAGACTCTTCCGCCACAGAGGCATCTGCAGAGCTGCTAAGGTTAGCAGCAACGTTTGGGCCAGAAGAATTCCTAGGTAAGGAATCGGGGACCAGAAGTATCTAAAAAAAGAGCAGACCTGGGAGTCTGAAATTTAATTTTCATTGAAGAATAACAGATGACTTCTGCCATTGCAACACAGTTCAAGGTCCACCCTCTTTTAGGTGCATTCCTGTTTACTTTTTAGAGAAACTTTTACTATAAAATGACAGCTGTGTGTTTTATGGGCAATACCTAAGAATAACACCTTTTCAGTAGAAATCTGAAGCTGTCACAATCCAGCACCGCATTAGTATTTTTCTCTCCTTGGAATTCACAATCATCTGAATAGTATTTAAAAAGTCTTGAAGACTCCCTTATACCAGCGGTTTCAATCTTCTTGAATCTTCTACTATTTCCTGGAGGTGGAAATCCTCAAGTAGCAAATTTGAATCTACTGTCAAAGAGTGAGCTTCAGTTTTTCAGTCACATCTCAAGAACCTCCTACAATCAGCTAGAAAAGCCTCTACGGCTCTCAGATCAGCTTGAGAAATACTGTTCAAGTTACAGACATGCTCAACCACTTGGAAGCTGAAGAACAGATGTTACTGGCTGTGGGACACCTCTACAAGCAGGTCATCAGCAACCTGCGAGTACATTAGCGCAACCGATTCCAAGCTCAACGTTTTCAAGAATATTTGGAATTAAGCACATGAAGTCTTTGGTTTTTCAAAGAGTTGCAAAAATCTCACACTCAAAAAGCTGGGAAACACGAGTACAGAGTACTTACAGTCAATGTTTTTTGGTAGTAAATTATCTTTACTCGAACAGGATAGGGCTTGTTACGGAAGTCCCTCTGACAGGATGCCAGTGCTTGCGTGGAACCATCACTATGCAAGAAGACAGTTTGCATAAAACTGTATCTTAGGACTTCTCAGTTAGGACAGAAAAGCATCACTGAATGACATCATGATAGTTTTTCAATATGCAAGGTTTTCCCACAGCCCCACTGAGCTTTTCTGAAGTCTGGGATCAACAGTACGAGATGTTTTACACGGGACACAGGAGAGACAGAACGCAGGAACAGGGAAATCTGTTTGCTTCTAAGATACGGCCCCACACTTGTGAACTGAGAAATATCCCGCACTGGTGAACTTGGAAGGAAGCGACAGTCCGGACTACACCAGCTAGGCTGGATACTTCTCAGAGAACCCAAAGATCTGTCAGTTGTGCTGTTGACGATAAACAATTAGAAATCAAAATCAAACCAATTCATTTCAGTAACAGGCAATTAGCTTTCAGTGAGTCACTTCTGTCAGTTATTAGCTGCGTGTGGAAAATAGCCAAAAGCAATGAAGAGGTCAAAAGTCTGTACCTCATTTATCTGAGTTCGCCCATCCCAAAGGACATATGCCATTTAAATGTCCACCAGTTGCCAGTTTCTGTGCTGTTACTGCCAAAACCATGTTTTAACAAATTGAAAAACTCAAGTGTAAAGGAAACAACTAAGTTTCATGTGAAAGAAACCTTCATAATGTTTCTCAAAGGAGTTTCATGCAACATTTCATTCCAAAAGAAACAATCATCATTAACACTGAAAATAAACTTACTTCTGATGGTCATACAGAAGTTTTCCATTGTTGCCTACAATGATCACTCCAGGATTGTTTTTCTAGAAATAACAAACGGCAGACAAATGGCATAGTTTAAATTGAAATGAAACGTAGGTAATGTCACTGATAGCTTTCCTGCAATAAAGCACCTTAAGTCATTACACTACAGATACACCACAGCTGTTTTTATTCTCTCTGTACTTCAGGATTACATAAGCACAGTGCCTGAGAAGCACCGTGTCATGTTGCATGTTTTGCAAGACACCGCTACGTTCTCTGCATGGTTATGGATGAATAAAAGCACACAAATTACGTTCCTGGATACACTACCAATTACCATAGTCTGACAATTACAGAAATACAAAAGCCATAAACAGGAGAAATTCATATGTAGTGAAGATACAAATCTGGAAACTAACAGGTGACTTAATACATCCCACTTTGGGTACGTAACACTGGGGAAAATGGGCTGACGTCCTACTGACCTTGTCACAGTCACTAGAAGAACCGCAGGAGCCACAAAGCCTGTTGAACACATTATTTAAATTGCCAGAGGACGAGAATGAGCTCAGATGGTAATGGCAGATTCACAGTGCTATTCTGGTTGCCTCCAGGAGTGTATGAGAACCTCGGTTCTTACAAGAGCACAAGATTTCCCAGTTAATCTCCCTTCCCCTTCAACACTTCACTTCATCATCTCCCAACATGTACTGCGTTTGGCTGGGATACAGTTAAATTACTCTTGTGATATTTAATGCGGTTGGCACAATTTCAGGTGTTCAGAGCTACAAAATTTCTCCTTTTACTTGCCACTACTTCCACATAGAAATAAAAAATCAACTCGAGTACAACTATAGCCTTCGAAGGAAGAGAAAAAAAGCTTTGCGGTTTTTAAATGAGCAGGACAAGCGGGGTGCTCTGAGTTGGCAGCGCTAGGTGAAGTCTGCTTCTGGGTGCTAACGTATGAGGCTGAGGCCCAGTTACAGCACCAGACGTGTGCCAGTGAACAAACTGAAACAGCAGCCAGAAGAATTTCTCCGTACTGGGACTGAAAGTAACAGGTGGCCATTAAAAAAAGTCTCACAAACTCCAGTATTTAAGACATGTCAGACCAATACAGGCATGATGAAGACTTTCATTTTGACTAGAAGTGACACGTCATCGTTTTCTAAATGAGGGTTTCACATCCCACGGGCTAAACTTGTCGTGATCAGAGTCCCCTTTGTGCTATCAAAGTCCTGGCAAATGGTGGTGTCCACACACAATTTTTGGTAGATTAAACTACAGCTAAACTACACCAGTCTCCATATTCATAGAACATGACGTAGAAATTTGTGTTTCCACAGTGTCGCATTTTTGTACAAAAAAGCCTCTTCCAAAGCACACACTGTCACATGTATCAACATTTCAAATTGTGCACGGACATTCCAAATTTCAGCTTGTACATATGTATGCGTACAGGATATTCTCCCTCTAAACCTAACACATAAACTAATGTGTGGTGGAGATTCATTATGTGTTATGCTTCAACTGTCAAGCTCAAAAAAAAAAAAAGTGTGAAAATGTCTAGTAAAAATTCTGTATAAGAAACTTGACTATTTTAATTTATCCCTTCCAAGTGAAAAGGAGGACAGTAGGAACGTAGCATCCTATTTCGTTCCACAAAGTTATGTGCACAAAACAAGCAGGAAATCAATTCATAATCTATGCCAGAAGAGTTTGATTCTGACTAACCTTTCCATCATTGTCAAAGGAATCAAAGAAAATTCCAACACCATTCCATTTGTCAGCCGCCCCAAAAACAGGACCTTCCAAGCCTTGCTCTTCTGTAAACCAGATTGCCTGTTACAGAAAGCATGTAAGAGGTGTAAGTCAAGATTCACTTTCTAAAGCATGCTCCTCTTCTTTCCCCCCCCCACCCAGTAAAATCCAGTTTTTAATACCAGTCCATCAGCTCCAATGCGGCCTCGTCCAGTAACTCGAAAGGTCACTTCGACTTCCCAAAATTCAAATATTGACTTGTTCTTTGTCCACACTGACCCTCTTTGGCTTTTCAAAGACGTTGTTATACGAATCTGGTCTGCGCTCGGTATGGCATCTGGAAAGGAAAAGAACCAACATGAAATACGTGAAAGTATTGCAAGTGCTTAACTAGACAACCAAATCTTCCAAACTCACAAAATCTTCTGGTCTACTCAGCCAGAGGACAGTTTTCAGAACACCTTTTTAGTGGAGTACTGAACAACTGGAGAGAGGGGAAAAAGAAACAAACCCCCACGTTTTTACTTTGAACAACTTGATTACTCGTGTTTTACAGAGGTCCACTTGGGACCACGACACACCACTTAAGCAGACCATCGGTCTTGCTGTTATGATATGCACTAAATTAAATTAAGAAATAATCGGGCTTAGCTTTCTGCTGTATCCCACATAACTCTTCACACATCACAGATTTCTGCTCTGTTTTTTAAGAACAGATGCTCTGATTTTCAGTTTAATAGTCTAGAAGAACAACAGGCACACATTTGCAGAGAGATTCATTCACTTTTAGTCGACAACATTTCGTGATTATCTGCTCTAGAGAGCAGGGAAAGCCCCATCTGAAAGCGGTTTCCTTCGTGTCGCTGCAGCTTAAGGTCCAGCGAGAGTCAACCCGAACACTCACGAGCCTGCGACAAATGCCAGACCAGAGCGGAAGGGACAGACCGCCCGTGCCGCGGGCCCCGCACCCTCCGCGGGGGGCTCCGCGCCCTCCCGAGAGCGGCCGCCGCGCCGGGCGCGCGCGTTCCCGCGCCGGAGCTCGCGCCGCCGGGTCCCGGGGCGCAGCGCGAGCCGCGGCCCGGCAGGGACACGTCATCACGCGCAGCGCGGCCCGCAGACCGCGCCGCACGGCGGGGAGGACCGGCAGGCGTTCGGCCGCTGTCACGGCGCCGCCTCTCCCTCCTCGGAGCCACGTGGAAACGCGCGGGACAGGGAAGGGGGCCGGGGGGACGGCCAGGGCTGCCGGTGCGCTCGATCCGCCCTCCGACCCCCCGCGGCAGGGCTCGGCCAAGGTAGGCGGAAGCCGCGGGGACGGGGGCGACGGAGAGTGGCGGGTGTGGGAGACGCACCGATCGCCGGCCCCGGCCAGCCCGGCGCCTTAAGCGCCGCGGGCACCGCCTGTGGCGCGTCCTTCCCGCACCTTTTCCTCACGGGACGAGGATCGCGTGCCCGCCCGGCGAGAACGCGGCGAGGCCCGGCCCGGCCCCGCTCCCGCTCCCGCTCCGCCGCCCCCCGCCCGGCACTTACTGCCCGTGTGCACCCAGAACGGCACCGTCCCGTCCGCCCGCACCAGGTGCGGGCCCTTGAAGCTGTACTTGTACTCAAAGCGGCGATGCGGCGGAGCTCCCGCCGAGCCTTCCGCCGCCTGCCCGAGGGCCAGCGGCAGCCGATCGAGGGCGAGCAGGACCCCGGCGAGGAGGGCCGCCGCCAGGCCACCCCGCTGCGCGCCAACCGCCATCTTGGCCGGTGCTGCGGGACGTCTGGCACCGCCAACAGGGCGCCGCCTGATTGGCCCAGCGCGGGGGCCGGGCAAGGGGCGGGCCGGGGCCCGGCCCCCAGCCCCACCGACGGCCGCGGTGCCCGCCGAGCGGGGCTGCTGGGGAGCGGTCGTGGCGCCTGCGTGGAGCGGCACGGGCGGCGGCAGGATGCGCGGTGCGGCACGGCTCCGCTGGGGGGTCCGGCGGGGCCCGGCAACTCGGCGGCGGGCGGGGGCGCGGCTGCGGAGTCGAGAGGCCGGTGGCCTGCCCGCGTTGCTCCGTGTTGCTTGCACAGGCTGTCTCTGTGCCTCTTGAGAGCAGCCAGAAATCCGGCCGGAGACCCAGCGCGTGAGCCCGGCCTCTGGCCATGGAAGCGAGCGGAGCAAGGCCGGGGCCCGGCCCGGGGCCTGGCTCTCGGCAGCGGCCGGGCCCGGCGCGGAGGGCGCGGAGCCGCGGCTGGCGCTGGGCGCAGGGGCGGCTGCGGGCCGGGTTTCGCGGGAGCGACAGTCGGCCTGAGCGCGGTGTGCCCGGGTAAATCCGTGCCTGAACCGACAGGTAGAACTTCCCTTTTCATTCTTCAATACCAGCTGTCGCTCTGTCGTACAGCCTCGCTCCGAAAGCAAATAATTAAACCGGAGTGTTGGGGTGGGTTTTTTTCAGTTTCTCTCCACCCTTGTGGTTTGTTGTACCTTGCATCCATTTGTTTCTGACATCCCTTCTTTTCCTCTCACCTAATCTGTGAGTACAAACAGTTTGAGTCAGTAAGTTCAGTGCTTGCTAAAGAGGAGGATGATCTTGGAGTCATTCAGAGATTAAATTCTTTCTTAAAATGGCACGTATCTGCTTCGGCACAGATGAAAGGAAAACCTTAGGTACTCACTGGGAAAGGTACACAAAGGATTAAGTGAATAGTGATCAGATGAGACATGCAGTAAAAATATGTTTGAAATACATTTTAGAAGAACTTATTGAGTATTCTTGATAAATTAGTACTTGTTAATATATATGAAGAAGTAGTTGACATTTTATTCTGTGTAGTGTCTTCCAACTATATTCTAAAACATCTCTAAAAAATTTAAGAATATGCTTTGGGGGTTTTTTTAGAATGTGAGAGATGCTAAGGGAATTAGAAGTGGAGATGTTAAGGAAATTGGAAGTCTCTTTTTGGCAGCTAAATAGAGACAGAAAACTCAGCTGTTTTTCAGGTCTTTAAAGATCTGCAAAGTAATTTTTCAGGTAAAATTCTAGAACTGGAACAATAACAGTATGCTGCAGTTACAGCAGGAGAATAAAGTGATGTATGCATTAGAAATCCAAAAGGAAGAGCATGAGGCCCTGCCCAGTCTCCTTCATACAGTTGGCAGTAATGTTGGAACTTACCGTGCCAATCAAATAACTGAACCGCTCCGAAAGAGACTAGAAAACGGAAAGCACTAGCCTTGAAACAAATTAATTTTCCACACACTCACCCCCGCACCAGATTCTTGGTGCGGCCTCACCAGTGCCAAGTACAGGGGGACAGTCCCACCCTGGTCCTGCTGGACACACTACTCCGGATCCAGGCCCAGATGCTGTTGGCCTTCTTGGCCACCTGGGCACACTGCTGGCTCATACTCCGCTCGCTGTCAGACAACACCTCCAGGTGCTTCTCAGCTTCCCAAGGCTGTAGCGTTGTGTGGAGTTGTTGTGACTCAAGGGCGGGACCGAGCAGTTGGCCTTGTTGAGCCTCATACAACTGGTCCATCGATCTAGCCTGTCCTAGTCCCTCTGTAGAGACTCCCTACCCTCCAGCAGATCAGCGCTGTCACGCAGCTTCGTGTTGTCCGCAAACTTAGAGAGAGTGCACTCGACCGCCTTGTCCAGACCACTGACAAAGATGTTAAACAGCACTGACCCCAGTACTGAGCCCTGGGGAACACCACGTGTGACCAGCTGCTAACTGGATTTAACTGTGGTCGCCACTGCTCTTTAGGTGGCAGCTGAAGTAGCCCTTGCCATTCCCTGCTGGAGCAGTGGTCATGACAAAAGATGTAGGGAAACCGAGAAGTGGCTGTGGGCTGAAACACCACAGCAAGATTCCCCAGAGCTTACCTGCCACACCCAAAGGTCTAGGACACCACACTGGTGGAGCATCTGTTGTAAAACCCCTACAACTTTTTTTTGTAGGTGAGTTACATGGCAGACTGAGGTAGCTGAAGGATATTGCTGACTGCCTACCTCGAGCACTCTGTTGTTTGTTTTGTTGTTCTTTCTTTTTGAACTGTTCTGTTCAGTTTTGTCACAGGAAGCTGAAAAGTTTTTCCATTGCAGCCCAGAGTTGAAGCTATTCCTGTACATCTTATTATTTACCTTTTGTTAGGAGCCTGAACTGGAATATGCCATAGACTAGAATGCATTATTGTACAACTATTTTTTCTCTTGTTCAAAGATAGAGATCAAAAGGCTATAAAACAATGAAACCAGCAACAAAGATTAAATAGTTCAAGAGCAGCTGGAGACAAATCTCAGATGTTTGGGATCTCCAGAATTTGTTTTCAAACTGATTATCTTCATTCCATGCAACAATGTCAATCTATTGGTACAGCAGAGTTGTTTTTTTTAGAAGAGGGATTTCGTTCAGATACCTTAGTTCCCCTGTTGGCTTTGCTGTGCGAGAAACCAAGCACAGCTTGCTGCCACCTAGTAAATGAGCATTCCTCTAGATGGTAGAATATTTTTCTCTCTACTCCTCCTCTTACCTACACAAAGGAAGAGTAGAGGACGTGTCACTAGACTGAGAGATAAAGATAATTCGCTCTTTCCTTTGTCCCTAGGGGACAGGCTGCCAGACACCATCATCTCCATTCTCTCTGTGTTCTCAGCACCCTTCTAATTTTTGAGGGGCCTGATCTCATACGGTATTCATGAGATTCTTGCAATGAATCTGAAGATCAGGCCCACGTTTCTGAACCGACCCTTCTCTGAAGTGTACTTTTGGAGGAAGGAAGCTCATTTCTTTGTTCCTGGTGTTATAGGGAGCTGAAAGGGAAGGTACAGCTGATCGAACATCAGTAATCCTATTTTCTCTCCCTGTAATTCCCCACACCTCGAATGTAGAGACTGAAGTAAGGGAAGGGTGCGTATCTGGGGTTGATGTCTTCAAATGCTTTCTACGTTCTTAGGAAAATCAGAACTGTTGGAAAAAAGTATTCAAAGTGCTTGGAAATCACGTTCCCACCCCTAAATGTAATAGGGCTCACTGGTGTTTCTTTCAGTGAGGATGAAATGTGTGAAGTCTAATGCTCTAAGGGAGGAAGAAGGGGTGTATGCATATTTGTGTGTGTCTGCTCACATGAGCACCTGGGCAGCTTTCAAGAATCTGGGTGACGTCCAACGATTTTGTCATGGGTACTAGGCTGTGTAAGCAATTGTGCAGGGGGGATTTTTAAGACAGCATCTGAAGATGGAAACTCGCTCCTTAAAAATTCTTCTTCCTGGGCATGGAAATATGCCCTGCAATGCACTCTGACACAGAGGAAAGCATCCAGAAACTCTGAATTATAGAAATTAGCAGCTGAGATGGGGAACTGTCCCTTTGAGTTGTTTTGACTTCATGAGCTTGCTACAGGAAGCAAGAAAGGTTTTGTATTTGTAAGATCTTTCTTGAATTCTGTCCTGAAAATTACATTTGAATTAAAGTACAGTAACGGGGAAGTGATGGTTCAGCAAAGAGAGAACAGAAGACGGCTTACTGGCCTGCTACCTACTTGGATTAGCAGGGACTGACAGCTTTCTCTCTTTGAGAAAATACTTGCCACCGTCAGTCTGGTTAGCAATGGATAGTGCTCACTCAGAAAAGCATAATCATGTTTGCTGGAAGTCTCAGCAGAAACATCGCAGAAGAATCATAGAAACACTGAATGTGTTGGGCGGGAAGGGACCTTTAAAGGTCACGTAGTCCAACCCCCCTGCAGTAGGCAGGGACATCTTTAACTGGATCAGGTTGCTCAGAGCCCCTGTATCAAGCCTGACCTCGAATGTTTCCAGGGGTGAGACCTCCACCTCTCTGGGCAGGTGAATATATTCTTGCTTAATCTCTCTCACACATCTAGAATGCCTCTTCAAAAGATGCTTCCTTGGGTGGGGATCCATTGGCAGGATGATAAATTCTGTGTAGTCATAATGCATTAAATGCCTTAACTGTCTCAAATCCTGCCAAGCAATAAATGGTATTGTTTCTCTGTCATTATTCTTAGAAATATAGCATCATATTTTCCAGAGGTCTCAGCAGGGAAGTCAAATGCTCTGCGGATGTAGGGTACCTATAAATCTATCCTTTAGCCCAAAGTTGTGAACATTTGACAAGCTAACGAGACTGCATGGGAAAGAAGCAAAGGAAATAAAAGGGAGAAAACTACTGAGGCCACAGCGAAGTCTCTCTAATAAGTGCTGGGGTGCCATTGCTTGTCATGCTAGTAAACTTCCGAGGTATCTTGTGTTGAACTTAGGAACTCTGAGCAGAAATGCAAGTGACCATCTGTAACTAAAGTGTAAAATATGGCTTATGCCAAGAGAAATCTGCAATACAACTGGTAGACTGCACTTACGTGTGTAGTCTCTTCCCATCTTAGTGATTAGTCTGCAAGTTTTATGAATATCCATGAAACCAAACGTTCATACACAGACCCAAATGGTTTTACATTTCACAATAGATAGGGACATACTGAAACAGACTGTGGTTTTTGCATTGGCTGTACTTAAATTTATGTATAGTGAATCAAAGGCTGTGTGGAAAGAGACTGTGACTATCTAGTTCAAACCAGTATTTGCTAAAGTAGACATTAGACTCCTGGTGAAAATGCTACATCAGGAATGATGTAGCACAGATGTTGACATCTCCAGAACACAGAACCCAGGGATTCGTATTGCTACTGATAATGTTCAGAAGCATGAACTTTTGGGAGGTCTAATGAAGACGACTGCTTGTTCTGGGTCTGATGTTTTCGCCAACCTCAAGCTGCATTTCTCCTCGTTTTCTGTGGCATCTTTATGGGAGAATGAATCTGCAATGCCCAACATGTCCTGCTGCTCTGTAGAGAGGCTGTATGTGTGTCAGATGGAAAAGAACCATTAAAACATGTTGTCTCAGTGAACTTTGTGAAACTTTCCAATAGCTTAGTGGGACAGAGTGCTGTCCCCTGCACATCTGCACAGGAAAGGGCATTTCCGCAAGGCAGCCGTGGGGAACAGCTGACCTGGCACATTCCCCAAGGACATGGCCTGAAGAGGAACCACAAAGGCAGGCAGAGACAGAGAGCACAGACTGCATGTGTCCAAAGGGCACATTTCTGTTGCATCGGAATGCGATTAAGGATCCTCCTCTGCTGAGGTCTTGCCTTCCCAACTGCTGAGATTTCCTAGACAGGTTGCAGGCTTAACACAGACTACTTTAAAAGCAGCGAAGCAAACGGTACTGCACCTTCGGAGCAGACTGAGATCCAGACCATTGCTCAGAGCACATTGAGACGTGAGAGATAAAGTACTGACACATCCGTAGACTATTTATTTCCAGAAATATAACAGTGCCCCACCTGTAAGGGAATAAATAGAGCAATTATGGGTTTAGATACCAGTATTGAACCAAAGCAAAATTTGCCTCGTGCAGTGTTGAAAATGATGGAGGATACATAAGCCACTCGTGCTGATTTTGAACAACTCGGTGTCGGTCTGTCAAGACAGCTGTCAACTGCATGTGCAACACCAGAGTACCTTCCCTGGGAAAGTCAGCCTCGAAGCACCTCTCTGCCCACAAGATCGCGTAGTTGAGTCCAGCTTGGAGCGAGACCAAGGGACTGCGGGCTGGGCGTCGCACAGACGGGGAGGAGAGGTAAACTGCAGTAGTTCCATTTTTGGCTCTACTGAGAAGATGCCTCAGCCCAACCTATGTTCTTCAGCTGGGACACTGAGACCATGCAGTAGCATTTCAGCCTTAGCACAGCTTTATAAAGCCACTCACATAAGCAAAGTACTCCTACTTTAAGTAATGTGCCACTGAAAACAATGGAGAGGAGAACCACTGAGCATCCTAGAGAGCATCACTTTTTCTTATGATTTCCATTTATCAAATCAGTGAAAGAAAGGTGTATTTCCAGAAACTGTAAGCAATATTTTGACAAACCAACCCCGTTTCATCTCTACTCCAAGCCATCTGGAGGTAATAAAGTAATTTTTCTTTTTGACTGAAGAGTTTCTTAAAAGGCACCACAATTTTTTGACCCCTGTTATTATTTTCTTAAATTCCCTGCTGCAGCCTTGAGGAGTCTCATTTGTTCCTCCACCTAGTCCAGAAATATGCGTATGAAGTGTATTATTTGATTTCAATTGCAATGTTAATTACAAAAGACAAGTGGTTACTGAGTCTCGGACCGTAATCTATCAACCTGATATTTACTTACCGCATAGGTCATACTGGATTAAGCTGTAGCTGGACGAGCAGGGCAGGGAAAGTGAGTGACAGGAGCATTATCATGGCACACTGCCTCCCATTGGGAAAGTTCATCTTCCTTCTGAAAGAGACGCCTTCAGGGATCGTGTAATTTGAATTCCCTGTGAATTTAGTGTCATCTTAGCTTGACCAGCTCTGGAAGAACATATTAACCTCCTCTTGTGATTTTCAGAAAACCATTCTAATTTAGCAAGTAATTAAGGGTCACATGTAGGATAAAGAGCTTGATAAGCTTGGATTACGCACAGGAAGCTTTGTTTCCAAGGCAACCCTAGCGGAGGGGGTGTTAATGCTGAGGTCAGTCAGTTAATGAACTGGGAATGGTTACTGACTGCAAAATGTATTAGAACTGGGGAAATGGAACTAACAATTGCATTGCCATTTAATGATTTGATGATAGAAAACAAATGCCTACAAAGCTAGTTATCACTGAAAGTACTGGAGACAAAGGTTACAGGCAGTGGGACCATTCTGCTAAGTGAGGTCACGAGAAGTACAAAACAATGACGCTTGACAAACCCCTTTGTTGTTTTAAGCTAAAATTACTTTAGTCATCATTCATGGATTTCACAGCTTCTCAGCGTGAAGCTGTCCATGCTTGCGTAAGCTGCCGTTCCTAACACATGCACTCGGTGCTGGATGTTCGTTTCTTCCTGAGGTTAGCCCTGACGGAGGTTACTACCTGTGTGACCCTGTCCGAATGAAATCAGCCAGATGGAGTCAGCGTGCTGAAAAGCACGACACCAGGCTTCCAGGAGGATGTAGCCCACCCTCTCTTAGGGCCGTAGGCTCTGGGAATGAATCTCATGGAAGCCTTGACAGGGCAAACGCATAAACATCATGGACACGGATAAAATGTGCAAGCAGCTCATGCGTAGCAAACATAAGCTGATTTATTAAAACATATTGATATTTTAAGAATGGAATCTTACTTTTTTCCCCAGCAAATCTCACGAGGTTAATTTTGACGCGTTACGAGCAGCATGTAGGCTCGTTTTCCATCCATTCCAGCTGATAATCAGCAGGCCCTGACAAATAATGGCTGTGCTCCCGTAACTCTGTGACGACAGATTGCTGGCACCGGGAAGAACTTCTTTGCTTTTCTTCCTGCTGTGTTTATTAACTCCCAGATGCACACCCCAAACCGGGGGTCTACAGTAACAAATTCCAGAGTTAATCGAAGGAGGTGCAGCTCTCATTGACTTATCCAGAAGTCACACCTGACTTCTCAGGGGCTTGAATTTATCCCTGAGATGCCTGACCTCCTGCAAGTCTGCGCAGCTTGCAGAGTTTGATGTAAGTTTTTAATTTGTTTTCAATTCTTTGGACTAATTTGTCTCTGAAGATAGCTGTGCCAAGGAAGCAATGACCCTATATACAAAGACGGCAGTAGGCTTAAGGGAAGCAAAAAAATTTCCACTGGAGGTAACATCTCAAAACAGAATTTCTGTGCGAAAAAACATCTTCTTGTCAAAATCGAGTACTTTTTTAAGGTAATTTACTTCAGCTATAGTTTGTATGATGGGAAGAATATTCTGACTTTGTTCACTAGGTGGCAAAGCATATTTTATCTTAGCACCGTAACATTTTGAAATATGGTATTTTGACTTGTGTATGTTTCATTTTGATACAATATTATCTTTATGTGTAGGATTTTCATATCATTTGTTAGCCAAAGGAGCATTGTCTACAATGTTCAGTATTTTTAACCTTATGAAAACGAAGCAATGTTTTCTTTTTAATTCCAGAGAAATTTTCAGATGTCTGTCTAATTTTCAATCAAATGGCCTGCAAGTGAACCATGAAAAACATGGAAGCATCCCTGGCTTTGAACTTCAGCTTCTTGAGTGCAACCTCTGAGGAAATTTGGCTCGTGATCCTCAGCACAGCGCAGCTGGAACCACCCGATCTTCTCACTGCTACTTCTCTTCTGTCTATGTGATGGATCCCTTTCACCTGTCAGAAGTCTCCCCAGGACTTTGAGCCTCACCTCTGGTATGCTTCTCTCATTTGCTTTCCCCCACCTCTACTCTTTTCCTCATTGGCTTTCTCCAGTATATTCATCTGCCTCCTGACAGTAGGCCTTCCCTCAGTAGCTAGGCGTTTTCAGATATTTCATTGTCTCTCTAGCGCAATGCAACTGCCAGTCTCAATGGGTAGGACAATATAAGAAATGATCCCTAAAGCGTCAGCTGATGAATGGAGGACCATCCAGGTAATTTGCAATGAATGCATGCACACTGCACGCTTTTTCCATTTAATTTTTACACATGAGCAGGAAGGAGTTCTCAGTTATTTTGGTACCCAAAGGCATAACTAGTCAGATAAAAGCCACATTCAAATTAGTTTTATTGATAATAGCTCTCTGAAATAGGAGGAAGTGTACAGAATTCAGGGGAAAACGGACACACACACAGACACACACCATCCTGGACCTACAATGTCAGGCCTCCCACACGAGAAGAGTCTCTGGCTTGTGGCTAGTGGTGTGTGCGGTGTCCCAGAGAATCGTAGCCCTCAGCTGTCAAGTGTATTCCTCGTTGCCAGCATGTCCATTAGTTTCTAGTCATGGCAAACCAAAGGAGTAGACTCTAACAGCAGTTCCCAGCTGGAACAGGTAGTGAGCGCTTCATCAGCTGGTGGGGGCAGCCCCGTGGGCATAGCCAACAAGTGCAAACAGAAGATGGAGCCTGAAGAACCAGGTATCTTCTGCTTTGGGTTTTGTTGGGAGTCTGCCGTTTCTTTTGCTGTCCTAAATTTCAGGCAACCCAATTCATCTGCCTTCCTTTGCAGGCAGTGAGTCCAGCTCACCATATTGCCATTCCCATCAGTCCTGCAGCCCCTCCAGTTGCCTGCGGTGCCTGTGGAGCCTCAAGCCACAGCTCTGCACGCTGCAGTGGGTGCGACTCACCAACAGCCTCTGTCCTGGGCACCTACAGATGGGAGGGGTTTGCAGGGGCAGGAGTAAAAACCTGCCCACCCTTCCCTAGGAAGGATTCTTTCCAATCTTTGTGTGTTTTTGAAGTTTTCTGTGATACTTTCAAGGTATTTCTGTTGGATACAGCCATTTTCCTTTTCAAAGATTACCCGGTATATGTACCCAGAGATTGGATTAGATGATCTCTAAGGTCCCTTCCAACCTAAGCCATTTTATGATTCTATGATTCTGTATTAAGAGTCCCTTTTTGTCAACCCTCATGCCTTTTCCCTTCAAACAAAGTTTGTAAATAGGCTTTACATCCATTTGAGAGGACTTGCCTATGAAATATTAGCCAGGTGAACTTGTGCTGAGCTAATGTTTCCAGAGTGAGTGATGTTGAGGAAGAACCACTTTCAGACTGTGGGACAAAGCAGCAGGAAGGAGGACAGGGAAAGGCAGGGAGGTTTCACTTACCTGCCTCCCCCCTGCAGCCTCCTTTCTCTGAGGACGTAATTGATGGCAGGAGTGGTGGGCAAGTGGCTTCCATACCTCCCACTTTCCACACAAGGTGCTCTGCCTCTATACAGAGCATGTGCTGCCATCTGCTACCGCTCATGCAGGGACAGCTGCCAAGTTCGCTCTGAGGTCAAAGATAAGAGATTTATTGTCCATTGATAGTAGGAGCCACTGGCTCAAGCTCACGGATGAGATGGCCTGAAATTGCATTGAGGAACAATTCCCATTGATGCTTCTACTCTGGCAGGTGCAACACTAATTACAAATGTGATTTTGCTTTGCCACGTGACATCTGCTCCATGCACTTCGCAGCCACTAAACTACTCACCACTTCTGCAGGAAAATATTTCCAGCTCCAAACCTACTAACAGGAAGAGGTGGTTTAAGGCACCTTTAGTCGCCTCATTAGCAGCAGCTGATGAGATGTGCCATCCCATGGGCTCAGGGAAACAGTTCCTACCTTTTCTGTTCCTTAGGTGTGGTAGGGCTGCATTCATCCTCTGCATGTGCCCTCACGCTGCAGCTGATGAGGCAGCAGCAAGAGCAGTGAAGCCACCACTCAGCAGGACTGGGAACACTAGGAGCTGGGGAGCGACCCCATCCCTCTTGCCTCTTTGTTCCTTAAGAATAGGATCACCTTCACCTTCAGAAAATGAAGGTCATTCCATTTAAATTGGTGCACAGTTGGCCACGCTCATTAAGAGGAGAGGGGGCCTGGGAAGCATCTTTCCCAACAGCAGCAAGGCGGAAAGTAAACTGGAGGAGGAAGTGGGAGGGAGAGTAGACCATGTTTAAGGATTACAGCTTGGAATGCATAGCATGCAATTTCACAACTCATGTCACACTGGCTGGTGGTAAACCAGAAGCTATTAATCCCATGGGAAACAAAGGAAACCCAAGGGACTGCCTCCTGCAAGCATTTGGTGAGAACACAGCAGGCAGCAGCGACTAGAGCGCAGATCTCTGGGCACAATCATACCTGCCTTGGAAAACACAAGAAGATTTTCAAGTGCATGAATTGCAGAAGGAAAAAAAAAAAAAGAAAAAAATATGTTTACTCAATTAGCCTTAAGGGATCCAAGACCTCAGCTCTGCATCTTTTGAGACATTTTAAAGCAAGGAGGTCTGCTTTGTTGCCTGTTTTATAGAGGGATCACTCTGGGAACACGTGTTTAGGGAAATTAATTGTAACTTTGTTCACTAGGAAGTTTCATTCTACCAGCCAGCAAGAAATCCCTTGTTTTCATGACAACCGAAAGAAAAGCAGGTGACCATGCATTAGAGTGAAAAGAATTCGGTTTAGAATGTGAATAAGAGTACAAATTACCAAGCATAAACACATGCCCAAGTAACTGGGTGTTTGCAAACTAATTAGTTTTTTTACCGGATTATACACAGGCAAAAAAAAAAAAAAGAAAACAAAAGAGCAGAAGTGAGGCAAGGGGGAGCCCTGACTTGCTTATTTCTCTTCACCATAAAGCGATCATCTGAGTTGCCTTAGTAAAATGTGCATTGTCTTCTTGAGCTGACTGTAGGTTTTATAGTTTCAACTCCACTTTCCCTTTTTGCCCAGTATGAAACTGCAGAGTAGTTTTGAAGGATTTAGAGAATCGCCTGGTGCACTGAGCCTTTGACAGAGAGGACAAACTTGTCATCACTGGGCAACCTCTCCCCAGAGCCCCGAAGGTATCGCTTGTAAAAAATGCAGCCTTGCGGTGACTAAGAAGCATTGTATGCACACATGTCTGTGTAGACTCTCTATAAATGTTGAGAAAGGGCAGAAGACTATTTAACATAAGCATTTGCAGTGTAAATTTCAAAAAACTTGCAGAATTATTTTTTATATGTTGCCAGGCAACATCAGCAATAGACCAGGTACTTTTTGCCCTCTCCTTTAGGATTCAGAATACTTTCAGTAGTGGGGAACTTCAGAATTGGTCTAGAAATGCAGGAGGCAATATTGATCTGCCTACAGAATATGTGTGAAATGCAGAGGACCTAATGATACTCAAAGCCTTTTTTTTCAGGAAATGCATACAGGTGTGGTAAAACCAGACCTCTGGATCCAGTTTCGGTAGCAACAGGTTTAACACTATATACTCTAATTACAACACTTTGCATAAAGACAAAGGAGAAAAAAAAAAAAAAGGTAAACCCAGACAAAGCATGTTAAAAAAATATCTTTTTCTTTTCTTTGTGGGTTCAAAGTGCTCAGGGTGTTTCCATATCCGAGTTGTTACTGAAAGCATGAAAGTTATGGATTACATACCCAAATTAAGTAACTATATTCAGAATATTTCAGAAACACAAAATTATCGAAAGGCTAAGCATTTAAACATTTTTAAATGTAAAGCTTTACGGATTATTTTTTAATAGCGGTTGATTTGTTGAAAATCCCGTCCTGGTGAGGGAGGGTGGGCTGGCAGCGCCGTCCCGTCCCAGCGGGCACCGAGTGCTGGGGTACCGGGGCAGGGTCTGACGTCGCTCGGTCCCGCGTGGCACCGTATGGGACTTGCCATCAGCCCCAGCGGGTACCGTGGGGTGTGCGCCGGCACCGCAGCATCGGGCTCTGTGATCCTAAAGGTCTTTTCCAGTCTGGGCAATTCTGTGACCTCCAAGGTGCCAAGGATGGCAGCCGAAGTGGTGGGTGCTTCCTTATTCCTGGATTTCTCGTATTGCCCCTTTTCTCACAAAACTCAAATCCTCATGGACATTTACCTGAATTCAGTCATTTCCCTTCACATTTTTATTTATGCCTGTGTATGTGTTTGTGTACACGTTCGTCTGGGGGCTTGGTCTAGGTCTGATTTGGGTTCGGTTTTTGAAGGTTGGTTGGCTTTGGGTTTTTGTAGTGTGTGGGTTTGGTTTTTTTTTTTTTTCTTTTTCTAAGCCCTCATTAACTCCGCTCACGCTGTCTTAATCTGTTTGCCAGTGCTTAAGCAAAAAAGCAACCAATTAGCACCTCATCAGCTCCAATTAGAGGAGACAAAAGCAGTGTAAAGATAACTCAATGAGAGGGGGTGGCACAACATCATGTAATCACTTAAGACAGCGGTGAGTATTCGCGGTGCTGGCTGTGCTGGGCCTATTCACCTTTTTTTTTCTTCTCTCTGGATGTATTTAAGACTTTTTTTTTTTTTTAAATTTCTGGGAAGCCGGGCCTCCCAGGAGTCTCAGAGCCTCTCATTCAGGGCTACCTGTTTACAGCTCACCGAACAGAAGGACCTAAACAATCCTATATTGTACGCCTAGTGCTTCCTTAAACTTAGGCCTCCACAATGGCATGTTTTCAGAAGCTGGGCAGAATAAGTTAAAGGCTGGCTTTATACTCATTAAGTGTTCTGCTTGTACTGTCTTCTAATTACATGGCAGGGCAACAATGTGGGGTTTTTTTCAATGGAGTTCTTTGGAGCAGTTAATTTGGTGCCTGTACTAAATGCCCCAAAACATTAATTAGTGTGGAAGGAACCCTAATTTCCTCAGTGGCTTTCCTCTCCATTTACTTCCCTTGTTTTCACATAGGCTTGGATGAGCCTCTATAATGAAATTACCTCATTAATGCCTTTATTCTTACAGAGTAACTCATTCAAGATCTACCATTTAGTTTTAATTTAATGCTGTCAAAAGCAAAAGGTGCATTCATGTCTTTGATTAGTGCATTTTTTTCTCTCTAAAGAGTGGACAGATTTAAATTATTAAGATGGCAAGTAGTGAGTTATAATTGGATACAAGCAGCACTTCAGTGAATATTAAATGCTTTCAAAGCCTGGCCTATGTGGTCTGCTGACTATTAACTGTGTCCACCGAGTTATTCTGTGGGCTTTGAATTAACGGCACCTTAGCTACTGTGAAGCAAATTAAGTTTAATTTTGTTTATAAAAACCGGTGAAGTTGCATTTATTACCATGACATTTAGTTGTAGCAGAGTTCAGTTTTCCCCATTATCCTATACTGACCTCATTGCCTGGTTAGGACTGTGAGCATAGGGTCTCATCCTGCACTTCGCACAGTCTGGCTGGAGACTTGCCTATGTATGGACAGTAGGATAAGGTCTTTTATTTGCGAGAACTACTGAGATTTAAATATTGTCAAACAGAAACCACCTTAGCCACGTTTGACCACACTGATTGTTTGCTTCCAGAGTACAGTGGCACAAAGGATGTCCACTATTAATGGTGGATGCACAGTTACAAACTGTTTTCCTACCACCAACTGAGCAGGCAGGAGTCAACATCTTCTCTCTCTTCTCCCTCTTCTCATTTACAGCTCATGTCACAAAATATCTAAGATGCAACATCAAACAACCATCTATGTCAGAACATTTAAGCAACCTCTAGTCTGCTTGGTGTGTGCATATTATAGATTGATGTGTGGCTGCAGTGCTACCAGATGTCAAAAATCAGTCACACGTGTGGGGACAGGGCTCTAACCCTCTGCTCAGAGCAGGCACACTCGCCCCAGCTCGCTCACAACCTGGTCCATTTGTCCAGGGCCTTTAAGTTTTGACCATCACCAAGGATGGAGATTCCATGAACTCTCTGGGCCCCTGTTCCAGTGTTTACCCACCTCTGCAGTGATATTTTCCCTACTTAATTTTACAGAAATTACTGTATTTCCAATGCAAGCATCAAATGTGATGTGATAATTTGATATGATAGTTTTAGAAGTAACAAATTACAACTTTATTATAATGCTTATTGCGTGTTATATATAGTTCTTGTACAATATATTATACAATTATTGTATTCTTATTATGTTGTTTAAATAATACAATATAGTTATATTAACTAAATTTCTTATAATAGGATGCACACTACCTTTCTCAGGCTGGCTGTCCCTATAGAGTACATACGGAAGTGCAGGTGGAGGTCGGGGCAGGCTGGCATGGCAACCTTTTGGGAGCTCACCAGTTGAGCTGATGCCAAGGCGAGCCCAGTCTTTAACTCTGCATGTGTGCCTCAGGGTGTGCATCGTCAGATTTGTGCTTGTTAGAAGCGAAGGCAGCAAAATTATGCTTTTTTTTCTGACACTGAAACTGGTAAAACACTGTGTGTTCCCGGGGAGGCTGTACGGAGCTGGTGACTTCTTGCCTGTGCTGCCGTATGTCCCATCCCAGTGTGATATGCTGAAGCTGGATACAGAAGTTGAATACGTGATGGAATTCCTGGATCCATCTTTGCTGCATGGAGAAGGTAATCTGTTTATTTATTTTTATTAGAATTGAGTGAAGGACTAGGGGAAGGGCATTTCTTTCTCACAGAGCAGTTGCTGTTCACCTTTTGAGTAGAAATCCTTTCAAGGGGAGTCCTGGTGTCAGTGATGTCAGTAGCATAACAAGAATCTCCTAACTGTTTGCACCTTAAAGTGGAAGAAAGCTGGTTAGCTCACAGAGTACAGGCCTGCATGGCTGGGGAGTCTACCGATGTACAAACCTTATGAGGGTATATGTTGTTTCCAATCAGGAAGAGAAGGCTTTGTGGCTGAGCAAGCAAACACATACACTGTGCAGGTGCCAAGTGTGGTTATGCCTGGAAATACCCTGACAGTGTTTACAGGCTGCACCGTTCAGTTAAACTGCGAGACACATAATGGAGCTTGGGTTAGAGGCTTTGTACAAACTTCTGGGCACATTTTTTTTCCTGTTATCTCTTGGCTTGCTGAAGTTGCTATCTCCTCTTACGGGCCAGTTTGCATGAGAGAATGGTGCCAGGATTCCTCCAGTTCCCTGTCTTCTATACAGCGCATCCTCTAGTGCATCGTTCAGGAATTTTAGCATGGAAAATACTTGAGACGTGAAGCTGGAGATCGTTAATATGCCTGAAAAGTAGAAATGTTTGCCAGACTATTAAGTCCCATTGTTCTTGCTGCCGCACAAGAAGTCCATCCTTTGGCTAGTCCTGTCCTTGGCACCAGTTGAACTATACTGTGCAGGAAAAGTTGTTTATTGCTTTGGGGCTGTGCAGTTCAAGTGCAGTGTATTGTCCACTTTGTCTCATGGGTCTTGCATGTGTCTCATGTATTAAACTTATTGCAAAGCTAAAGGCTTAGAGGATGCTGTAAGTAATACAGAAAATACTACTGTGAGTATAGAATGTGTCTTTGAATGACTTCATGGACAGGCTGTGCTGCTGCTTAATCAGACACTCCCACTCAAATAGTTTACGAAATAAAAAAACTAAAAAGAAGAGAGTGAGAGAAATAAATGACAGTGTGCCTTTTGTTTCTTAAGACTGGTTTTCCTGTGCAACCTGCAGCTTCTTTCACCAGTCGTGGGTTTTATTTGTTCTCCACTCGTGTAAGAAAGGGGAAGTATGAAGGACTGTGCACATCACCTTCTTAACTAGTTGGATTGGGCAGCACTAAAAAAATGACAAACACAATCTTCCTTTTAAAAATAAAAGCAGACTCGCTATATTTCTGTATGTGTGTATATAAATATGTAAGTGTGCTTCTGGCTGCGACCAGCCACAAGTACCGTGGTGTTTGTGACTACTCTGAGAAGTTCTTCCCTTGCTGCCCTTCGCAGGAGGCTGTTACTTGACAAGCACTTATGGAGCATTTTCACTGATCAAGAACTTCCAGGAAAAACAAGCTGCCCGACTGCTGAGCTCAGAAACCAGAGATACTCTCCGGCAATAGCATAAGAGGAGGACAACCAACAGGACAATACTTTCAGTTGATGATTTTCAGGTAGAGCTTGGGACTGAACAAAAAAACGGAATAATTATTTTGTTGGAAATCTCCATTTGAGAGATGTGGTTCATAACGATTCGCTTGGGACCACAACATAAGTGGAGTGAAGCAGTGCTGACGATACGACTGGCAAATTTGCCTCAATTTTGAAGCCTTTGCACTTGCTAATAGAGTTCGATTATGACGATCTAAAGAAAAAGCTAAATGATAAGAGCTTTCCCACCCTCTTTTCTATTTTAAGTCGTGCAGAGTGAGAACAAACTATCGGATCTCGGATTCAGCTTCTTTTTATGCTGCAGTGTTAAAAAGAAAAAAAAAATCTAGATTTCCGATGATATAAATCAGCACAATTCCCCAGCAGCTAGCGATGGCATACAGCAGGTAATAGAGAGGAGAGGTGGGAGAAAAGCTTGCCTACAGTTCTAAACTTTAAGCAGAGAGTAGAGTTCTGTGCCATGGATGTGTTCATGCTTGTTTCTGTTTTTTCTCTCCTTCCCATTTCTTACTGCTCTTTCAGATTAGGGCAGTAACTTCAGCTGAAGAATAACAAAGCAGCCAGGATTGCTTCATCTTTAAAACCAGACCTGCATGTAAATTTTCTTTCTTCATCCCTCTAAGATTTACTTAAAAAAGAAAATGCTGTCACAAGAAACTTGGGTACATCAGGCCCAGACACCAAGTTGCCACCGGTTAACGTGATGATGACGATGCCCTGCGTGCGGATGGATTACCTCTTGCATACTGCAGTGTCAGAGTGCAAACAGTTTATCGTGTAGTAAGTTCTGGATCAACACCCTTGTGGGCTGCTGGCATTTTTATTTTTTTCTGTTTTCCTTCTGACTAACACACTGTGTGAAGCTTCTGTGCTGTAGCGTTGACACAGCAGTGGCAGCAGCATCTCTGAGGTGTGCTGCCTCCGATGTTTATTTTGCTTTGCAGGATTTTGTTTCCCAGTAAGGCCAAATGTCAAGTCCTATTAAAATCAGTGGTGTTTTCCACGTGGCCGTGAGACTGTGTCTGTTCATTCTTAATTGCAGGGTTAGGATGTAAGCTGAGGGAAGGAGGATGTTGGCTGATGGGTTTCAGTTATGCCCACCACAGGCTTGATGCAGTTTTACCACCAAGTTTGCAACTCCCAAGGTGGCTGTAACGTACGGGAATCACTGGTGTGTGTTTCACAACCAGAACGTGGAGAGGCTTGCTGTTTGTTGCCAGCTTTTCAGTTTTCAGAGGATGACGCTACTTGTTTTGAGTTTCTGATGTCTGTTTTCTCATTCTACAGAACTACCTCCGCGTTGCAGAAGTTAACAGTGGCTGTACAGGACAGACCTTGTTAGTGAGACCATATATCACTTCTGAAGATGTGTATCAGCTTTGTGCTGAAAAGTTTAAAGTGGACAGTCCAGAAGAATACAGCCCGTTTCTTTTTGTTGATGACACCTGGCAGCAACTGACAGAGGATACCTGCCCTCAGAAAATTAAGGCAGAGTTGCACAGCCGTCCGCAACGCCGGGTCTTTCACTTTGTCTACAAGCACACTAGCAGTGACCCATATGGTGCCATTTTCCGTAACAGCGATGACTCTGCTTCTTAAAACTAGCATCTCGATGTTTGATTCTGTGTTAACTGTTGAAGACATCTTTGCTGGATGCCTTCCTTAGGAGCTAAAACAGGCCTTAAACCATAAATGCGTAGTAAAAGTGTGCAGACATTTCTAGCATTGCTTAGAAAAACTCGTGTAAACCGTGCACGTGGCCAGCTGAGCGGAGTATTCCACCTGCATGTTTGAGTAAACAGCCCGTGAGGCTGAATTTCTTGTGCCACAGACTCTTTTGAGGTGTATTACACTGCCGCCCTCTGCAGGTCTTTTGCCGTAGCGTGCAAAAATCTATTTTCTTACACTCATCCTTTGGCCAAATGTGATTTGTGGCTTAAATATATGTACGCTAGACAAGTATTTCAGTAAACTGGCTGGTATCAGCTCAGTTTCACCAGCATAAGTTTAACAAGACTGTCCAATGCAGGGCATCAGTTAACTCATGATTACCTGGATGATTGCATCCTTTCCTGATTTCTTTTAATTACGTAAAATCGCCATTTTAATATATATATCTCATAGAAATTTTACAGCAATTGCAGGTAAACTGTCAGGTATTGTTTTCAAAATATTTTTTCAACTATAAAGTATTCTGTAATTCTGCATGTGATTTTAACATTTAATATACAAGAATAAATCTCTTGCTGGTTTTAGAGTATTGCATTAAAAGTCTCTGTGGTTTCTCTTCTTTTCCTATTACAGAAGAGTTCGTATGAATTTTTTGTGATCTGTAAGAAGACAGTAACGTTGGCACTGGCGATTTCGGTGCCTTTATCTGAGCTTGATGTACCATTATCTGGATTATTGTTCCTACGCATTGTTGTAGACAGAACTAGGGAGTTGGAAGCAGAAATTGAAAGAAAAGGACGTAGAGAAGGGGCAGAGAAAGAATGTAGAGAACCTAATTTAGGATTAAAATGAGTTAGTCTGCTGGTTCACAGGCTCCTTGCAGGAATGAGCAAAAGAGGTTGGTAGGAAACTTTTACGTGAACAATGTTGTAGATTTGCAGAGGGATTTGACAGCACCTATCCCAGACACTGTTTGTGTTAGCAGAGAATTAAATATATCCGTACGGTGAGGGAGGACACTCCCTGTTTTGTATAGCCTGTCACCGGCATCAAAATGTGTCTTGAGCTGAAGAATGCGTTGTAGCATTTCATAGTTCTAAGTTACTTAGTGGGTGAGATGCAGAAGTCAGCCCTGCGTATGCAAAGATAAAAGAGTACGACATTTGTGTCCTACGGACTTGTCCAGGAGAGCTGATGCCGGGGTGATGCTCTGGCCCTGCTGAAGCCAGTTGGGGCTACTCTCGTTAGAGGGAAACGGAGTTCTCGCCATGTCGGGCACGAGCGGTGTAACCTAAGGCAGATGATACAAAAATGTCACGAGTGGCACGCGTGTGGCACGTGCAGAGGTCTGGAGCCTTTTTTTCAGTTTGCCGCATACCCGAAACACCTGGCATGCGTTCGTATTGCATTTTGTAAATGGTGAGTTTTGCACATAATAATATATTGTCGTACTGAACTGTATTTGGGGATGTTGTGTGGTGTGGCTTTTGGGGTGAGATTTTTTGGGTGGTTTTGATTGTTTTTTTTTTTTTTCTTTTAAGAAATGGTTCACGCTTGAATGTTTTGGGCGTCACTTTATTCCCAGACTTGCACGTCCCAGGCCCCGCCCCTAGCGACAGGCCCCGGCCCTGGAGACAGGACGGGAGGGCACAGCACCGCCCCGGGAGACGGCCCGGGACAGGGCCGGCCCGAATCCGCCCGAAACGCGGTGCTGGGCAGGCGGCGGCGCTTTAATTTTATTTGCTGCTCCCTACTGCCACCGGGTGGTCAAAGTCCGGTACTGCTGCCGGGCGCCGCAAATACGCAGAAACGCTTTATTTTAGCGGCTCTCCCGCTATTCTGGCAACCTGCCCGTTTGCTTTCCCTGCTCGCCAGCCGTCTCGCGGCCGGAGGTGAGTGGCGTCGTGCGGCGTCTCTCCCCGCCCCGGGAGGAAGGCGTGCGGGCCGAGGAGAGCGGCGCCCCAGAGCCCCGGGGTCGGGGTTTGCTGCGGAGGAGAGCCCTGTTGCTGCCCGGGCTGCTTCTCCTCCCGGCTGCCGGGCTGGGGGACACGGGCAGAGGCATCCGCCGGGCTTGTGAAGCCGCCCGGGGCTGGAGCCTTGCGGCGGGTTTCCGTGCCGCTCTCGTTTTGCCGCGCAGCGCGCGGTCCTCGGCCGGTACGGGAGCGAGCGGCGCATGCGCGGTGGCGCCAGTACCGGTTGCCCTCACTTCTGCCGGCGCATGCGCGGCGGCGCCGCTGAGGTCGGCGTTGCGCGCTGCCAGTCCCTTCTGCCCTCACTTCGGCCGGCGCATGCGCGGCGGCGCCGCTGAGGTCGGCGCTGCGTGCTGCCAGTCCCTTCTGCCCTCACTTCTGCCGGCGCATGCGCGGCGGCGCCGCTGAGGTCGGCGCTGCGTCCTGCCAGTACTGTCTGCCCTCACTTCGGCCGGCGCATGCGCGGAGGCGCCGCTGAGGTCGGCGCTGCGTGCTGCCAGTCCCTTCTGCCCTTACGTGTCTGCCGGTGCTCGCTACCGCCCCCATATGTCCGAAACGCGGTCCTGCGGCGGCGAGGCGCAGTGGCGCCGTGTCGTTTGCTGCTCTCTCCTGCTCCTGCGTGGCCCAAATGCGGTTCCGAAGCGCCGGCGGGAGAAGCCCCGCGGCTCTTCGGGAGGTGGCGGGGGCTCGTACGGCTCCGTGCCCGAACCGCGGTCCCGGGAGGTGGCGGGAGCTCACTGGGGTCTGTGCCCGAACCGCGGTCCCGCAGCCGGGCGCCTCCCTTGCCCATAGGCGCTTGAATTTTTGCTGCTCGCTGCTGCCGCCCGGTGGACAAAGTGCGGTACTGCAGCCGGGCGCGGCATATGGTCAGGTGCGCTTGAACGCTTGCTGCTCGCTACTGGCATCGTGTGTCCGAAAAGCGGTACTGCAGCCGGCAGCCGCTTCCTCGGCCGAGGGCTTTATCTCTCGCTCTGTAGTGTCAGTCTCTAGCCAAACTGTAGCGTCGTGGCAGCGGACCGGAAGGGCGCGTATGCGAGCGACAGGCCGCGCCCCTAACGACAGGCCACGCCCCCTGGAGACGGCGCTGAAGGGGAAGGGCTCCGTTGGAGGACTCGAGCAGCGAGGGACACGAGGCCAGAGCGCCGCCGCACCAGCGAGGCGGCTGGGCAGAGCGGTGCCGCCATGTTGGAGGACCGGAGCAGCGAGAGGAGAGACCAGAGCGCCGCCGAACCAGCGAGGCGAGCGGGCAGAGCGGTACGAGCCCCCTTCCGCACACTCCCCCGTCCCCCGCCGGGCCGCGGAAACACGGCAAGTTTTTTCTCTTTTGGCAAAATCCTTCAGTGCAGAGCCGTGGGGGGGGGTGGAGGGGACCCGCTGCGCCATGGAGCGGGGGTCCGGGGCGGGGCCGTGGGGGCAAGCCCGGCGTCCCGGGGGGCAGAATTGGGGTCCCCCCCAATTTGGGCCGTACTTGAGGAGACTGTGGGGCTGGAGAAGAGCTCGGTGAAGATGGGGACGGAGTCGCTGATGAGGGTGATGTTGCCGTAGGCGGGAGGGGGGAGGAATTTTGGGGGGGGGGGGGGCCCCCCCCACCCCGGCCGCCTCGGCCGAGCCGATCTGCGACGTCCGCACGTGGCACGGGAAAGGTCTTGTTGGTGGCCCAGGGGCGTATGATCACCTGGGGGGGGGTCACGGGGGTCCGGTGTCCCCCCCGGAGGGTGTCCGGCCCCCCGCCTGTCACCGGGAAGACGGTGTGGGCGTGGAGGTGGGTGCCGGGCTGGATCCCGTTGGCGATCTGCTCGGGGATCCCGAAGGTGGCGACGGGGACGGTGACGGGCACGGCCGGGAACCCGGGCGGCACAGTGGGGCCTCGTGCGATGCTCGTGCAAGGGGGCCTTGAGCAAGCCCCCCTCACCGCTGTGGGAGCCCCCCCCCCCCCCCCCCCCCCGCCAGACCCGGCCTCGGGCGAACTCCCTGTGCGCCGCCCTTCGCACGAGGACCCGTCCTCGTGGAAACCGTGTCCCTGTGTGAATCTCGTCCCCGTGCAAACCCCGCCCCTCCGCACACCTGCCCAGCTGTGCCAGCAATCACAGGAGGGCGGGGGGTTCGGGTAACCCAAAGGGACCGCTCACGATGTGCCTTCCCACGGTGCTCAGGATATAAGGGCCCCTCGGAAGAGCCCCCGGGAACTGCTGGTGCCGGGAGGATTGTCGCGGGCCGCTCCTCGTCTGCCCCGTGCCGCTGGAGTCGCTGCCCCCCGTTGCCACGCCGCCGAGGAGCCCCGCTCGACGGAACAGGTGGTTGTATTGCTAATGGGCCCGGGGTGGGGCGTCCCGCAGGAGACGGACACAGGCACCAACAGAAAGGTCGGCTTATTTTACTGTGTCTTTCAAATCAGCGCAAGAATAAGGCAATGCGAGCTTATTACACTCTAGTTTTAAGCAGCAAGGAGAACAAGCAGAACGTAGCGACCGTTTGAACCCTAGCGTGGACGAGAAAATGCCGCTGTCCCCATCGTCGCAGGCAGAGATCTGTTACTGCCCGTGGAGGGCGGTGGTGATTATGTCGCAGAGCTGGTTGTGGCTTTGGCTTGGACATCCGCAAGGGAAACCCTTGCAACTGACGGAGTTGGACCGCGGCTGTTGGATTTGCGTCTTCACGTAGAGTGGGGCGTAAAAGGTGACGGTGGCTACTCATATGGTGGGGCACTGTGGTCTGTTCACCGAAACTGCTGTTCCAGACCGACCGACCGAGGCCTGGGGAAGATGCGTTTTGAAACTGGGGAGGAGGGTGAGCAGGGGAAAGGGAGGGGGGAGACAAAGCGCTGATATTTTGGGAGATTTGCAAGCAAAGGTCTGCAGTTGAAGGAAGGACAGAAGCTGTCAAACGGAACAGACCGGAAGCGATCGCACCCCAGTTAGGTGTCGGGGTTTAGAAACAAGTAGGGAGTCTGCAGGCTGAGGAGCGTAGATTTGTTTTGTTTCCGGAAGGAGGAGTTGGGTAACTTCTAACGCTTTTGTGTTTTGTCTTTTGTGTGATTAGAAGGCTCTCTGAAGAGAATCTGCTGATGTTTACCACATGCTGAATTTTAATACCGGATGTGACTTTGCCGACGCTTTCCTCCCGCGAGGGTATGCTTCAGCTTCGTTGCGTGTGTATTCTGGGTGCCTAGGTAGGTAGCCTTCGATAACGTTAACTGCTCGGTCTGTGCTACAGGCTTTAATAGACCGGGACTGTTGTGTTCGTGTTTCGGACACTAACAGATCACACTTTAGCTGGTATTTTTGAGAAACGCTTTCTTTTATGTGCTGAAAGCATCTTTTCGTTGATCTGTCGCTTTTCCTCTGGAAAGCAGGAATAGATTTACTCATTTAGGCGGGCTGAAAATGCAGACTAAGTAATAGAGGCGTGTTGCTGTGAGATGTCACAGCAACGTGTCTCCGAGTTGAGAACGTTTTTTGTGGTGGCGTTTAGCATCAGCCTGAAAGAGGCTGCCTCCCGGTCTAGGGATTCTGTGTGGTGATGTAAAAGATACAAGAGATGTAATTACTGAAATTTAGTCGTTGTCAAATCAGCATCTTGAGTCAACGATAACTGATGTATTTAGTGGCGTGATGGCGATCCAGTCTGAAAAACTGCACTCGAAGTTGCAAATTGCTCAAAGGTCTAGCCTGAAAACGTTGCTTTCCGAGTACCGTGAAATCTGCCTGCGGGGTTGGTTGAAAGACCGCAAGTCCTCTTTAAGCGAAGCTGAACCCAGCAGTTTCCTGAAATTCTACGTTATTTCTCGTCTTTATTCTAAGAAAATCGTGAGACCTGCTCTGAATTCTTCATAAACACTGCTACAAGACATTCCACCACAAAGATGGCTGCAGCCTTCCAGGAAGAAATACCTGCGTGTTCGGTAGAAGGTGAGACTTGGAAGATCCCGTTCTTTCTGAAGTCCTGTACGGAAAACCTTGACAACCGTCTGGGGACTTTCCTGGGTGCTGGGTGTGTAGAGATGGCGGAAATATAGACGGGCTGAAATCCTGAAGTCGGTGTGGGTTTTTTCGTTGTTTTGTGGGGTTTTTTTGTTGTTGGGGTTTTTTTCTTTTTTTTTTTTTTTTTTTTTTTTTTAGCAAGCGTTCTTTTTCTGGCAGTAATCTCAGTGTAGTGGATTGTTTAAAGTACTCGCCTTTACTCCGAAAAAGACGGGGCAGAGCTAACAAGCGCGGCCCCCGCTTTCTGTGGGATGCCCGGCCAGGTTGCCGGCCACTCCCGTGCACCCAGCAGATGAAATTCAGCACTTCAGTGCAAGAAGAGAGTAATGATTTTTAACTCCCACTTGTACCTATTTCCGAGAAAGTGTGGGAACCTGGATGGAATTCTGACATGTTGTAGCCGTCGGTCGTTGTGGTAGAATATTCCAGACGGTCTCCTCGAAAGTGCCTGTCATGGAAAGATCACAAGTTTGTAGGGTACGAGACGTCACTGTAGAGTTTATTTAGTTTTAAACTCGGACTTGTAGTTTCTCTTTGTGCTCCCATGCTTCCAGCATAACTTTGCAACCCTTCACTTCTTTCTGGTTCGGTGGAGGTTAGATCTCCTTTTTATTGGTGAGTCCACGTTTGTCTTCGTTTGAGGTTGATGAGCTTTATTCTGGCAGACAACATGATAGGCTTCTTGATTTAGCTGGGGCGTTTGTACAGAGGCAGTCCTCGTCAGAAAGATCTCTGAGGGTGTGCAGTTTTAAGCTAGAGAAGATGATTCGAATAAAATGGCTCGGCTTGGTCTTAAACTCAGATATTTCAAGCCGCTCTCTGGGCCCTTCGTAAGAGCCCCTGAGGCCTTTTGGTGGCTGCCGTGCCGGGAGGATCGCCGCGGGCCGTTCGTCGTCTCGCCCGTGCCGCTGGAGTTGCTGCCCTGTGTTCCCACGCTGCAGAGGGGCCCCGCACGACGGGACAGGTACTGCGTTTCTCTTCCCCCGTACCCTGGTGGCAGCGGCCCAGCTTCTTTTCTGTTTCTCTTGGGGTGTCCTAGGGCCGTCAGTCGTGCTGGTCCTGCTCGGTCAGAGCCTTCGCGTCCGGTCGAAGGGGATCGAGTCCCCGTGGCGCGTGATAAGAATTTGTGGGAAACACTGGGTGGGTATCTGTTGCTTCTCTCCTTGCATCTGGAATGAAATTTCTGACGTAAGTAAGGCAAAAGCACTGGTAAATACCTTTTGAATGTGGTGCTTTTAAATAGAGCAGAGAAGCTTCCCAGCTGTGTGATGGATGGGACCAGGTCACAAATGCTGGTGAGGAATCGGGGCCATGTTGCAGTCAGTTCAGCTGGCAAAGTGCAGCAGGGCAGGGAGAACATCAGGTCTCCACACGGCTGCTGGAGAAGAGACTGGCCAATGTCCTTTCTAGAAGCGACCTGAAATGGGCAGCAAAATCTGTTATTCCTGGGGATGTTGAAGCAAGCGGTGTCAAACTACTTCCGTGAAGGTGGCTGTGGCCTGGAATACGCAGTAAGTAACCTACAAGGCGCCGACGTTGGCCTTGAGAGGCAACAGACAGGAGAGGAAAATACCCCAGGATTGTGAAATGGCACAAGTGGAAGGTTGGTGAGCAGCTGGAGAAACTGCGGATTGTGGTTCAAAGCTGGCACGGATCTGTTCCACGTACGCTGAGAATACGTCTGTGTTGGCTTGGGGGGGGGGGGGGGGGGTACACGCGTCTTCTGTCCAGAAAAAACATTACAGGATATGACAGTGGAAAAAACAGCTCGTAGGTAGGTGAGAAATCAGTGTTTGCCAGCAGTGGCACAGACAGCTCTGGGTAGAACTTGAAGTCGTTAGAAATAGCGTGGGCTTTTGTGTCAGTCTTAGGCGTTTGGGGTTCTTTTAAAAGTTTTTTTGCAGTTGAGCACAAGAAATGAAGTGTGGCTTATCTTCAGCGCTGGGCTGTTACGGAAAATGATCTCGGAAGCCACGAGCGGAACCTGTAAGGACTGCAGTCCACCTCGAGTTACGGGCCACTACAGCTACAGGCGGTTGACTTGAATAGGAAGCTTCAGGACACTGCAGCAGTTGTGGGGGTTTATGCTTCCCCCCCCCGCCCCATTCTAAAACCTAAGGGGAAAAAGAGAGGGTGTCACGTCCTCCGAGATGAGAAGCCTGCGGAGGAGTTTGTGCAAGTTTGAGGTGTGTGATATAGAGACTAAAGGACACGACACCGTTGTGCTGGAGTCTCAAAGAGCAAAAACAATTTTCTGCAAATAGGAGGTATTGCTAATGTATGCTTGAGTCCGTAGTGCTTGGAGCTGGCTTTCTGCCTCGATAGATGCGTGTGACTGCTCCCAAGAGATGTGCTCAGACACAGGACCGCATCCGTCATCTCTGGAGGACTCGGTGTTAGAAAATACATAGTTCAATACCCATCCTAAGTTGTAACCTTATTTCTAACTCCTGTCACTACACAACTCTAACTTGAATGCATTATCGCTCCCACCTTCCCAGAACCTATCACAACAGTTACCTGTAAGAAACAACACTTTGTGTGTTACGATGTGCAAGCTTGGAGACTGGTGTTGATTCATAGTATCTAGATCGCTTATGGTCACGTTGGCAATACTTCAGGCCAGGCCCAGGGGTGAGGGTGGGCAGGTGGCTGCCCTACGGCTGCGGCCCCTGGGAAAGAGGAGCTCGGGGCGCCCGTTCCTCGTCCGTAGCTGTGGGCTGCGAGTTATCGAGGGCGCTGCGGGGTGGTGTGGCGACTCGGCCCCCGCCCCGGGCGAGGGAGAGCGCCTGGGCGGGGGTTGCTCGCTGGGAACGCTTTGCGACCCTAAGGGCGCTTGCCATACAAAGCCACTAACTCCCTCCTTTTGGCAGAGCTCCGACTGTTCCGTGCCCCTTGGCAAGAGGAACAGTCTTTTCCCAGCAAGCTTGGACTTGTGCCTGGCCTCACGCGCGGCAGTGACACGCGTGTTTCCAAGGGCGCGGAGAAGTGGGACTCGAATGTGCGAGGGGGGTAGGTGGCGGTTGTTTGCCCGGGGATCGCTTTCCCGGGTTTTACTCTTCTCTGCTATTTCCTCCCCGCCTTGTCCTCCCCGGGGGCGGCTGGGTGGCAGGGGCGGTGGGGTGCTCGGCTGTGGCTCAGCCTTGGGGGGCCACCTGCTGCGGCCAGCTGCTGGAGCGACCTGCCCGTTTGCTTTCCCTGCTCGCCAGCCGTCTCGCGGCCGGAGGTGAGTGGCGTCGTGCGGCGTCTCTCCCCGCCCCGGGAGGAAGGCGTGCGGGCCGAGGAGAGCGGCGCCCCAGAGCCCCGGGGTCGGGGTTTGCTGCGGAGGAGAGCCCTGTTGCTGCCCGGGCTGCTTCTCCTCCCGGCTGCCGGGCTGGGGGACACGGGCAGAGGCATCCGCCGGGCTTGTGAAGCCGCCCGGGGCTGGAGCCTTGCGGCGGGTTTCCGTGCCGCTCTCGTTTTGCCGCGCAGCGCGCGGTCCTCGGCCGGTACGGGAGCGAGCGGCGCATGCGCGGTGGCGCCAGTACCGTTTGCCCTCACTTCTGCCGGCGCATGCGCGGCGGCGCCGCTGAGGTCGGCGTTGCGCGCTGCCAGTCCCTTCTGCCCTCACTTCGGCCGGCGCATGCGCGGCGGCGCCGCTGAGGTCGGCGCTGCGTGCTGCCAGTCCCTTCTGCCCTCACTTCTGCCGGCGCATGCGCGGCGGCGCCGCTGAGGTCGGCGCTGCGTGCTGCCAGTACTGTCTGCCCTCACTTCGGCCGGCGCATGCGCGGAGGCGCCGCTGAGGTCGGCGCTGCGTGCTGCCAGTCCCTTCTGCCCTTACGTGTCTGCCGGTGCTCGCTACCGCCCCCATATGTCCGAAACGCGGTCCTGCGGCGGCGAGGCGCAGTGGCGCCGTGTCGTTTGCTGCTCTCTCCTGCTCCTGCGTGGCCCAAATGCGGTTCCGAAGCGCCGGCGGGAGAAGCCCCGCGGCTCTTCGGGAGGTGGCGGGGGCTCGTTCGGCTCCGTGCCCGAACCGCGGTCCCGGGAGGTGGCGGGAGCTCACTGGGGTCTGTGCCCGAACCGCGGTCCCGCAGCCGGGCGCCTCCCTTGCCCATAGGCGCTTGAATTTTTGCTGCTCGCTGCTGCCGCCCGGTGGACAAAGTGCGGTACTGCAGCCGGGCGCGGCATATGGTCAGGTGCGCTTGAACGCTTGCTGCTCGCTACTGGCATCGTGTGTCCGAAAAGCGGTACTGCAGCCGGCAGCCGCTTCCTCGGCCGAGGGCTTTATCTCTCGCTCTGTAGTGTCAGTCTCTAGCCAAACTGTAGCGTCGTGGCAGCGGACCGGAAGGGCGCGTATGCGAGCGACAGGCCGCGCCCCTAACGACAGGCCACGCCCCCTGGAGACGGCGCTGAAGGGGAAGGGCTCCGTTGGAGGACTCGAGCAGCGAGGGACACGAGGCCAGAGCGCCGCCGCACCAGCGAGGCGGCTGGGCAGAGCGGTGCCGCCATGTTGGAGGACCGGAGCAGCGAGAGGAGAGACCAGAGCGCCGCCGAACCAGCGAGGCGAGCGGGCAGAGCGGTACGAGCCCCCTTCCGCACACTCCCCCGTCCCCCGCCGGGCCGCGGAAACACGGCAAGTTTTTTCTCTTTTGGCAAAATCCTTCAGTGCAGAGCCGTGGGGGGGGGGTGGAGGGGACCCGCTGCGCCATGGAGCGGGGGTCCGGGGCGGGGCCGTGGGGGCAAGCCCGGCGTCCCGGGGGGCAGAATTGGGGTCCCCCCCAATTTGGGCCGTACTTGAGGAGACTGTGGGGCTGGAGAAGAGCTCGGTGAAGATGGGGACGGAGTCGCTGATGAGGGTGATGTTGCCGTAGGCGGGAGGGGGGGAGGAATTTTGGGGGGGGGGGGGGCCCCCCCACCCCGGCCGCCTCGGCCGAGCCGATCTGCGACGTCCGCACGTGGCACGGGAAAGGTCTTGTTGGTGGCCCAGGGGCGTATGATCACCTGGGGGGGGTCACGGGGGTCCGGTGTCCCCCCCGGAGGGTGTCCGGCCCCCCGCCTGTCACCGGGAAGACGGTGTGGGCGTGGAGGTGGGTGCCGGGCTGGATCCCGTTGGCGATCTGCTCGGGGATCCCGAAGGTGGCGACGGGGACGGTGACGGGCACGGCCGGGAACCCGGGCGGCACAGTGGGGCCTCGTGCGATGCTCGTGCAAGGGGGCCTTGAGCAAGCCCCCCTCACCGCTGTGGGAGCCCCCCCCCCCCCCCCCCCCCCGCCAGACCCGGCCTCGGGCGAACTCCCTGTGCGCCGCCCTTCGCACGAGGACCCGTCCTCGTGGAAACCGTGTCCCTGTGTGAATCTCGTCCCCGTGCAAACCCCGCCCCTCCGCACACCTGCCCAGCTGTGCCAGCAATCACAGGAGGGCGGGGGGTTCGGGTAACCCAAAGGGACCGCTCACGATGTGCCTTCCCACGGTGCTCAGGATATAAGGGCCCCTCGGAAGAGCCCCCGGGAACTGCTGGTGCCGGGAGGATTGTCGCGGGCCGCTCCTCGTCTGCCCCGTGCCGCTGGAGTCGCTGCCCCCCGTTGCCACGCCGCCGAGGAGCCCCGCTCGACGGAACAGGTGGTTGTATTGCTAATGGGCCCGGGGTGGGGCGTCCCGCAGGAGACGGACACAGGCACCAACAGAAAGGTCGGCTTATTTTACTGTGTCTTTCAAATCAGCGCAAGAATAAGGCAATGCGAGCTTATTACACTCTAGTTTTAAGCAGCAAGGAGAACAAGCAGAACGTAGCGACCGTTTGAACCCTAGCGTGGACGAGAAAATGCCGCTGTCCCCATCGTCGCAGGCAGAGATCTGTTACTGCCCGTGGAGGGCGGTGGTGATTATGTCGCAGAGCTGGTTGTGGCTTTGGCTTGGACATCCGCAAGGGAAACCCTTGCAACTGACGGAGTTGGACCACGGCTGTTGGATTTGCGTCTTCACGTAGAGCGGGGCGTAAAAGGTGACGGTGGCTACTCATATGGTGGGGCACTGTGGTCTGTTCACCGAAACTGCTGTTCCAGACCGACCGACCGAGGCCTGGGGAAGATGCGTTTTGAAACTGGGGAGGAGGGTGAGCAGGGGAAAGGGAGGGGGGAGACAAAGCGCTGATATTTTGGGAGATTTGCAAGCAAAGGTCTGCAGTTGAAGGAAGGACAGAAGCTGTCAAACGGAACAGACCGGAAGCGATCGCACCCCAGTTAGGTGTCGGGGTTTAGAAACAAGTAGGGAGTCTGCAGGCTGAGGAGCGTAGATTTGTTTTGTTTCCGGAAGGAGGAGTTGGGTAACTTCTAACGCTTTTGTGTTTTGTCTTTTGTGTGATTAGAAGGCTCTCTGAAGAGAATCTGCTGATGTTTACCACATGCTGAATTTTAATACCGGATGTGACTTTGCCGACGCTTTCCTCCCGCGAGGGTATGCTTCAGCTTCGTTGCGTGTGTATTCTGGGTGCCTAGGTAGGTAGCCTTCGATAACGTTAACTGCTCGGTCTGTGCTACAGGCTTTAATAGACCGGGACTGTTGTGTTCGTGTTTCGGACACTAACAGATCACACTTTAGCTGGTATTTTTGAGAAACGCTTTCTTTTATGTGCTGAAAGCATCTTTTCGTTGATCTGTCGCTTTTCCTCTGGAAAGCAGAGAATAGATTTACTCATTTAGGCGGGCTGAAAATGCAGACTAAGTAATAGAGGCGTGTTGCTGTGAGGTGTCACAGCAACGTGTCTCCGAGTTGAGAACGTTTTTTGTGGTGGCGTTTAGCATCAGCCTGAAAGAGGCTGCCTCCCGGTCTAGGGATTCTGTGTGGTAATGTAAAAGGTACAAGAGATGTAATTACTGAAATTTAGTCGTTGTCAAATCAGCATCTTGAGTCAACGATAACTGATGTATTTAGTGGCGTGATGGCGATCCAGTCTGAAAAACTGCACTCGAAGTTGCAAATTGCTCAAAGGTCTAGCCTGAAAACGTTGCTTTCCGAGTACCGTGAAATCTGCCTGCGGGGTTGGTTCAAAGACCGCAAGTCCTCTTTAAGCGAAGCTGAACTTAGCAGTTTCCTGAAATTCTACGTTATTTCTCGTCTTTATTCTAAGAAAATCGTGAGACCTGCTCTGAATTCTTCATAAACACTGCTACAAGACATTCCACCACAAAGATGGCTGCAGCCTTCCAGGAAGAAATACCTGCGTGTTCGGTAGAAGGTGAGACTTGGAAGATCCCGTTCTTTCTGAAGTCCTGTACGGAAAACCTTGACAACCGTCTGGGGACTTTCCTGGGTGCTGGGTGTGTAGAGATGGCGGAAATATAGACGGGCTGAAATCCTGAAGTCGGTGTGGGTTTTTTCGTTGTTTTGTGGGGTTTTTTTGTTGTTGGGGTTTTTTTCTTTTTTTTTTTTTTTTTTTTTTTTTTTTTTTAGCAAGCGTTCTTTTTCTGGCAGTAATCTCAGTGTAGTGGATTGTTTAAAGTACTCGCCTTTACTCCGAAAAAGACGGGGCAGAGCTAACAAGCGCGGCCCCCGCTTTCTGTGGGATGCCCGGCCAGGTTGCCGGCCACTCCCGTGCACCCAGCAGATGAAATTCAGCACTTCAGTGCAAGAAGAGAGTAATGATTTTTAACTCCCACTTGTACCTATTTCCGAGAAAGTGTGGGAACCTGGATGGAATTCTGACATGTTGTAGCCGTCGGTCGTTGTGGTAGAATATTCCAGACGGTCTCCTCGAAAGTGCCTGTCATGGAAAGATCACAAGTTTGTAGGGTACGAGACGTCACTGTAGAGTTTATTTAGTTTTAAACTCGGACTTGTAGTTTCTCTTTGTGCTCCCGTGCTTCCAGCATAACTTTGCAACCCTTCACTTCTTTCTGGTTCGGTGGAGGTTAGATCTCCTTTTTATTGGTGAGTCCACGTTTGTCTTCATTTGAGGTTGATGAGCTTTATTCTGGCAGACAACATGATAGGCTTCTTGATTTAGCTGGGGCGTTTGTACAGAGGCAGTCCTCGTCAGAAAGATCTCTGAGGGTGTGCAGTTTTAAGCTAGAGAAGATGATTCGAATAAAATGGCTCGGCTTGGTCTTAAACTCAGATATTTCAAGCCGCTCTCTGGGCCCTTCGTAAGAGCCCCTGAGGCCTTTTGGTGGCTGCCGTGCCGGGAGGATCGCCGCGGGCCGTTCGTCGTCTCGCCCGTGCCGCTGGAGTTGCTGCCCTGTGTTCCCACGCTGCAGAGGGGCCCCGCACGACGGGACAGGTACTGCGTTTCTCTTCCCCCGTACCCTGGTGGCAGCGGCCCAGCTTCTTTTCTGTTTCTCTTGGGGTGTCCTAGGGCCGTCAGTCGTGCTGGTCCTGCTCGGTCAGAGCCTTCGCGTCCGGTCGAAGGGGATCGAGTCCCCGTGGCGCGTGATAAGAATTTGTGGGAAACACTGGGTGGGTATCTGTTGCTTCTCTCCTTGCATCTGGAATGAAATTTCTGACGTAAGTAAGGCAAAAGCACTGGTAAATACCTTTTGAATGTGGTGCTTTTAAATAGAGCAGAGAAGCTTCCCAGCTGTGTGATGGATGGGACCAGGTCACAAATGCTGGTGAGGAATCGGGGCCATGTTGCAGTCAGTTCAGCTGGCAAAGTGCAGCAGGGCAGGGAGAACATCAGGTCTCCACACGGCTGCTGGAGAAGAGACTGGCCAATGTCCTTTCTAGAAGCGACCTGAAATGGGCAGCAAAATCTGTTATTCCTGGGCATGTTGAAGCAAGCGGTGTCAAACTACTTCCGTGAAGGTGGCTGTGGCCTGGAATACGCAGTAGGTAACCTACAAGGCGCCGAAGTTGGTCTTGAGAGGCAACAGACAGGAGAGGAAAATACCCCAGGATTGTGAAATGGCACAAGTGGAAGGTTGGTGAGCAGCTGGAGAAACTGCGGATTGTGGTTCAAAGCTGGCACGGATCTCTTCCACGTACGCTGAGAATACGTCTGTGTTGGCTTGGGGGGGGGGGGGGGGTACACGCGTCTTCTGTCCAGAAATAACATTACAGGATATGACAGTGGAAAAAACAGCTCGTAGGTAGGTGAGAAATCAGTGTTTGCCAGCAGTGGCACAGACAGCTCTGGGTAGAACTTGAAGTCGTTAGAAATAGCGTGGGCTTTTGTGTCAGTCTTAGGCGTTTGGGGTTCTTTTAAAAGTTTTTTTGCAGTTGAGCACAAGAAATGAAGTGTGGCTTATCTTCAGCGCTGGGCTGTTACGGAAAATGATCTCGGAAGCCACGAGCGGAACCTGTAAGGACTGCAGTCCACCTCGAGTTACGGGCCACTACAGCTACAGGCGGTTGACTTGAATAGGAAGCTTCAGGACACTGCAGCAGTTGTGGGGGTTTATGCTTCCCCCCCCCGCCCCATTCTAAAACCTAAGGGGAAAAAGAGAGGGTGTCACGTCCTCCGAGATGAGAAGCCTGCGGAAGAGTTTGTGCAAGTTTGAGGTGTGTGATATAGAGACTAAAGGACACGACACCGTTGTGCTGGAGTCTCAAAGAGCAAAAACAATTTTCTGCAAATAGGAGGTATTGCTAATGTATGCTTGAGTCCGTAGTGCTTGGAGCTGGCTTTCTGCCTCGATAGATGCGTGTGACTGCTCCCAAGAGATGTGCTCAGACACAGGACCGCATCCGTCATCTCTGGAGGACTCGGTGTTAGAAAATACATAGTTCAATACCCATCCTAAGTTGTAACCTTATTTCTAACTCCTGTCACTACACAACTCTAACTTGAATGCATTATCGCTCCCACCTTCCCAGAACCTATCACAACAGTTACCTGTAAGAAACAACACTTTGTGTGTTACGATGTGCAAGCTTGGAGACTGGTGTTGATTCATAGTATCTAGATCGCTTATGGTCACGTTGGCAATACTTCAGGCCAGGCCCAGGGGTGAGGGTGGGCAGGTGGCTGCCCTACGGCTGCGGCCCCTGGGAAAGAGGAGCTCGGGGCGCCCGTTCCTCGTCCGTAGCTGTGGGCTGCGAGTTATCGAGGGCGCTGCGGGGTGGTGTGGCGACTCGGCCCCCGCCCCGGGCGAGGGAGAGCGCCTGGGCGGGGGTTGCTCGCTGGGAACGCTTTGCGACCCTAAGGGCGCTTGCCATACAAAGCCACTAACTCCCTCCTTTTGGCAGAGCTCCGACTGTTCCGTGCCCCTTGGCAAGAGGAACAGTCTTTTCCCAGCAAGCTTGGACTTGTGCCTGGCCTCACGCGCGGCAGTGACACGCGTGTTTCCAAGGGCGCGGAGAAGTGGGACTCGAATGTGCGAGGGGGGTAGGTGGCGGTTGTTTGCCCGGGGATCGCTTTCCCGGGTTTTACTCTTCTCTGCTATTTCCTCCCCGCCTTGTCCTCCCCGGGGGCGGCTGGGTGGCAGGGGCGGTGGGGTGCTCGGCTGTGGCTCAGCCTTGGGGGGCCACCTGCTGCGGCCAGCTGCTGGAGCGACCTGCCCGTTTGCTTTCCCTGCTCGCCAGCCGTCTCGCGGCCGGAGGTGAGTGGCGTCGTGCGGCGTCTCTCCCCGCCCCGGGAGGAAGGCGTGCGGGCCGAGGAGAGCGGCGCCCCAGAGCCCCGGGGTCGGGGTTTGCTGCGGAGGAGAGCCCTGTTGCTGCCCGGGCTGCTTCTCCTCCCGGCTGCCGGGCTGGGGGACACGGGCAGAGGCATCCGCCGGGCTTGTGAAGCCGCCCGGGGCTGGAGCCTTGCGGCGGGTTTCCGTGCCGCTCTCGTTTTGCCGCGCAGCGCGCGGTCCTCGGCCGGTACGGGAGCGAGCGGCGCATGCGCGGTGGCGCCAGTACCGTTTGCCCTCACTTCTGCCGGCGCATGCGCGGCGGCGCCCCTGAGGTCGGCGTTGCGCGCTGCCAGTCCCTTCTGCCCTCACTTCGGCCGGCGCATGCGCGGCGGCGCCGCTGAGGTCGGCGCTGCGAGCTGCCAGTACTGTCTGCCCTCACTTCGGCCGGCGCATGCGCGGAGGCGCCGCTGAGGTCGGCGCTGCGTGCTGCCAGTCCCTTCTGCCCTTACATGTCTGCCGGTGCTCGCTACCGCCCCCATATGTCCGAAACGCGGTCCTGCGGCGGCGAGGCGCAGTGGCGCCGTGTCGTTTGCTGCTCTCTCCTGCTCCTGCGTGGCCCAAATGCGGTTCCGAAGCGCCGGCGGGAGAAGCCCCGCGGCTCTTCGGGAGGTGGCGGGGGCTCGTACGGCTCCGTGCCCGAACCGCGGTCCCGGGAGGTGGCGGGAGCTCACTGGGGTCTGTGCCCGAACCGCGGTCCCGCAGCCGGGCGCCTCCCTTGCCCATAGGCGCTTGAATTTTTGCTGCTCGCTGCTGCCGCCCGGTGGACAAAGTGCGGTACTGCAGCCGGGCGCGGCATATGGTCAGGTGCGCTTGAACGCTTGCTGCTCGCTACTGGCATCGTGTGTCCGAAAAGCGGTACTGCAGCCGGCAGCAGCTTCCTCGGCCGAGGGCTTTATCTCTCGCTCTGTAGTGTCAGTCTCTAGCCAAACTGTAGCGTCGTGGCAGCGGACCGGAAGGGCGCGTATGCGAGCGACAGGCCGCGCCCCTAACGACAGGCCACGCCCCCTGGAGACGGCGCTGAAGGGGAAGGGCTCCGTTGGAGGACTCGAGCAGCGAGGGACACGAGGCCAGAGCGCCGCCGCACCAGCGAGGCGGCTGGGCAGAGCGGTGCCGCCATGTTGGAGGACCGGAGCAGCGAGAGGAGAGACCAGAGCGCCGCCGAACCAGCGAGGCGAGCGGGCAGAGCGGTACCAGCCTCCTTCCGCACACTCCCCCGTCCCCCGCCGGGCCGCGGAAACACGGCAAGTTTTTTCTCTTTTGGCAAAATCCTTGAGTGCAGAGCCGTGGGGGGGGTGGAGGGGACCCGCTGCGCCATGGAGCGGGGGTCCGGGGCGGGGCCGTGGGGGCAAGCCCGGCGTCCCGGGGGGCAGAATTGGGGTCCCCCCCAATTTGGGCCGTACTTGAGGAGACTGTGGGGCTGGAGAAGAGCTCGGTGAAGATGGGGACGGAGTCGCTGATGAGGGTGATGTTGCCGTAGGCGGGAGGGGGGAGGAATTTTGGGGGGGGCCGAGCCGATCTGCGACGTCCGCACGTGGCACGGGAAGGTCTTGTTGGTGGCCCAGGGGCATGTGATCACCTGGGGGGGGGGTCACGGGGGTCCGGTGTCCCCCCTGGAGGGTGTCCGGCCTCCCGCCTGTCACCGGGAAGACGGTGTGGGCGTGGAGGTGGGTGCTGGGCTGGATCCCGTTGGCGATCTTCTCGGGCACCTGCCTGGGGAGCCCGAAGGCGGTGGCGGGCACGGCCGGGAACCTGGGCGGTACAGTGGGGCCTCGTGCGAGGCTCGTGCAAGGGGGCCCTGAGCAAGCCGCCCTCACCACTATGGGAGCCCCCCCCCGCCAGACCCAGCCTCGTGCGAGCTCCCGGTGCGCTGCCCTTCGCACGAGGACCTGTCCTCGTGGAAACCGTGTCCCTGTGCAAATCTCATCCCCGTGCAAACCCCACGCATTTGCACACCTGACCAGCTGTGCCAGCAATCACAGGAGGGCGGGGGGTTCGGGTAACCCAAAGGGACCGCTCACAATGTGCCTTCCCACGGTGCTCAGGATATAAGGACCCCTCGGAAGAGCCCCCGGGAACTGCTGGTGCCGGGAGGATTGTCGCGGGCCGCTCCTCATCTGCCTCGTGCTGCTGGAGTCGCTGCCCCCTGTTGCCACGCCACCGAGGAGCCCCGCTCGACGGAACAGGTGGTTGTATTGCTAATTGGCCTGGGGTGGGGCATCCCGCAGGAGACAGACACAGGCACCAACAGAAAGGTCGGCTTATTTTACTGTGTCTTTCAAATCAGCGCAAGAATAAGGCAATGCGAGCTTATTACACTCTAGTTTTAAGCAGCAAGGAGAACAAGCAGAACGTAGCGACCGTTTGAACCCTAGCGTGGACGAGAAAATGCCGCTGTCCCCATCGTCGCAGGCAGAGATCTGTTACTGCCCGTGGAGGGCGGTGGTGATTATGTCGCAGAGCTGGTTGTGGCTTTGGCTTGGACATCCGCAAGGGAAACCCTTGCAACTGACGGAGTTGGACCACGGCTGTTGGATTTGCGTCTTCACGTAGAGTGGGGCGTAAAAGGTGACGGTGGCTACTCATATGGTGGGGCACTGTGGTCTGTTCACCGAAACTGCTGTTCCAGACCGACCGACCGAGGCCTGGGGAAGATGCGTTTTGAAACTGGGGAGGAGGGTGAGCAGGGGAAAGGGAGGGGGGAGACAAAGCGCTGATATTTTGGGAGATTTGCAAGCAAAGGTCTGCAGTTGAAGGAAGGACAGAAGCTGTCAAACGGAACAGACCGGAAGCGATCGCACCCCAGTTAGGTGTCGGGGTTTAGAAACAAGTAGGGAGTCTGCAGGCTGAGGAGCGTAGATTTGTTTTGTTTCCGGAAGGAGGAGTTGGGTAACTTCTAACGCTTTTGTGTTTTGTCTTTTGTGTGATTAGAAAGCTCTCCGAAGAGAATCTGCTGATGTTTACCACATGCTGAATTTTAATACCGGATGTGACTTTGCCGACGCTTTCCTCCCGCGAGGGTATGCTTCAGCTTCGTTGCGTGTGTATTCTGGGTGCCTAGGTAGGTAGCCTTCGATAACGTTAACTGCTCGGTCTGTGCTACAGGCTTTAATAGACCGGGACTGTTGTGTTCGTGTTTCGGACACTAACAGATCACACTTTAGCTGGTATTTTTGAGAAACGCTTTCTTTTATGTGCTGAAAGCATCTTTTCGTTGATCTGTCGCTTTTCCTCTGGAAAGCAGAGAATAGATTTACTCATTTAGGCGGGCTGAAAATGCAGACTAAGTAATAGAGGCGTGTTGCTGTGACACCTCACAGCAACATGTCTCCGAGTTGAGAACGTTTTTTGTGGTGGCGTTTAGCATCAGCCTGAAAGAGGCTGCCTCCCGGTCTAGGGATTCTGTGTGGTAATGTAAAAGGTACAAGAGATGTAATTACTGAAATTTAGTCGTTGTCAAATCAGCATCTTGAGTCAACGATAACTGATGTATTTAGTGGCGTGATGGCGATCCAGTCTGAAAAACTGCACTCGAAGTTGCAAATTGCTCAAAGGTCTAGCCTGAAAACGTTGCTTTCCGAGTACCGTGAAATCTGCCTGCGGGGTTGGTTCAAAGACCGCAAGTCCTCTTTAAGCGAAGCTGAACTTAGCAGTTTCCTGAAATTCTACGTTATTTCTCGTCTTTATTCTAAGAAAATCGTGAGACCTGCTCTGAATTCTTCATAAACACTGCTACAAGACATTCCACCACAAAGATGGCTGCAGCCTTCCAGGAAGAAATACCTGCGTGTTCGGTAGAAGGTGAGACTTGGAAGATCCCGTTCTTTCTGAAGTCCTGTACGGAAAACCTTGACAACCGTCTGGGGACTTTCCTGGGTGCTGGGTGTGTAGAGATGGCGGAAATATAGACGGGCTGAAATCCTGAAGTCGGTGTGGGTTTTTTCGTTGTTTTGTGGGGGTTTTTTGTTGTTGGGGTTTTTTTCTTTTTTTTTTTTTTTTTTTTTTTTTTTTAGCAAGCGTTCTTTTTCTGGCAGTAATCTCAGTGTAGTGGATTGTTTAAAGTACTCGCCTTTACTCCGAAAAAGACGGGGCAGAGCTAACAAGCGCGGCCCCCGCTTTCTGTGGGATGCCCGGCCAGGTTGCCGGCCACTCCCGTGCACCCAGCAGATGAAATTCAGCACTTCAGTGCAAGAAGAGAGTAATGATTTTTAACTCCCACTTGTACCTATTTCCGAGAAAGTGTGGGAACCTGGATGGAATTCTGACATGTTGTAGCCGTCGGTCGTTGTGGTAGAATATTCCAGACGGTCTCCTCGAAAGTGCCTGTCATGGAAAGATCACAAGTTTGTAGGGTACGAGACGTCACTGTAGAGTTTATTTAGTTTTAAACTCGGACTTGTAGTTTCTCTTTGTGCTCCCGTGCTTCCAGCATAACTTTGCAACCCTTCACTTCTTTCTGGTTCGGTGGAGGTTAGATCTCCTTTTTATTGGTGAGTCCACGTTTGTCTTCATTTGAGGTTGATGAGCTTTATTCTGGCAGACAACATGATAGGCTTCTTGATTTAGCTGGGGCGTTTGTACAGAGGCAGTCCTCGTCAGAAAGATCTCTGAGGGTGTGCAGTTTTAAGCTAGAGAAGATGATTCGAATAAAATGGCTCGGTTTGGTTTTAAACTCAGATATTTCTAGGCGCTCGCACATCTTTCCAAAGTATTACCTTTAATATTTTCCTTTAGAAGCTTTTGAAGTAAATTCCATCCTTGCAGAGTTTTCTCGCCTGTTTCGCTACACCCTCTCACTTTTTCGATAATCTGAAGTATTTGCCCTGCTTTGCGTTACTTTCTGTGGAAACCACAAAGGTTTGAGAGTGTGCCCATAACCAGGGTCTTCTATTGTATTGGGCTTTGGGGTTTGGGGGTTCTTTTTTTTGATTTGGTTTGGGTGGGGGTGTTTAGTTTCCTTTTCGCTGCTTCCCTCTCCAGCTAATTGTAGAGGTATTCCTTTCCGAGATGCACGTATTTTTCTTTGTATGATAAAGGGACGCGATAGCTTCCGCATGCACGCCCTGAAAACAGATCTTTTTATCCCCTCCCGCCTCTCAGGTCTTCTTGGCACAGTTATTGCAAAAGACTGGTAGGCAGGCTCCTTTTGTATGCATGTTTAATTTGAATTGTGCTAGTTTAGACTATAGCCTATCTTTTTTGTTTTGGTGATGCCTGAATTACTTGGCGTCATCTTCTGCTTTCAGGTCTTAATTGCTGCTGTGGCTCACGCCGGTGTCGAGACCTGTGATTAAATGTGGACAGCCGCAATTGTCAAGTAGCAGAAGGGTATGTGGCACGACTTGTTAAACTCGTTTTCGGTTGTGCCGTGTTGCTCGATCGTGTCTGTGTTGGAAAAAAATGCTGTTTAATGTGTAATAGACCAAACACATAACCCTGGCTTTAATGGCTTTCGTAGTTTAGTACAATAATAGAGCGTTAATGCTTGGGGCCGAATGCTCTCGATTATGCTGTCTTGATGCAGATTTTTGCGATGAATATCTGGAAAAGTTGGTTTAAAACCAATACTGACTGATTAGAAGTTCTGGTTTGCCCTTGAATTTTTGTTTGCCCACTCGGGTTGGCTTTCGCACGTGGGGGGAGCGGGGAGGACCGCCCCCGCCCCCCCGCCCCGCTCGTCCCAGCCCTTCGGCGCAGCCGCACGGCGCCGGTGAGCAGCCCCCCCCCGCATGCCCGCCCCAGCGAGTCCCCAAGACGCGGCAGAGCCGGGGGCCGGGGGGCTCCCATCCCGCTCCAGGGGAGCTCGTGCCCGCACGGAACACGCGGAGTCGGAGCGGGGAATCCCCCCCTCCTTGCCTGGCCCAGTGGTAAATCCCAGACCACGCCCCGCGTCAAACCACGCCCCCAGGCGCAAGCCCCGCCCCTGTTCCAGCCCCCTGCTGCCCGCGCGCTGCGTCCCACCGCGCATGCGTGGGCACGGCCTAGCCGGGCTTCGGGGACCGTGCTGCCTCCGGTGCGTCTCGCTGCCGGGCCGGCGGCCGCGGCGCGGCGGCTCCTGCCTTCCTTCGCCGCTGCCCTCCCGCCCCTCCGAGGAGCGCTGGGGTGGCGTGTCGGAGAACGTCGCGGGCCTGGCGGTACCGGGAGGTGAGTGCGAGGGCGGGGCGCGGCCTCGGGGGCCCCGGGCAGGCCCGGAGGAGGGCGGGCTGCAGAGGCAGCCTCCGAGGCCCCGGAGGCGGTGGCTGGGACGGGAGCGGCGGCCCGTCGGCGCCCGGCTCCCGAGGGTCCTCGGCCTTCAGCCGGCCCGCCCCGCCGCGGAGCTGGGGACCCAGAGGGGCGGTTGGGGTCGAGCCGGAGGCGAAACTGGGGCCAGTATCGAGACATGTAGCCGCTTATTCTCCTGGTTTCTTCTTTTCTTTGCGTCTTGAGAAAGATAAGCTAACAACCCCCATAAATTGCGACCTGTGTTTGTTGCCTTGCTACAAGAAGAAAAGTAGTATTTTCGCAGTGCTTAATTTGTGAACAGTAGAGCCGCTGAGCGGGCTTTTTCTCCTGTGGTGCTATTCCCTTTTTTGGTGGTCTGGTGAAGCTATCATGTAGTAATTTAGCAGCGTGTATCGCATGTGTACCATAACATTTTGGGCCGAGGAAGTGTGCTGTGTAGCTAAGCTGTTGCCATTACTTAACGTACACTCCTATATTAAGTATTAAATGTGTATTCTAGTTGTCGGGAGGCTTCTTTATATGGAAGGAGTTATCTGGTCGTGCCACTGTGTGGAGAAATTCAAAGCCAGGTGCTTAACTGTTTGGATCGAGACAAAGAGGATTGTTTCTTTTCCTTACATTTTTAGGCTTGTAATGTTCCTGCCCTTGTAATGTGGCTCCTGCCCAGCCGTGCTCTGCTGCCGTGTGAAGCTGATGACGACAGCATTGATGACATCAGCGGGGGAAGAGCTGAACTCCAGGGACAGAGAGGTCGGTCTTGTCCTAGTCTTGTACAGTACGTTTCTAAATCGCTGATGATTCTGAATGACTTCTAGCGATGCCGGGTGAGGAGATGGCTGATAATGAACTAGAGCCAGGGCTCTCCATGCACTTCTCTCTCTCTGTCCCTGGTGTTTTGAGGGGAGGTTCTGTCCCAGGGTCCTTGGAAGTTTGGTCATTCTTTTAGTTTCCCCCTCGTTTGTAGGTGGAGATGTCAGGGCTGACTCACAGGGTGAAGTGGCCAATTTTGCCTCTGCCGGTGTAACTGTGTGCGATTGAATGTGTGTTCTCCGAGTGTCTGTGTGGGGGAATTGCTGCTGTCAGGGCTGCTGAATTTCCTGCTTGCAGTTTCCTCCCAGTGTCCCGATGACTTTTGCATATGAGAGCAAAGGGCTGAGGCGGGTGAAAGCCTTCAGGCTTTCTGCTCTGATGGTCCCCTCACCCCACCTCCTGCCCCTACAAAAGAACAGGCAGAGTTTTTTGTCATCTCCAGATAGCGGTTGTTCGGGTCCAAGCACCGAGAGCAGTTAGCTTCTAAGTGCCTTTTTGTTTGGTTTTGGTGTGAGAACTTGCCTTTAATGGCTTTGCAAGTGGCCGATAGCGATTCTGCATTGGGGGGGGGAGGGGGGGGGGGGCTACTGCACAATGACAGCCTCGAGCACCACTTGCTGGAAAGGAGTAAAAGAAAGCAGCAGCCAACAGAGAGATTGCCCGTGCTGTGCTTTGGCTCCCTGGTGAGCCTCTGGGCATTCTGGGTGTTGGCAGTAGACCGCTATAATTCCCGTTTTACTTTTAGGGTTCGTCTGTCAGGGCTCGGAAACACTTACTTTACCCAGGCTGTATTAGTTGGCAGCGCTTTGCTGCCCGGTCTTTTACTGCTGGAGCTGTAGGGCAGAGCAGTCGCAGAAGCCTAGTGTCCTGGATTTAGCTAAAAACCCAGTCCTGTTTAGTGATTGTTACTTTGCAGTTTAGCGTCTTCTAAAAGACTGCACGTTCTGAAGTCAGCAGCATGTTTTTGCAGCCAGTGTCTGCTACCGGCAGTGATAACACCTGATGTTACAGTTATGGCCCGGGACTGGTGTGCAGAAAGGCTCTTGCTTGTACTTACTCCTGTAGTGACCAAGGCCACTGCTGGCTCTAGTGTGCAACGCTGGGGGTTCTGGGTAGTAAGAGGGGTCCCAAGGAAGTAAAAGGTTGCACCTCCGGGGGGATAATAGACAGGACAGCTGCTAACTTCAGAACGTGCAGCCGTTTAGAAGACCCTAAACTGCAGAGCAAAAATCACTGAACAGGACTGGGTTTTTAGCTAAACGCAGGACGCCTGTGATTGATAGAAATTGTCAAGGTCTGGGCAAATGTTAGTGACTGGTGACTGTCCTCTGAACTCCAACAAACTGTTTACCAGCGTAGTTCCTGTGGAGCAAGCAGCAAGAACCCTCCAGAACAGAAGTCAGTAGCTGATTTACTTAGAGCAGCAGTGAAGGCGAGCAAAAGGTGGTCGCTCTCCGGCTGCATCTTTGGTTTTGTACAGCTTGTTTAAATGTAATGGTCCGAGTTTGTTCAAGAAATAAGTAGTTGTCTTTCCGGGTAGGAAGGCTCATCGGGACTAATATTTGGAAAATCGGCTGCAGAGTAGCTGTGTATTTATTGCACTGTATTGCAGAGTTGCTTGTCATCAGAAAGGTCATTATCGCCCCTCAAACATTGAGAATGGGGCTGCGGTTCTCCGAATCCATAGCTCTGCCGTAGGAAAATGCACCTGGCTTAGTTAAATCGTGTTATTAGTGAAGGCAGGCACTCGGTAGGACTTGCTTTACAAACGGTGAAGATGAGGTGAGCACGCGTTGCAGAAAATGAATGCTGGGGTCTGGAGGCCGTGCATTTCTTCTGTCTTTCAGACTTAACCATGAAGCAGTCTTAAACTTTTTTTGGTCTCGGCATCGTGTCTGAAGTCAAGTGAATATTGATAGGGGGAAGTAAATAGAAGTTGGGCTGGTTGCTTTGATGTAATCTGTGCTTTTCCACGAAAAAAGGGGCACCATCAGAGAGCTGCGTTTGGACTGTTTTTTGTAATAGCGAAGAAATGGAATAATAAAAACCAGTGAAGCTCAGACTTCCAAGAGGCAGGCAGAAGCACAGCGTGCCATTTTTTCGTTGCAACACGGCTGTGTGTGTCTTTCTTTGGGATCTGAAATGGAGGGGCTTGAGCCCAGGCCTGTGGTTTACTTTCTTTGCCAAAGGCAAACTGGAAATATTCCCCCCCTTCCCTCCTTAGGTCGTTTCTAAATGAGCACAAGATCGTTTTTCCTGCAGTCTGTAACTCTTCTTGTAGTTCAGTGCGTGCATCCTGGCTGCATGGACCTGCCGACGTCCCTACGGCACCTACGCCTGTGTTTCGCTGTGGGCTCGCTGTGGCCTCTGCTCACCAGGGACCTGGCCTGCTCCGACCTGGGTTTGAAGTGACTTCTGGAGGCCACGTGAGCGTTCCCTGCCCAGGAGGTGCAGTACTGGGCAACACCGGTAGCACTGGACGTGCCTTCCATTCCAGCTCCTGCTGAGCAGGGTGTTAGGTTGTGGCCGGGTCGCTGCCGGGGTGCGCGTAGCTGTGAGCTTTCTCTGTCTCCTGCGCAGGGAGTCGCTCCGGTCCGCGGTCAAAGGAGCGGTGGCTGAAATGGAGAGGAGGGATGCTTGGGACAGGTTCTTGTGTCTGCTTCAGGGCTTTGGTTCGTTCCCTGATCTAACCAGGAGGGGTCTCCCTCTGCTTGATATTCACAGCCCTTTATAATTCTGAGCTCGCCCCTTCTTACACAGGTTTTTTTTTTTCCTCCCGTGTTCCCTGTTAAATATTGCTGTCTACATCGGTCTCTCGGTGAGCATTTCTCCACACTTTTGGCAACCGGCCCTGTCTGTAGGGAGACAAAACCTGGTTTACCTACCTGCACCCCTGACTTTTGTGCCCATGGCGACTCTAAATCTTTAAGCACTCATCATGCCATTTTTTTGCTTTCTGATGTGTTCTGGTAAGGAAAGAAACAATTGCTGATGCTGTCTTTAGTCAGGTTTAATTAACTGAGTGGGATAGGGCAGGCATTTGTAAGCTTTTTAGGGATTCTACAGACATAAGTAGACCCTTAAATTACCTCCAGTCAGTCATACTTTCTGGGCTTTCCCTGTACTTAGGATGGCTCCATCCTCAAATGCACAAGATGTGGAAGGCTGTCAGAGGTTGTAGGGATCGGTTTAGCGACCAGTTTCCTGCTGCTTCCCTACCACAGAAATTTGGTGTGCCAAGCGGTGCCTTCAGCCTAAGCATCTTGAACAGATAAAGCAATAACCCCCTTTGTTGAGGGGTGGGGGGGCGGGCTTTTGGGACACAGTTGGGTCCTTGTGAGCAAGACAGTGATGCATTTGTTTCCCTCAGCAGTCTTCTGGTTGTCTATGCTGTATGAAACCGGATGCCTTGAGGAAGGTACGTGATGCTTCCAAAAGCTGGCAGGGAAACAGGAGCCTCTGCAGGGACACGTCTGGCTGAAGATAAGACAGTGTAAGGTGTGTGGACCAGCACTGGGCGGGTGAGCACTGAGGATTTCGGGTTGCTCGGTGCCTTTGGTCCTTCAGGAGTCGGGCGACAAGGTGGTAGGAAGGAGAGAAGCTTGGACGGCTGCAGGTACGGGCAGGATTGGGAAATGGGAAGAATAGTGTTTCTCCGTGTTTTTGTCTAGCACTGGGCACAATTTTATGATGGTACTACAGTAACCTATTTTGTAGATAAGGTTCGCGGTTTGTTTTTTTTTTTTTTTTTAATCAATTTCAGGGATAGCGTGAGGAGCACGCTGAGAGGTCATGTGAATTCTGCCAGATATTTCACAGGAATAAGAGTATGTACGTGCTTCCTAGGAAATGACAGTATGAGCTGGAAATAAGGGAGGATTTCCCGCCTTGACTATACAGGTGACGACTTCGGCTTCTGGAGAAGCCAAAGCGCTGAACAAACACGTAATACAGGTACACGCCACTGAAACCTTCTCTACGTGGATCCTTCACTTCGTGATGTGTGAAAGTTCTCCCCCAAGTAGCAAATAAACCTGAGCACTTTTTAATAATTCCTAGTGTTACGTCCTTGGTGTTCTAAGAGGTCCAGGTGCTTGGGTAGCTTTCTAGTCTAGGCAGAGGATTTGTTACACTAGTGGAAATGGGTTTTCACCTGCAAGTGTGTTGCAGTGGTCGACATTCTTTGCTTAAGAATAGGATGCTGCTTATATTTTTTTTTCTTGTCTCTAAATTGTGGGTAGCTAGGGGAGACTATTTTAAAGAAGTTGAATGTATTTAAGTGTAGGTGTTTTTGTAAGTATTTCCTTTCTAGAGGGGTGGTGTGTTGTTTTGCTGGTAACCTGGAATCCAACGGCTTGGCCTGTGGGTTCCTGAAGTTGATAATCGGTCTGGCCCAGCTCAGTGCCGTTTCCCAGTGGTGAGTGAAGCTTCCCTGGGGGCTGCAGTGTGGGTAGACGTGGGTCTATGTATATATAGTTGTTTGGGTTGTTTTTTAAATTGTTCCAATTTCTGCTGGGCAAGCTAGAAATTGAAAAAGAACGTACCGTGGCTAAAATGAACTCCGTACCTGGAGTAGAGAAGTGGCTTTACAAGAATGTTATCCGTTGCCTTTTGGCAGAACTTAGCTCAAGGCAGGGGTGCTCAAACATCTGCACCTTCTTGCAGTTTCTTCCTGCTCATAGGCCGTGTGAATGCACGTTTTAAACAGGGCTGCAATTTGTGTCTTCTGCATGAAGTGGAAAAGAAAGCAGCTTTCCTCCTCTCAGGATTGCTGTCTTTTGCAAACTGATGGTTCTGAGCTGAAACGCTTCTTTGCACCACAGTGAAGTGGGACCCGCAAGGCCTCCGGCAGGACTAGACGGTATTTTCTGCCTGGCCACCTCCAACGCAGTGGATGGCAGGTTGTGCCAAAGGTCTTGTCAGGAGTTCGGTTGTGGGAGGGGAGCGGCTTTCACAAGTAGGTGAACAGAAGCTGAAAGTCTGCCCAGGCTACTTAGTTGTTCCATTAGCTGGCTGCTTTGGCTGCACAAAGCCCAGGTTTCTTTGGAGTGCGAATCTGCTGGAGAATAGCAGGGGCCTCGGTGTTTCATGTTGGAGATTTGGATGCTTTGAGCTTGGTGGTGTGTTTGCGTACTTGTTGTGCAGGAGCTGGCACCCCCTTGGGCCACATCCTTGTCCAGTGACAGTATCCACCGTAACCCAGTGCCCGCTGCACGGATGTAGAGCTTGGGCTGAGCAGCACTGGAATAAGGAATTATGTTATTTCATGTGTCCTCCAGACGCGGGAGACATCTCCTGGCGCAGCTGCGTGTGCCGGTGGGACTGCCTGCAATATGTTCGTGTGGTTCAGCTTCTGGAATCCGATTCTGCCTCGAGATTCGCTGGTGCCTTTCATCAGGCTCGGTGTGTGAGTGTCAGCTTGTTGTGGTTCGAGCCGAGTTACCGGCGGGAAGGAAACAAAGGAACCGCGCGGTCGCTCCCTCCCCCCCCCCTACCGAGAGTGAGGGGAAGAGCCCGAAAGGGGCTCAGGCAAAGGCCTCCAGGGGTTGAGATAAAAACAGTTTAATGGTGAACATAAAATGGTAACAATAACAGTGAAATAACAGTAACGTTTACCCAGATATAACGCGAGTAACGTGTAACGCGGAGCTCACCGCCCCGATCGGACCG
>JAJGST010000014.1:0-38977 GCA_020746105.1 Trogon surrucura
ATCCAGCTCAAACACAAAGGCTTGAGGGAGGGGGATGTTGTGGGTGTAGGGAGGGGTTTGTCTTTGCTTATTGTAGGTCTGGAGCAGGGGATGTTATGGGAATGTATCTGTCCTTGTTATTTGTGAAGCTCATTGCTGGCTGTGGTGGTTGTTCTGGCATTTCTCAGTCTTACTGAGAAGCTGAGCTTCTTGAAGAGGAGAAAGAATGTAGGGTGGGAGAAACTGGGAGGATTTCCAAGCAGCTAACTCTTGTGTTGGTTCTGTATGGGCAGGCTGTACTGGCACCAAAGGGAATTGTAACCTATGGCAGTAATTAAGAAGATAAAAAGAGATGTATTTCCAGAAATGGCTCTTGTGGAAGAGCAAACCCAATTATTGCAGCCTTTATCCTGGTGTGATGGGACAGAGCCAGAGTAGTCGTCCAAGGGCATGAAGGCTTAGGGATTTCAGCCTCTTGGCAGGCTTGACTTCAAGACCCACATCTGAAACTCAAGGCATTGTGCTGTGGCAGGTCAGAGCCCAGCTGCTTTGCCTGTTTGTAGGTGATCAGCACACAAGCTATTTCACTGTGTTACAGGAGCCTCTGTGTTCACATGCACTCATTTTCTTCCTCACCCGGCTGGCTCTCCCCATGGGTGAAGATAACAGCTCAGCTTTGTGAGGCAGCTCTCCAGGAGAAGCCCTAACCCTCCTCCTGTCCCCAGGAAAAGTTCAAGGTGCACAGCTGGGTCCAAAACCTACAGATGGGAGTTGCACAGAGGATGCAAAAAAGAAACCCCAAACCCACCAAGTCTGGGTGGGAGCTATGTGTGACGAGGGGGCTTCAGAAAGCCGCTTTGTCATCCAGGCTTTCCACTAAACCTACAACTTTCCATGTGCCCTGCTCCAGCAGACCTCATTTGACATGTTGTGAGCTCAGCACAGAGGGGAGGGGGGCACCAGGCAGGAGGCCTCCGTTTCCTAAAATAGCCCTGACAGGTGCCCTCAATATCCTGGCACCAGGGTGACACTGCCGAGCGAGGGCCATGAGAGATCCCCACATGGATTTCATCTCTTTGATTCTAACCAGATGTAACCCTGGACCTCCAGGTCGCTTTTATTTGTCCATCTCCTACCAGGCACAGAGACTTGAGAGCAGAAACACGCCCGTGCCCAGGCGCACTCAGCTGTCATCTCTCTGCTGATGCGCACACCTTGGGGCTGGGGCGGGCGGGCGCTGTGTCCCTGTCCCCCAGCAAACACAGAGCCAAGCCTTCCTGCTCAGGCAGCCCTGGGAAACCCTGAGCCCTGCTGCTGCCTGCAACAGGTCGACCTTGCTGAGTTGCAGTCTGTCTTCCCTCTGCTGCTTCTCGTAGGGCTTCAGTGCTTTTTCAGGTCAGAGCATTTTTTCCCCTGAATCTTTGATTTCACATCTTCTTTTTAAACTTACACTAGCTAGTAGCAACTGGGCAGTTTCGCTTGTGTGGTGTCTCTTTGCTTTCCCTTTTTTAACTTGTGTGGTCGAGCCCTCGTGCTGTCTCAAAGACAAAATGAGAAATAAATACAAGAGCAGTTCTCAGCAAAACTACGCCCCTGTTCACCTATAGCTATTGCCCCTGATATGCAGCGATTGCAGCCTGCTGGTCCTACGTGCAAGCGTGTTGCTCCTCCAAATTTAAGTCTGGACATTTCCTACGGAGGCTGGGGTTCTGAGATGGATGGACAGTGTTTGGATGGATGACTCCTGATGAACTATTGGAAGGCAAACCTGCACAGTGCATTGCACTGGAACCTGAGGGATTTCTTCCCAGCATGGCCAAGAGAATACTGGGAACATCACCTCATTCTGCATTTTGACTTCCTCTGTAAAGGCACAAAGGTCTCCCCAGCACAAGCCCCAGGTTTTGTAATTGTTATTTTCCCGAGAGAGCCCAAGGGATGCCATCCACAGGCAGGCACGTTGCAGTTGTCTACCTTTGCTGGGACCCGCTCTGTGCCCTGTCCTGCAGCCAGTGGGTTTTGGCAGGGACAGCTCAGGCTGCAGGAGCTGCTGATCTTCTTGCCATGGCTGCGAGGGAAGGGGCCCCCGAGAGACAGTGGAGCATGAGATGTGTCAGTTGTCTGATTAGGCATGAGGATGTGACTCCTTCAGAGATGGAAGTTTTTAATAAAAGGCGAGAGGGTAATTCTTCGTTTGCAAAATGACAAAATGTTCCACAAGGAAGGGAAAAAAAAAAAAGGAGACTAGCAACATAACTGAAAACAACTCATCCAACCTCAAAACGGTAAATCCAATCGAGCCTTCCTGTTAAACGCAGGCTTTGAAGAACATCGTATTTAATCATTAACAGTGCTGAATCGATAGGAATAATCCAAAGCCACTCTGAGCAGCAGCAGGGGCAGTTTATGTTTACAAACAAATTAATATTGATGCGGCCATTGAAAGTGCAGCCCAAATGCTGGAAAACCCACTCCGCCCACGGCCCGTACATGGGGGTGGTGGCAGAGGACATGGGCCACTGAGGAAGGGTCCCCACGGCCTGCCGGTTGAATACAGAGAGAAAAAGTGCCCTGAAAATATGTAGGAGGCTGTTCTCTGGCAAATGTAGATGCAGGCTGTGCCGTTGTGTAGGAGAGCTCAGCACGCAGGTTGTTTTCTGTTCCTCTTCCCGCTGCTGCTCTAGCTGCTAACAGCTGTCACGGTCACACCGCCACCCAGGACCAGGTGATGCTCTCCCTGTCCCTCTGCAGGCTCAGCTCTCAAGAACAGGCAGTTCCCTCATCTGGACCTGTTGCCCACCCCGCGGTGGCAAAGAGATGACTCAAGGCAGGCTTGGACCTTCTGACTTGTCCTGGTGGGACTGTGCAGTGAGCAAGACGTCGGCTCCACTATCACAATTTAAGTTCCATTTGTAGGTTTAGAATACACCATCTGCCTTCAGGCCTGTCTTTTCGGCGACAGAAGGGAAGTCCTAGGGCATTAGAGTGATTGTCTTTGCCTCGAATCATTTGGTAGAGAGGGGTGGTGGGTGGGTGTTGGTGTGTGAATCAAGAACTATAGTTGCAGCCCCTGCTTAACAGGCAGCTCCTTCAGTTTTTGTTCGCTGTTTTTCCTTTTTGCGTGGCCATTCGACAGTGGTTATTCATTACAGCGGGGTTTTTTTGGACATTTAGAGAGACCTGTTGCCTTTGGCCCTGGGGTGCCAATATTTTTTAAATGAATTTTCAGGAATTTCCCCCAGATGGAAAAGAACAGAACAGCCAGAGGAGAGGGTATCGTTTCTGGTTTCTGGGAGCACGTTACAAACAACTCGAATGATTAAAAAAGTGAGGGTTCCCCTTTAATAACAGGTTTTGTAAGGATTCAGCCAATTAATTTTGCAGAAAAATGAACCGTTTTGCTAGAGCAGCCACTTAAGCTGCCTTCCCTGTTCAGCTTCCTTTTGGCTTCACTGTGCCTTGCAGCTCCGGGTCTAAGTTACAACACAAGGAGTCAAGTCTGAGTTTAGCAAGTGCTTCCTGGTGTTTCTGTTCCTGAGAAATGGTATCAGAAATGGAAAAGAAAGTGCCTTTGGACAAATCATTAACATGAAAATGATTGGTGACTTGGAACTAGTGGTATAATCGTGTATCGTTTGTGAAAACAGAATATTTTCATGGCTTTTCTCCAGTCTGAAATAGTCAAGAGCAGTATTGATCTAGGAGGACAAAAAAAATAACGGAAGTCTAAATGACGATCGGCGGCTGTTTAACGTAAAACTTTTCTGGCTGTCTAAACTCACAATCTGCAATCGTACAAGTAAGCTTCTTCAACTGGGAGAAAAAAAGAAAACATCCAGCTTCAAAGAGAAAATTAATACTGTAATCAAAGTGTGTGCCTCTATACTGGTTATAAGTTTTTTGAAGATAAAGGAAATGACAAAGAGAACATTGACAGAAACTGCATTTTGCTGATTGTCAAGGAAGGTGTTAAAGACTCACTCTGCAGAAACAAAAGATCTATCACTTTGGCAAGCTAAAAAAAAGCTTATGAAGGTGTTTTACATGGCCTGTAGCTAGACATTTTGCAACTTCTCCTTTCCTCCGCCTGCCTTGTTGTGTAGTCTCACATACCGGGGCATTTCTAGCCCATGTGGTGGTGTTGGGTCATAGGCTGGACTTGGTGATCTCAGAGGTCTTTTGCAACCTCAATAATTCTGTGATTCTGTGATTTCCCCAGGTCCCTGCTATCTTTGCAGCTTCTGGTGTGTTTTCTCCTGGCACTCGGTGCTCTGGCTACGATGCTGCCCTTGTTGGTTGAATAAATGTCTATTTTTGTGCCCAGCTTCTGCTTGTTCACCACATACTCTCAGGGAAATGAAGAGCCGTGTTTATACCAAATGGGTTTATTGAAGTATCAGGAAGCACAAATCCATTTACAGACGAAATTATATGGTACCCCAGGAACTCAAACTGACAAACACAGAGATTTGCTCTTAAATTAACAGCAAGCCAAGATAAAAGGCAATGTAGACCATAAAATTCGTCAGGTATAATATACTCCCTAAAATTTAGAGCTCATAGGCACACTGCTCAATTTCAGAACTAAAAGAACCCCAAAACCCTAGCGGTGGGGGGTTAAAATCAGTATTGCAGCCCACGTGGCAAAGCAAATTCCAGACAGCCCTGTGTGCGTTTTGCAGTGGAGGACTCACTCCTGCCTTCCCTTGCCCCCACACACTTGGGACAGCACCGACATGCGCACTGCCCGTGGCATGGGCTGCAGAAAGGGAACACTACTAAAACTTCTCCAGCAAGGTCTTTCACTTTTCAGACTGTTTTGGTCAGAAGCAAATGCAGCATTACCTGCTCTGCGTCTTGGACAGAGGCTGAGGAGCTCCTCCTGTCCTCCTGCAGTGCTGGTGAGACCAAGATCTGGTGCTTCCCTGGCCGGTTGTGGTATGGGGCTGAGTGTGTGTCCCTGCAGAGCTGGGGAAATACCATTTGTTCAGTAAATAAATTGACAGAGGAGATCAGGCTGGCAGAGAGAGCCCACAGCAAAGCGGGAACAGAGCAGTCGTCACCCACTGCGTGACTGACGGGCATCTCAGCTTCCCCGGAGCAGCACAACCCAGCTCCACTGTTGTAAAAGCGATGTGATGCTGGAGGGCTGGGGAACAGCCCCTGGGCAGCCAGGGTGTGCCAGCAAGGGATGCTCTCTGCAGTTAGCCTTGCTCTGTGGTGAGGAGGGTCCTTGCTGAAAGCCGGGGCCATGGCACGTTGCTGAAGTTCACCTGTGACAGGAGGTGTCCTCTGGGCACGGTGCAGCAGCGCGGGACTGTGCTGAGTGTGTTTTTCCACTAACAGAGCTGTCCTGGCATGGCACAAGCATCCTCCTGTGCTCCCTGCTCATCCTGAATGACAGGAACGAGATGCCCAAAGTGTGGCTTTCACAAAGGGCAGCACCTTGGGCTTTGCTTTCTGAGCTCATTTGACATTTTCACACATGCTTTGCAGGGCTTCTCCGACTTCTGCCGCTTGCTCTTCTGCCTCTAATTAACTAACGAGACATCCGATGAAGCCGTGACATGCACAAGAGATGACAGGGCCACCGAGTGCTTCAGTGTGGCATTCCCCTCGGGAGCCCGGGGAAGCAGCAGGCGTGGGGCAGGCTTTCAGAGATAATGTGCTGATATACATTGGAGTGTGAGCACTTTTAAAACCGAGAATAACACATGCCTCAAATGAGACTTAAGGCTCTTGAACCCCGGGATGCTCCTGCCTGCCTGAGTGCCCAGTGCTGTAAGCCATCAGTGGGAGGGGTGGCAGGAGACCCCTGGCTTCTCTGGGAAGCTGCCTCTGCTCAAGGCAGGGTGACACGTGCTGGTTTTAAGGTGCTGTGGAGTTACCGAGCGCCCTCGTATCTCGAGGATGTGGGCTAAAATTCTCCTGGAATGTTCCAGGCTTTGAGCTAATAAATTCCTAAATTAAGTTATGAAGCCGTGGAAGAACCGTAGTTTTAATTGGTATGTAAAAGACTCAATTTGCTGGGGCAAACAGAATCAGTGGGACAATGGAGGATGGAGGTGTGAGATAAAGTATTCCACAAGGGGAGCTTTTCCCGGAACCTTTTCCTCAAGGACAGGATGCCCTTATCTTCAAAGATGGAACGAGATATGCAGAACCAGCCTAGGAGTTAACTGAATGGAGCTCATCAACAGGACACCTCGATGAGGACTACAGTGACGACCACCTGATGACCACCGAAAGACTATTATGCATGCAGGAGTGGGCGGCAACATGTTAACGAGTTCTCAGAAATTGCATGAATATGTATGTCTAAACTGTATAAAAGCTGTATGTTTGGCCTTTCTCGACACACACACTAGACGGAGCTATCCTCTGTGTGTCCTGCGCAGCAATAAAGAATACCTGCTAATAGACATCAAGGCTATTAAGTTCTGATTTCAGCTTTTCACGGCATCAGTTTGGCACCCCAGATGGGACCCTCTCTGCTCGGCTGCGGGACCCACTGAGAACCGGACTCCCTAGGGTACCCCCGGGATTTCCCGGAGGGACTCCTCGCCTCAATTGGATCTCTGCGGGAGCAGACAAGGACCATCTAAAGGAATAAGGTAATCTTTAAATGTTTGTTTTGTTTGGTTTTGTTTTTTTCCCGTGTTTCTGGTATGTTGGGTACGGGCTCAGGTCGGGCTAAGTACTTTTGCAATAGCGTACTCTGTAATGGTGCACTTTGTTCTGTTCTGTAAGTCGTAGGAGACGTCCTACGCAAGGCACCGTATACCAGGCTACTGTTGCTTGAGGGTATACATCTCTTTGGGTACAAAGCTTGTGTAAGTGTTTGTACTTTTGTTGGTGCACGCTCACTGTGAGTGGTGTACTCTGGTACGTTGGGTACGGTTACATACTTTTGCAATAGCGTACTCTGTGGTGGTATTGATTTATTGGTATTGAACCTGGATACGTCTATAAGGAACCGTTTATGTAAAAGTGATTTGAACCTGGCGTTTGTATGAGTGAACCGAGTGACTGAGACGCAGCACAGCTGCGAAGCGAGTGTGGAGTCCTGATCCGCAGTTCCATTATCCCACGAGGGGTGCGGCCGGAGACGGACGAAGCGTGTGTGTCAAGCCCTGGAGAATTATTGTTGGTGGTGTGTGTTTCACCACAAATCATGTCAACTCATATTTGGTTTTGAAGGTATAAGATGTGGTGAGAAGTTTTGGATCCGGGGATCCGATTTGGGTGGGATTTTTGTTGCAAAAAGTGATCAGACTGGGAAAGAATTGAGAGCAGGGTATTTGATACACATACGTTATAAAACGGGGGGGGGGGGGCGCGATTTAGGAATCGGTAAGATCTTGGATGGGAAGACTTCTGCCAGTAATCCCTCCCCTCGTCCCCCTGCCAGACCTGTAGACCTGGGTTTTGCACCACACATTTAAGGTGGGGGGGCATATAAAATTGTACTAGCAGAATCCAACTGACAGTTTGTTTGTCATCACGGTATAAGTAAGATGAAGGTAAATTTGAACAAACTGGAAATATATATTTGCAAAAGGAATCCCTGTGGTAATCAGGAATGGGGGAAAGCAAAGCCCCTAGGGTGTATCCTAGCACATTGGAAAGATTCAGGGTTATCACCAGGTGGGAATGTGAACAAAAAGGCGTTAATCAAGTATTGTAATCAGCAGTGGTCCTTGTATAAACTAGAGGATGGTGGAAAGAAGAGTCCTTTAATGGATCTTTGAATTATAATACGAATTTGCAATTAATGTTGTTTTTGCAGAGAGAAGAAAAGTGGGATGAGGGTATGTGTGCAGATAGTTGTTTTTTTTTACTTTGTGAAATCATCCGGATTGGCAGAGGGATTGTGGTATTAATGTGCCACGGCAAGATCGCCTAGTTTTATGCTCGGAAAGAGAGTGCATGTGCAGGACGCGTACACAGGCAGGGAGATGAGAGGATCATTTTCTGAAAAACAGTCTTAACAATTGTGTTGACATACAATTATTAACCAAATATCAAAGACTGATTTTGCATGGTATTTGGAATGCAATTCCAAAAATAAATAATTTTCTACAGCATAGATTACTAGTAGAATGCGAATCAGAATATAACACTCCCATATTGCCTGTAAAGAAATCAGATGGAACTTACCGAGTAGTGCAGGATTTAAGGAAAATTAATGGAATTGTTAAGGATTTGCACCCTGTGGTGGCCAATCCTTATACCCTACTCACTAAATTGCGAGATAATCAGGTATGGTTTACAGTATTAGATTTAAAAGATGCATTCTTCTGTTTGCCTTTGGCCAAAGAAAGTCAAAGCATATTTGCATTTGAATGGGAAAGTCCTACTACTGGTAGGAAAACTCAACTCACTTGGACAGTGTTACCTCAAGGGTTTAAGAACAGTCCAACAATTTTTGGAAATCACTTAGCACGAGAACTTGAAACATGGGACCCCCCTCCAGAGATGGAATCCTTCTTCAGTATGTGGATGACCTGTTAATTGCAACAGAAACAAAACCTGACTGTATTCAATGGACTGTTAGTTTATTAAATTTCTTGGGATTAAATGGATATCGAGTTTCTCAACAGAAAGCTCAGATGGTGCCGCAGCGTGTAACCTACCTTGGGTACGAACTGTCAGGAGGACAACGAGAATTAGGAATGGAAAGGAAAGAAGCAATTTGCAGAACTCCTCTCCCTAAGACGGTAAAAGAACTCAGAACCTTTTTGGGAATGACAGGTTGGTGCCGGTTATGGATTTATAATTATGGAATAATAGCAAGACCATTGTATGAACTTTTGAAGAATAATCCCTCTCAGTTGGTCTGGTCCAAAGAAGCTCATAATGCATTCGAAACACTAAAAAAGGAACTAATGAAGGCCCCGGCCTTGGGCTTACCTGATGTCACCAAATCATTCTGGCTCTTCTCCCATGAAAAACAAGGCATAGCTTTGGGAGTCTTGGCTCAGCGGCTAGGGCCTTAGAGAAGAGCCGTAGCTTACTTCTCTAAACAACTTGATGAAGTAAGCAAAGGGTGGCCCGGGTGCCTACAAGCTGTGGTGGCTGTAATACTAAACATTCAAGAAGCCCGAAAATTTACTTTGGGCCAAAAGATTACAGTGTTGGTATCGCACGCAGTATCTGCTGTATTAGAGCAGAAAGGAAACCACTGGCTTTCTCCATCTCGATTTTTAAAGTATCAAGCTATTTTGATTGAATCAGATGATGTTAATATCGAAATAACTAACGTTGTGAATCCAGCTTCCTTTCTTAGTGGGGAAACGTCTGAACCTTTGACACACGATTGTTTGGAGACCATTGAGACTGTGTACTCAAGCAGGCCGGATCTAAAGGAAGAACCTCTGGAAGATGCACAGGACTCTTGGTTTACAGATGGAAGCAGTTTTCACAGACAAGGTGTTCACAAAGCTGGATATGCGGTGACTACAGTAGAAAGGATAATTGAATCCCAACCTTTGCGTGCCGGGACATCGGCCCAGAAAGCAGAAATTATTGCCCTGACCAGGGCTTTAGAATTAGCAAAAGGAAAGAGAATAAATATATGGACAGACTCTAGGTATGCCTTTGGAGTTGTGCATGCCCATGGGGCAATCTGGAAGGAACGAGGACTACTCACCACACAAGGGAAACAAGTCAAGAACGCGGAAGAGGTGCTTCGCTTGCTGGAGGCAGTACGACTTCCTGCCAAAGTGGCCATTATGCATTGCCGAGGACATTCGAAGGGTAACACTGACCAAGAGAAAGGTAATAGATTTGCTGATGCTATGGCTAAGGAGGCAGCTGGAAGAATGCAAAGTGAATCAGCTTTAGCACTGATTCCTGACAATAGGGATGGGAAACTGATTGGTCAAGAAAGCGTTGAGTATTTTAAAGCAGACCGAGAATTAATACAGGGGCTAGGAGGACAAATTCCCTCCCAAGGATGGGCAAGTCTAGATGATGGTCGGGTTGCGGTTCCTGCTAGAATGGTATGGGGTATTGTCGAAACAGAACACAATAAAACACATTGGGGAGCAGATTCATTGTACAAATTTCTAAATCAAAAATTGGTAGGGAAAAGCTTGTATACAACAGTCTGACAAGTGACCCAGCAATGTGAAATATGCTTGAGACCTAACACTGGTAATCGAAGACAATTAGGAACCATAGGGAAAGGGAACGTACCCGGAGACCATTGGCAGACTGATTTTTCTGAGCTCCCAAGAAAAGGGGGGTACCGATATTTGTTGGTATTGTCAGACGCCTTTTCTGGATGGCCAGAGGCATTTCCTTGCAGAACTAACAAGGCAAGGGAAGTGACTAAGGTATTGATGAATGAAATAATACCTCGATTTGGGGTTCCTACAGTCATTTCATCAGATAGGGGCACTCACTTTTGCGAACATGTAGTACAACAAGTTAGTAGAATACTGGGGATTGACTGGCAACTACGTACTCCCCAGAGACCACAGGCTAGTGGACAGGTGGAAAAGATGAACCATATGATAAAGCAGCAGATAGCCAAGATATGTCAGGAGGCAAATTTGTATTGGTATCAGGCGTTGCCCATAGCATTATTAAGAATACGAGTGAAGCCCAGAGCCAAAGAAAACTTAAGCCCTTTTGAGATATTATATGGGAGACCTTATCAGACCAAGTTCAAGGGGGAAGATTTGGGTCAGCTGGGAAACTGTTATTTGCAGAACTATGTAATATCTTTAGGAAAACAACTAGACGTAATAAATAAGAATGTTCTAGGAACCAGGGCTAAGGGACTGGATCACAAAATCCACCCATATAGCCCTGGAAGATTGGGTTTATGTTAAGAATCTTTCAGATAATCTGCTGGAAGAGAAGGGGAACGGACCATACCAGGTACTACTGACAACCTTCACTGCAATCAAGATAAGAGAGCGACCCGCCTGGATCCATTACACTAGAGTGAAGAAAGCTCCAGGTAAGCAGTGGACTTCGGAGTCTATGGGACCTTTAAAGTTGAAATTACAGAGACAATTGAATGCCAGCATTCCGCTTTTTGATTCTGATTACTGTTGTAAATATTGTAGCTGCTTGGGAAGAGAATGTTCACTACCAGGTAATCGAAACATTAGTAAAAGCTACAAGTGCGAAGGATTGCTGGGTATGTGTAGCTTTACCATGTGCAGGGTTTCAAGTACCCTTATATGGAATTCCTGCAAGCTTAGGGGAATGGAATTGGCCTTTTAATAGCTCTTCTGGACGGGGTTGTCAACAAATTGGGAACTATAGCAAGGGACCTCGATTCGAATTACAAAGTATAGGGAACCCCACTTTTATTAGCCGCAATGATTCATATGCTTTAAGGGTAGGAAACTTTAGAGTGAACTACACCGCCGCTGCAGCGTAGGTGCCGCCTTCAGGTGATGCTGGGTCTTAGGCAGAACTATCCTGGAGGATGCCTACCAAAGGACCGATGGTGGTTATGTGGGGATGGACGAGCTCGGAAAGGGTTACCTGCATTATGGAATGGGGTATGTACTATTGGATATCTAGTGCCTCAGGACAGGATGTACAATCAATCTAAAGTTCCACCAGGTATCTTGAGGACCCTTTGGAAATGAGTTAGAAAACATGAGAATCCCCTGGTGAGGTACGGAACAGGATATCATAGCTTTGTACGGTGGCTAATCCCCTCTTTAGGAGTGTCTCAGTTAGAAAGAGCAATTGTAAATATTTCAGCAACCCTAGAGGAAGTAGTAAACTCAACTGCAGATGCTATTAGTGGACTCCAGGTAGAGATAAACTCATTATCAAAAGTAGTTTTACAGAACAGAATGGCATTGGATTTATTAACCATGAAAGAAGGAGGAGTATGTGCAGTAATCAATCAGAGCTGCTGTACGTATGTAGATCAAAGTGGGAGAATTGAAGATGACTTAGAGAACATATGGGAAAGAACCAAAAGCCTCCATGAAGTAACTAAAGATAATACCTCTTGGGGATTTGAGGAACTGTGGCACAAATTGACATCCTGGCTCCCAAATTTTACAAGGCTTAAGCAACTCTTGGGGTTTTTGGTGACCGTGGGACTCCTGGTAGTGTTCACATGTATTGTAGTACAATGTTCCTTCTGGTGCTGTAAACAGAGCACTATGGATTATGAAAATTGGAAGCGAAACAGAATAAGACACCGTGTGGAAACAGGAAAACATTTTAGGAAAACATTGAATGATGGTGGAGTATTCTAGTAAGGTTGCAAAGGAATGTGCAAAGTAAAAAGAAAAGGGGGGAATTGAAGCCGTGGAAGAACCGTAGTTTTAATTGGTATGTAAAAGACTCAATTTGCTGGGGCAAACAGAATCAGTGGGACAATGGAGGATGGAGGTGTGAGATAAAGTATTCCACAAGGGGAGCTTTTCCCGGAACCTTTTCCTCAAGGACAGGATGCCCTTATCTTCAAAGATGGAACGAGATATGCAGAACCAGCCTAGGAGTTAACTGAATGGAGCTCATCAACAGGACACCTCGATGAGGACTACAGTGACGACCACCTGATGACCACCGAAAGACTATTATGCATGCAGGAGTGGGCGGCAACATGTTAATGAGTTCTCAGAAATTGCATGAATATGTATGTCTAAACTGTATAAAAGCTGTATGTTTGGCCTTTCTCGACACACACACTAGACGGAGCTATCCTCTGTGTGTCCTGCGCAGCAATAAAGAATACCTGCTAATAGACATCAAGGCTATTAAGTTCTGATTTCAGCTTTTCACGGCATCAGTTATGAGTAGCTGATGTTAATCTTCTTGGTTTTCATTCCATTTTGTTTGTGAAACTAAATATGATGATGCATAATAATAATTAAAGGTTGGCTGACGAGCAGGAAATCAATCCCCGTCTCCTGGGCAGCCACTTAGTATCAGTCATTTTTAAAAATCTGGTTTTTATAAACATGCAATTATTGTCTTACTAAAACCAAATGAACAAATTCAGCTCATGTATGCCTGTATGTAAAGCAGCTCTGTCAGGTGGCAGCAATTTATATCAAAAACTATAAAAAAGCCCAGTTCCAGCCTGGGCTGGTGTAACCGATTCAAGCCGGTTTCAGCTGGTCGAAACCTGTTTGAACTGATCAAAACCAGTTTCAACCAGTCAGGAACGGTTTGGTTTGAGGGGGACTCCCTGAAGGGAGGGTGTAGTCAAGGGGTCAAGCTCTTCTCTCGGGCAGCTGGTGACAGGACGAGAGGGCGCGGCCTGAAACCGCGTCAGGGGAGGTTCAGGTTGGATCTCGGGAAGCCCTTCCTCACGGAGAGGGTGCTCAGGCACTGGGATGCTGCTGGGCTGTCTGAATGGGCCCGTGGCTGATGCTTCCTTTGTGCTGGCACTTATTTCTGTTCTGAAAACATGAAGTGGCTGTAGCTGCTGAAGTACGAAGTGGGCATTTCTGTGCAGGCAGCCCTCTTGTCACTTCTGCTGGTGCATTTTATCTGCCCCTGTAAATGGCTTCCCTTGTTGTATCTTGTCTCACATGAGACTGTAAAAGCTTCAGGACAGGGGTTGAGTTCCACTGTATAAACACATCATCTTGCCTAACTAAAGGCAGCCAGAAAAGGGTTGTGTTTATCAACCAGTGGAACTGAACACTAAACACATTTCTTAATATGTGGAAGCAGCATCAAAACCAGCAAACTGCAAAATTTAGCCAATTTTGGAGAAGAGTTCTCTCTGCTCTCCTTAAAAAGCTCCCTCAGCACAGATACACTACTTACAACTCTCACCCAGATGGACTCTGTACACAGGAAAATTAAAAGGCTCTGGCAACCTGGACTTGTGGTAACAGATCAAAGAAAATCTATTTTCTTTGAAAAAGAAAAGACAAGACAGGTGGGAAACTTGATTACAGACTATAAATGCCAGCTTGGAAAAAGCTTTGTGATGATAAGGTCTTCAACTGCATTGCAGAAGACATAGCCATATCCAGAGCCTGGAAGTCAAAACGAGAAAAATTTGGATTAGGAAGCAGGGTAAGAAATAGCAGAACAGCATGCGCTGGGAGGGAGGGATTCACTGGTACCTGCAGGCTTTGAAAATCAGGACTGATGTCTATCTAAAAGGCTAAACCAGGAGATCTAAGGCCAAGAGAGGATCATGTGTTACTGTCCTGGGCAGCCAATAATGGTAACTTTCAGAATGAATGTTGATTTTACACTTGAATAACAAGGGAAGATTTTGGATTTTAAAGGCACAGTACAGGAAGTAGCTGAGGCTCTTATCAGCTCTACAGGGCCAAGGACACAAGCGTCTGGGCTCGGTGGGAGCAGAGGAGCTCCCCCAGCCTCGCTGGACAAGCCTCTTAAGGTCCAGAAGGGCAATTTAAGTGTTTACACAATCTCAGTGTCAGAACCTTATAATGGTTATCATTTACTGCACTCTGATTGTACAAGAAGCAATGCATAAACAGTGACCCCGGACATGTCTTGGCATGAGGTGTCCCTTAGTCAAGTAAATCCAGCTTAGTTAGTGCTTCTTGTTAGAGAAAGGGACAAGGCTGGCTGCGTGCCACATTCCCAGGTGAGTTAAATGTTGGCTCATCTCTGCTTCTCCAGGCCACTGCGGTCTGAGATCAGCTGACTTACCTCACTGCAAGAAGCCCAGGGTGATGAGGTGGTCGCTGACAGCTCTGTCCCCTGTCATTCGCCGTGCTGCTTTCCTAGCCAGACACGGGGTGACACCAAGGGCGGCTACCTGGAGCCTCCTGGAAGTGACTTGTGCTGCATCTTTCACCTGCTGAAGCACCACTGGAGAGCTGACCAAGGGATCCTCCACCCTGAAGGAGAGCTGCAAAGCACCTCTCCGCTAAGGACGTTCCATCTTGCGTTTGATTTCAGGCCAGCATGTTTCTCCGTGTGCCATCCCTTCCTCCTCTCCTGCTGCTGGCGAGCAAGGTGGGACAGAGCAGGAACATGATCTGCTCCCAAGCCTGGTGTGAATGGGCTACGAGTGAGCTGAGCAGCTCAGTGTACACCTCTGGGGTAGCTCCCCACCATGACAGGTACAGGTGGGCTTTGCTCCTCCTCCTGGAGAAGGGACAGCCAAGAAGGGCTGTGGTGGCAGGTGGATGGATGCCAGAGCAATGCTTCCAGTCCCCACAGCTCCCAGGAGTGAAGAGTGCCTCCAGTTCCCCCTCTCTGCTGCCTTCATCCTTTTCCTCTCACAGAGATACTGGGCAGCCCTGCTCTGCGTATGAGTCCAGCTGTGAGGGTTTGGAAAGCGATACCCAAAACAAGGCAGGGAAGCCAGATGTAGGGAGAAGAGCCGGGCTGCCAGGGGAAGGAGGGGACCTCCAGGAAAGCCTGGTGCCTGGGGAGGGCAGGAAAGGCACTGTTTATAGCAGCAGCTGGCCCAGCAACTTGCCTTTGTCCTGATCACAGTTCATGTTTAGTTTTTGCATCAGCCAAGGCCTCTCACCCTGGCTTGAAGGCAAGGGAGAGGAAAGGGCTCGTTTCCCTCAGTCAGTCAGGAGTGGCAGCTGTGGTTTGGCAGGGGATGAGCTCAGGATGGCTGTGAGAGTGGAGCTGTGTCTGTGAGGCTGCTTGAGGTACTGGCCTTTATAAAGTCTGAAGAGCAGGAAATATCAATGAGCCATTAATTATTTCTGAGCTTCTCTCTCTCGCATATACCCCCTGCACATACACGCTCACACTGGTCTGGGAGCAGGGGTGTTGGCAACGTTTCAGCCATCCAAAAAGGTGCAGTTCTCTGCTGTTTTCTCTCTTGCCTGTGGTGCAAACCCCCCAAGCCCACCTCCCATCATTTCCTGCGTGTTCACCTGTCGTTTGAGTATCTTCACCTCCTTGTCCTTTGCAGAGAAGCTATGAATGCTTCCCCTTCCCTGTAGTTCAGGCAGTACAATCCCCTTGGAGAAAGGGAGTGGGTATTTGCACAGTGTCTTGTGCTTTGGACGCTTGTTCCAGACTGCCAGGAGACTGCTGAGGGGTCAGAGCAGTGCTCCCCGAGACAGGCAGTGCGGGACCAGCAGTACCAGCTTGCACTTGCTGGTTCCTCGCAACCTCTGAGCCTCTCATAGCCCTGGGAAAAGCCAGACACTGGCCATTTCAGATTGCCAAATCAAGCAAATCCAGGCCCCCACACTAGCACTCATGGCAGACACAGGACTAGGGAATAGGAAACAACACCTGCAGGTTCCACGGTGCCTTGCCCTGGACCAAGCACTGAAGCTTGCCAAAGGTGTGCTGGCAGCTACCCCACGGCTCATTAGGATGCTGAAGCAATAAAGGCAATACCTGAGACTGCAGAGCCTGGCAGGAGCTGATACTTCCTGACAGTGTTGGATGACTTGGAGCAGGAGGCGAGGAGGGAAACGTGGGTTTGTGCCATGTGCTGGGCCAGCACCAGCTCGCTGTGACGAGCACCAAGCACAGGCAGAGGTCGTCTTAGGCTGGTGCCCACAGCCAAGCAAACAGCTTCTGCCTCTCAGCAGGGCTTAGCAAGAGGGTCCAGACCCACACACATGTACTCATGTCATCCTGTGAGCAGAGCTGGCGGAAAGCGTGGAGTGTCCACAGCCCTGCCATGCTGCTTCCCTGCCGAGACACTCATGGGTCTCAGAGACAAGCCGGCACCCAATGGCACAGGCAATCAGAGCCAAGAAATGCAGCAAAGCAAACAGAAAACAAACAGCACGGAGAAAGCAGTGGGAACTGCAGCACACCAGCTTCCAGGCCCCAAGGCTTTCAGCAGGAGAAGGGAAATGTTTGGCAAGTGGGCATTCTTCAGAGCACAATGGGGAAACAGCCAAACTGCAGCACGGCTGGCTGGGAGAGGCGGCCAGAGCTGCAGCATTACAAGCAGAAAGGGGCAAAGGCTGCTCGTGCATATGCTGCCAGCAGCCCTGGAAAATCCCTCGACATCCCACCTCAGGAGTGACAGGCAGGCATGGGAAAGGCTTTGTGTCTGCTAGGAGTCAGCGTCAATGAGCAGCATCTCATGGACAGTTGTGATCCAGGAAAAGAGCATCCAGCTTTAAGAGTGGGGAACAACAGGTTTGTTTATGGCTGAAGTTCACAAAGCACCTGACCTGTAAGGTAACCAAGCCTTCAGAGCTGTGTTTTTTCAGTAGAGAATGAGAAGAGGGAGCTCATCTGAGAGAGGGCATCTAGAAGGTCCCTTCGGAGAGCCGGCCAAGTTAACGATCATCACACCAATATGGCTACAGATCGTCCTTCCTTTATTGCCCCAGACAGCTCAATATATACAGTTCAGCAGTGTCCCCGCGCCTGCCCCTTAACAGAGTTGGTCAGTTACAGGTTTACACGCGCCAGTGTTTTATTGGGTAGTGCCATTCCACTATGCAAGCGGCTCTCGCCCCCCCTTCTCCCCCCGGGCCCAGCACCTCCAGCCAAGCATCTCGCAAAGCTCTCACAAAACAGATAAAACTTCCTCCTCCCTGTGTTCCAAGGCAGCTTCAAGGACAGAGCCTCTGTTTAGGCCTACGCTGGGTTGTCCACACTTTTAAAGTTATACCGCACCTCTACTCCACAAGAAATTCCTCTACATATCCCCCTTTTTCTTTTTGGACAACCCAGGCTTCATCCGCTAGCTTGCTTATAATTTTCTTGATTATACTTATCAAACAACTAAACATAAGTAAGCCTATAACAATTAAAACTGCAATAACCAAAAATGTCTTAACTAAACTCTTAATTCATCCTGTCAAAGTTCTCACACCCATCACCCTAAATCATACTTTGATCTTTAATCACACACTTCTAACAAAGCAAAAGGCAGCTAGTTTCTCCGCCTTGCTTTTAGCTAAGAAAGATCACTCTGCTGGTTAGTACATAAACCTTAACACCTACTATGTGGCTTTGGTTACACAACCAATATAAGCTTCATTGTTAGTCACACAAAGAGGATACATATTAATACAACAGGTAACATTGAGAACAGTCACATTTTCCCATAATTGCTCTGCCATCAACCATAAGCATCTTCTGCCAGTCCAATCCATGTCGTCGTTGGTAATTGGTACCTCAGGGTCCCATCACGTCACTGGGCGAAACAGAGGGGTTCAACAGGCAGGCCCAGTGCACGGTCGTGTTGCTGCTACGCTGTTGAAGTGACAGGATGCTGCACAGCCACATCATGCAGGATCATGTGGTTCCCAGGTCCCTTGTCCATTATTAATAATAACAGGACACGCAATCGAACTGACTGCTTCCCAATCTCCCTCTGTTATAGCGTCTCTGATGACACCGCTCCATCGCTGTTGCAAAGGATCCTTTTGGTTCAAGCTTGAAGATCAGGCTTGAGTGAGGGAGCTGATGGTAATGGGGGAGCTGAACTGGTTTAAGGGTTTCTTCTATTTCTCGCTGTCCAGTTGATAATTCAGCGAGTTTGTTCAGCATCTCTTTCAGGGGTTCATCCTGATCTTCCTTCTTCCCCCTCTCTCTTTTTTTTTTTTTTTTTTTTTTTTTCTTATTAGCTCAAGTATTACTTCGATCACGCTGTTATCACACAGGGAGAGCAGAATTTCCCAGGTCTGTTTTGATCATACTCTCCCGTTCACTCCCATGCACATCTGGTGTACAAGAAGCGTCTTATCTTCATTCTCACGGACAAGCTCTCAACATGAGCTGTACCTGGCTGGTCAGGGTCTCTTTTCATAATTAACAAGCAAGAGTTATGCACTTGCTTAGAAAAGAGCTCAGCTCAAGGACGAAAGTCTTAATTCTGCAACGCAGTGCAGTTTCTCCTTTTTTTTTTTTTTTTTTCTTTTTCTTCCACCCAGTCGGGACGAGCAGGGAGTTTCTTCCTTTGCCTTTTTCCTTTCCTGCCCTCCCCCCAACGCTTCGATCGCTGCCGCAGCAACTTTCTTTTCTGCTTGCATGATTTCTAGAGTGTGTATTACGGTTTTCCAAACCGTTCCTAGTTCTTTCACTTCCTTTCCTTCTGTTCCTCCCTCTAAAGTACAGTCCCATAAAAAGTCTCCTACTTCACGCCATTCCGTGGAACTAAAGATTAATGGCGGGTCGTTCATTTTCTCCCGTTTCCAAGCCCATGGGGCTAATAGGTCTCGCTCCTTTACTTTTCCTCCTCTCTTAGAGAGTATACTAAGGAGGCGAGTTGCCGCGTCCGTTTCCATCGCGGTCTTACCTTGGCAGGGGCTTGATCAGCTGCTCAAGCTCTGGTCTCCGGTACCCTTTTGGTCACACTCGGAACTCTCCTGCCTCCAGCTCTCCGGCTCCCAAATCGGCTCACGTCCGATGCTTCGGAGTCTTCCCACATTTAAGCAATCCGCATTTAAGCGTCCATAGAGGGTCCCTGTTCGGGCGCCAGATCTAGAAGGTCCCTTCGGAGAGCCGGCCAAGTTAACGATCATCACACCAATATGGCTACAGATCGTCCTTCCTTTATTGCCCCAGACAGCTCAATATATACAGTTCAGCAGTGTCCCCGCGCCTGCCCCTTAACAGAGTTGGTCAGTTACAGGTTTACACGCGCCAGTGTTTTATTGGGTAGTGCCATTCCACTATGCAAGCGGCTCTCGCCCCCCCTTCTCCCCCCGGGCCCAGCACCTCCAGCCAAGCATCTCGCAAAGCTCTCACAAAACAGATAAAACTTCCTCCTCCCTGTGTTCCAAGGCAGCTTCAAGGACAGAGCCTCTGTTTAGGCCTACGCTGGGTTGTCCACACTTTTAAAGTTATACCGCACCTCTACTCCACAAGAAATTCCTCTACAAGGGCACCTAGGGGCAGGCTTGCTGGGCAATGGGAACAGGCTCAGCAATATTCCAGAGTCCAGCAGGGGAAATGAGAGGAAAAAGCAGCAAAACACATCCACGAGAGTATGCAGAGATAAAAGCACAAGAGAAAGATAACTGCAAAGAAAGGTCTGGGGGTGGTGCTGAGAGAAACATGACAATAGAAAATGACATGCATATGTGTCCTGTACAGTCACCAGAGCAAATTGTTATCCTAAAGCTCGCAGAGCAGAAAAGCAAGAGAAAGAGCCACCTTGTCAAAGCCATGACGGAAGGTTTCTGTTACTGCTGCAGGTCGTGCAAATCTGCAGAGAAATGATTGCTCAGACTAGCTCTGTCAAAGCAAGGCAGCTGCGAGCGGATCAACCTCAAACTCGTTGTCACAATGGCACCAGGACATCACGGGATTTGTGAGTGAATAGAAACCCCTCCAGTTCTTTGAAAGTGGAGATGGCACAGCCCAAGCAGGCAAAGCCACACTGAAGGGTCTGTGCTGGCACAACTGTAGCAGGAGCTGCAGCGTGGAAATTCCCACACCAGCAAGGGAAGCAATGCATTTGGAGGCTTTTGTTAGTGTAGGCAATGCCACCAGCTCACAAATCCAGGTCCAGCAAGCCTCAGAGAAAGTCTTTGTGTATTAAATGCATAACAAATACACAAGGAAGTCCCCAATGCAAGTGACATGTTGTGACATGCCTCTACTAATGTGGAGTTAAAGCACCCAAGCTGGATTTCCAGGAGAAGCCTTGCAGAAATGGTACCAATAAAAAGAAAGGAATGATTCATGCAGTAATCAGATCCAGGGAAGATACACTGCACTGGAAGTGAAAATAAGGGAGGGAGTGAAGTAAATTGGAAGAGAAGCTCCTCCACCAGCAAGGCAAAGCCCATCACCCATTCTCAGCCCTTCACGTGACATCTTTCTTCTCCGTCAGCCAGACGTAGACAGTCACAAACCTGAGTTAAAATGCAAGTGGAAGAACAGGACTGTCAGCCGTGTGCCAGGCTGGGAGGACAATGTCACAGCAGATGACTTTCTGTGGTAAGGCACTGAATCACCACCCGCCACAGCCCTGGCTTAGGTCTTTGAGAAGAGGCAGGAAGGAGCAGGTTTCAGCTTGGACAAAAGCAAGATGACATTTTCAGCGATTGTGGCACCATCGAGAGGACACGAAGATGCAACAGATAAGCAAGATAGAGAGATTTCCAACCGGAGTTGAATACTGAGAGCACAGAGGGACATGGCATCAAACAAGCAGTTACGTGCCAGTTTTAAAAGCAGTTTTGGAAAGAATCTGAGAACAAATCATATTGCTAGTGCTCATGTTTACTAATTTATCAAGACAGCATCAAGAAGATTTAAGAAGATAAGATGTCAATCCCAGACAAAGGCTCTTTTAAGGAGGAGTTCTGCAGGACACAGGAGGAAAGGACTGACAGAAGGAAGAACAGACTCACAAAGCCTACTCTGCAGAAGCAGCCAGGTACGAAGTGGGCCCTGTCATCCCCAAAGACTGGGGCATCTGGAGCATCAAATAGCTTCCACAAAGGACATAAGGTGGTGCAGACACAGAGATGACTGAGCAGGCAATGACACTCCTGCTAAGTTTGGCTGCCCAGGGTTACACAGCATCCCTGCAAGTGCCTTGCACCTCCGCACTGCTCCAGCATGGTCTGCCCCAAGTGTAGCCATCACCAGAGCATGCAGTTTGTTTTTCTGTCAGATCCCGAGATGGACGAGATGGGAAAGCTCAGCTGATAGGTTTGGGAACTCTAGGAGAGGCTTCAGAAGAACACAAGCTTCAATCATATAAGAATTTCTAGAAATCCTCCCCAAAGCATGGGAGCAATGTTTTGGGTGTGTTTTTTCATTTTTGTTTGTTTGTTTATTTTTTAATTGTGATTAATATTGCACTAATACTTCGGGATGAAGCACGGCTTAAATCTTGGACAGCAGTAAGAAAAAGCTGTGCTGCAATTCAAAAACCAGCTGCAAGGAACCGAAGGTGTCCCAGACAGAAATAAACCTCAGAGTCAGGACATAAATGCTGCAGCCGTTGCTCCCTGCACACCGATACGTGTTTATGCATTCTTGTGTGGCCCTAACACCAGTGTCAGAGCAAGTGCAGAAAAAAGAAAAAAAAACCAAATCAAAATGGCAAAACAAAACGACCACCGCATAACCAGTGCACAAAGGGAATTTGGTTATGTAAGAATTTATTCTTCCTTTCTCAAAAATTGTCTGGTGCTCAGGGGCTCATTTCTTGGTATTCATCCTGATTCCTGGACTATACCCCAACAGCCTTCACAGCAACCAAATACAAAGCCTTTTTTTTTTAATTATTTTTTTTCTCTTCTATAGTGTGACAGGAATTGTTGGCACTTGTGCTGCTTCCTACCCTTGTCTCCAGTGCTGCGGTGAGGGAAGCCTCTTGCTGCCAGGTTTCCTGCCTGTTTCGCTCTTACAGGAGCTGTAGCTGATGAGACAATGCGCAGGAGCTGGGGAGCTCTAAGCAGCTTAGCTGGGACCCTTAATGCACCCTGGCACCATCGTGTTTGTCTGCAGAGCTGGGACAAGGCAGGAACACGGAGGTCTTTATCCAGAAATGGGTACCCAGGAGATGCAGTTGCCCTTCCACACGTCCCTAAGACTAGCACATGTGATTTCTACCAGCGGTGTGCTTGGAAGGGATAATGTTTTCTGCACCATGTTTACCAGTTCGCTCTCTCTGCCCTCTCCAGTTCCCGAGAGATATTTTCTCTGGCAAAGCCCAGAACAGCATCCAGTGCCGGTCTCCCATCAGTCCTGCTAAGTGCAAAGTGCCCACTAGAGCAGAAAGTGACTCTATAGATCTGAAGCTGTCTGAGCGCCCTGTGGCCAACGACAGCAGAGGTGACAGCTCCAGGGCTGACCCATGTCCTATGCTGTCTCAGCACAAGAGGTATTAAATTGCAGCTGGATATTTTGTTACACCTGGCTGGGATGTTTTTTTTTTTTTTTACATCTGGCCACTTCCCAGCTGCCTCGTCCTTCCTCTGTTCTCGGTTTTGCCTCTCCCTTTGCCCAGGGATGTGGCAAGCTCTCCGGGCAGGGACACCAGCAGTGCAGATGCAGCCCCCCCATCTCAGCACACACACACAGGCTGTGTTGTGCTGCTGCCCACCTGGCCATAGCGCAGGGAAGGGAAGGTTTGTTTAAGCACATCCAGTTACAGTTAGTGACTCTTGACTCTGTCTCAGCCTCCCGGCATCAACCTCTGATATGCCTTCTGCCATACATATTTATGATCCCAATTATCACCGAACAAAACCCCAGGCTGCTGCTGCGAAAATAAATTATTTTTAATCTAAATTGCTCAGTTTACATACTTCACCCACCTCTGTTTAACAGAACAGCTGGTGTTTAGCAGCTTCTAATTGCTGATCCAAGCAACACAAGAAGATGCTGGGTGGAGAGGACCAGCCACCTCTACGATAAGATGAGCTCAAGTTTACCTTTGTCTCAGACTCTGCTCCTCCATGTGACTGATGAGCCTCCAAGAGAGGCAGGCTGTGGTGGAGGCCAGCCTCTGCCAAAATCCAAGGTTGAGAGACACGAGTAAATGATGTGATACCCATAGAACACGGCTCCAAAGCCTAGGCACTGGGCTCCAGAACAACTCTGCACAGCTGTGGTGTGCTTTTAGCAGGGCTGGTGCAGCAGCAGCAGCTCTGTTTGATGTGTAGTAGAAAGAGTCCGGGTTGGAGGTGGATGGTACAGATGGGAATAGGAAAGTCTCTGCATGCAGCCCAGCCTCCTTCTAGCCCAGGCCCAGTGAAGATTTGCAGCGCTGTGCAGTGAAGGAAGGATGCAATTATTATTGCTGGGTGTTGTATTTCTGTAGGCAAGAGCAGTTTCCATGTAAACCTAAATAAATCTAGCTACCTCTACACTTCTGTCCATCTCTGTATTTACAGTTATCAGCACTTCCTTCTTCCTAATGCCTTGGGAGGCTCACACCGGAGCTCAGATGATCCAGGAATTATTCTTGTCGTAGTATTTCCACTGTCCAAGAATGAACATATGTTAAAGAAATCCAGTTCCTCTTTATTCCAGGCTTAAATGTTTGTGATATTTTGGCTTGAGGGTTTCAGACTTGCTGAACGCAGGTGTTCGCTTATCTGTTGTGCAGACCCTAAGCACGGAGGAAAACAAGACCTACACAGTGAGAGCCAGCCGAAGGAGGGAGTCTTGTGACGACAGGACGGCCCTGTTTTGGCTAAGGAGCAAGGCCGCACGGAAGACTAACGATGTGAACTATCCTGCACATAGATAAGTTTTTGCAAAATAGAATCCTGAAGGCCACAGGGCCCAGAGTGGAAATTTTTACCCTAATATCCCTATATGACTATAGTCACCCACTCTTTGCTCAAATCATGCTGAATGCCACCCCGGGGAGGGGGGCAGGGGGTGTGAAAGATAGTATATAAGGAGCATAGAGGGTAGGTGTCGTTGGGAGAAGAAGACCCCAGAAGAGGAAGAGGCGGTCGACGGGCTGTGCTCCTTCTCCTTCACCCAAGACAGGGACGCCTTCTTGGTAAGAATTGCGCTTCCACCTTTTGGTGTGTAATACCCGGGATAGTATTTTGCTAGCATTAGTATCGTATATTAGCGCTATTGCAGAGAGTGAATTTATCAACGGCAACTCCGAATCTTGTATCTGTCGCTTCAATAAATCACTTATTGTTAGTTACCTTGCAAATTGTCTCAGTGCAAGTCCTCAAACGGGGCTCTGAAAATTCAGTGCAAGCCCTTAGTGGGGCTCTGAAAACTCAGTGCAAGTCCCTAACGGGGCTCTGAAACAAGCAAGTGCTTAGCTGGGGTACGTGCCTCTCACAGCCACATACCTTTCACGCGACAATGTTCCCCTGAGGCATTAAACAAAAACTGGGGTCAGCGTGCCCGCATTGGCTTTTAGCTGGGCTTGCCTCAGGACTGGTAGCTCTGGTGCTGGAGAGTTGCACTGGTGAAAGATCCGAGCGAGACGGGTCAGCACCAGGTCCAGACGCCGAGAAGAAGCATCGAAGCCAAAGCAAGGAGGTTCCTATAGCACCCTTTGCCGTGTGGAAGTGCTGGAAAGGAAGGTGCTGCTTTTAGCAGCCATGTGAAGGCATGTGCCGCTGCACGTAGACCTCACCAGTCCTATTTGCAGCTCGGCTGGCTGAGGACCGAAGGCAGGAAATCTCCTGGGACTGGGCATGGAGCAGACGGTCACATGCGGCTCAGAAGTAAGTCACAAGCCACAGCAAGATAAGGACACCTGGCCTAAGAGGAGGCTTGGCCCATCCTTCCCCTTTTCCCTATTTCTTCCTCTGTCCATTTGGGCTGTCATTAGCGCTGGTGAAGGAGAGCTGGGCACTGATAGCCAATGCCTACCATAGGATAAATATCTCTTGTGTTCCCACAGTCGTGCTCTTCCAGCCTTCTCTTGGAGCAGCATCACAGCTCTGCACCCTGCAGCACCTTACGGGAGTTACCCCTTACATGGTCCCTGCATACACACACGGGTGCTCCCTGCTGTGTCTAAAGGACAGGCAGCTCCCAGTCACCATGGCCCAGAAATGACGGACGAAAGCCCTGGCAGCCAGGAAGGGGTGAAGGACAATAACTCCAACCTGGCTGCCCCATGACCTGAGCCAGCATCCGGTGACCTCCTCTAGCACAAAGTCTCCAAAGCATCTGTTTCTCTTCCCAGGAAAACGTGCTGGTGGCTGGAGGGACACAGTATCATCACCACCCCCTTGGGCAGAGGCCCAGGCTCTCATAGGTGTGACTGGTTGCTCTAAGTTTCACTTTATTTCCAAGTATTATTATGGAGCTTAATTAGCCCTGGCCACCCTGAGCTCTCATAGCACTAGGAAAACAGCTCAGATTTATCCTAGTGTGGGGGAGCGGGCAGGCAGACGAGGGAGAGGAGAAATGATGTTTTATGTATTGTTCCCAAGGAGCAAGTCTCTTTTTCTTTTTTCCCCCAGGCACCACAAATTTGTTTGCTGTGATTTAAAGAGGACACATTTGCTTAAAAACTATGGGCCAGATCCACAGTCCTTGCAAATCAGAACATCTCTGTTTGACTTTGTGGAGCTTAGCTGATTTAGACCAGCTGAGACACTGACCCTCTAAGCTTAAAGAAAGCCCATTTTTTTCTCACTGGTGCTAGGCAGAACGGCCTCAGGTTTGGCTCTAGAGAGGTGTTTTGGTTTGGCCTGGCCGTATTTTGACAGCGGGGGGGAGCTGCAGGGTGGTTTCTGTAAGAAGCTGCTATAATCTCCCCAAGTTTGACAGAGCCAATGCCAGCCAGCTCCCAAGAGGGACCCGCCGCTGGCCAAGGCTGAGCCTATCAGTAAGGTGATAGCAGAGGAACGGCTCTGTGAAAAACGTATTTAAGAATGGGAAAAAGAACTGTGCCATAACAGCTGGCACAGAGATGGAGGAGTGAGAATCTGTGCAGACACCAAGGTCAGTGAAGAAGGAGCGGGGGGGGAGGATGAGCTCCAGGCTCCAGAGCAGAGAGAGTCCCCCGGGTCCGTGGTGAAGACCATGGTGAAGCGGGTTGTCCCCCTGCAGCCCATGGGCGAGGTGCAGATGTCCACCGTGAGGATCACCGCGTAGATGTCCACCGAGGACTCCACGCTGTGTGGGTGGATGCCTGAAGGGGACTGTAGTCCGTGGGAAGCCGCATCAGAGCAAGTCGCTGCCAGAACCTGTAGCCTGTGGAAGAGTGAATGCCCACGCTGGAGCAGGTTGGCTGGTGGGACTTTTGGGACGCTGCGGGTGGCTCACACTGGAGCAGTTTCCTCTGAAGGACTGCGCCTCAGACTCACGAGGGGTGGGCTGCCCCTCGTGAGGTGTCTCGCGTTGGGCAGTTTGTGATGAATTGCCCTTCGTGGGACGACTCACGCGGAGAAGAGAGCGTGAAGCTTGTCTCCCATGAGAGGGACCCCACAATGGCCCTGGGGAAGAGTGAAGAGTCCTCCCCCGGAGTGAAGAAGCGGTGGAACCAATGTCGGATGAACTGACCGCAACCCCCACTCCCTGTCCCCCTGCGCCGCTCGGGGGGAGGAGGTGGAAAAAACTGGGATTGATGTTAAGCCCGGGAAGAAGGGAGGGATGGGGGAAGCTGTTCTGTTTGTTAAGGTCTGTTTGCTCTTCCTTACTTCTCACTACTCTCTGATAAGTTCTTTTGAATAAATGTACCTAATTTCCCCCAAACTGAGTCTGTTTTGCCCGGGATCGTAAATGAAAGTGATCTCTCTGTCCTTATCTCAAACCCTGAGCCCTTGGAAATATTTTCTCCCCCTGTCTAGCAGTGAAGGGGGAGTGAGAGAGCGGCTGTGTGGGTACCTGGCGGATGGCCAGGGTCAAATCACAACAAGAGGATATTTTCGTGGAGTTGCTCTCAGCACGATTCATTCTCCACCAGGCTTAACTTTGACAACAACCACGACAGCCGCTGGCCCTCGATATGGGTGTGGGGGCTCTCCCACAAGCAGAGGCAAAGCCACCTGCATCCCAGCCCCCAAGTGCAGAGCTTGGCCGCAGCAGCTGCTACAGCCACTGGTAAGGAAAGCCCCGCTGGGATGCCCAGGCAGCGTATCTGGGACTCATGGCTTCCTGGGGATGGCAGGAGAGATAGGTGGACATCATGGTGCCAGGGAATGACAGTTCTGCACCACGCAGATCCTTCAGGTCTTACAGAGCCATCAAAGCTTCCCTCTGATGTCCAGTTGTGAGATGGTGCTTTTCCCCGTGAATGAAAAGGGGAACTGACCTGAAAAACTGCTGGAAATAGCTTGCCCTAGCACAGTGAGTACCAGTTACCTGGACTGACAGCAGGCAGTGCCATGGAGTGAGGCAGGAAGGTTTTGGGGACTGTTTCCCCCCTGAGCTTGCTGTAGTTCAAACAGGACAAAGATTTGTCTCCTCTGAGCTCAGGGCTGAGGCTCCCCTAACGGCGTTGCAGGAATGCTTGGTAAACAAGCGGCAAACTATTCATTGCCCCGAGGATGGATGCCTCGCAGGGACTAGAAGGGGAAAAGGAACTCAGCCCTTGCAAAGAGCGACAAGGAAATAAATGTTCCGCATAGAGCACTTCCAAGCAGTAGAACGCGTCAGGGAGGTGCAAGGACTTGGAACAGGGTCTTCCTGTGAAGCCCCAGCTTGGTGTCTGCCCACTGGTTGTCAGAGCACAGAGATGAGCTGGAAAACCTGCTCATTCCTCCCTCTGCACCAGTCCAGACTGAAAACCGAGGGCGGTATTAGCCGGGAAGCAGCACTGGCCTGCAGGAAGCTGCAAACGTGGGCATTTATTGCTCTCTGGTGGTGAGATGGGCTGTGGAGGAGAGCTGTGGGCTCTCCAGAGATGCCTCCTCAGTACCTTGGGCTTCCCCTGCTCACCCCACAGAGGAGTTTTTGCTTCTCCTCCAGCCACATAGCTCAGCACACAGGAAGGCAGTTTGCTGCCTGCTGGGCAGTCAGCTTCTCCTTGGGCTGCCAGCGACCGATGCAAAGGCAGTGCAGCTGCCTCTCCCCCATGAAAGTCCCCCTGCCCCCCACCAGCACCCCTGCCCAGGGCTATGGATGGGTGCCACAGTGCAGGGCAGTGGGCCCTGCACTCCTTCATGCGACAGGGGTACTGGGCTGGGTCAGGACCAACAGCTCTTTTCGTGTGCAAGACCCATAGCATGCTCATCCTTTAGATGCTGAAAGCGCACACGGGCTGTGGGGCAGAAGCAGCCACCCTGCAGCTCCAGTGCCAGAGCTGAGGCTGAAGGGCAGGGCTGGGGTGAGGGTGGGCTCTGCCTCCACTCTGCACAGCCACCCACCTGCCCGTGGGGATTGTCCCCAGGCAAAGCTTGACCAGCACCTTTAATTTCTTCTCCTTACCCTAATTCCGCCTCTCACTGCCAAAAGCTTTAGTGGTGTTTTGTACCAAAGAGGCCCTGGGCTCTGCAGACATACAGATCACAGAGCACCGCAGAAGCAGAGAGGACAGAAACCAGATAGGAACAAATCAAGAAATTGTTATTCAAACTAAAACACATTTGGATCAGGCTGAGCTGCCTCATGGACCCAAGGTGTGCCGGCCAGCTGGGGAAGACAGGCAGGCACATGGCAGAACATGGATCCATGCTAGCAGCACAGCACGACGCGGCTCGACAGTTCACACTGGAGACGCCGGGGTGGTGGGTCGGCCAGACAAGGTGGCTGCCTTCGCTCAGCCACCTGGGCCAATATTTGGCCCCCGTGGGACCCCAGGGATGTCACGCAGTTTGGCACGAATGAGGCCTTGCAGGTCCTGGTCTCCCAGTTCGGTCGCTGCGGCGAGGGCCAGGAGGAAGTAAGCTGCTGCATCCTTTTCATCCTAATGGGAAAGGACAGGGCAGGAGTTAGGAAGTGGTTTAATTGAAGGGAGCTGGAGCAGAGCCCGGTGGTTCCAGGCAGAACCCAGTGACTCCTGACTTCACTTAAATGGACTCTACCAAGTCTCAGCTAAGGGCCAGCACTTCTTTCCAAAATGTCTTTCCCCCTTCAAAACCTGGTTGTGCCAGCATTTTGTGCATTTATTCTGAAGCTGCAGACAGGATGGGGAGTCACAGGATGCCGCCATCTACACACGCAGCTGCTCTGCCAGCAGATAGGATCGCTTCGCGCTCTCCGCCGACACAGCATCATGGAAAGGCTTCCTACCTTCAGGTTGTGGCGGGCCATGTCGCCAAGGCGGCAATAAACCTTGCAGTAGTACAGAGCCTCTCTGGAACACTGGAGCAAGGGGGGACGCAAGGCAAGCGTCTCCAGGTAGCAATCCTCTGCCACCTTATACATACGCAGAAAATAGTAGACTGTACCCAGACGGTGGAATGCAACAAGCAATTGCAATTGGTCTCCTGGAAAAGAGTTGCTGATAAAGTCAGCCTGCTCACAATACGTCCCCAGTGCGGCACGCTGGGTGCTTGGGGAGGCATTTGCCCAATAGCCTGGCGGCACGGATATCATCATAAGATATCTGAGTTTGAAGATGGTTCAGAGAAAACAGACGCATGAGCACGGCTGCTGATACCAAGGCTGGACAGATTGCCCAGGGATTATATCATTCAACCAAGGGATTTCTTGGGTGCTGGAAAGGGCTACAGCAAGACTGGTTCCATCTCAGATATTTATGCTGGTATTTTGCCTCTTCAGACTGTTTCTATGATAGGAAGGGATGAGTTTATCAGAAGAGCCAGGGCAGAGAGGAACTGTTCAGTCCTCTGCCTTCATCAGGCTTGCCGTGCTTTGGTGTAGCATCAACCCTCCGCTCAGCCACTGCCGCGACCACCATGGCAAAGCACTCCCATGTGGCTGTCATGCAGCCTAAAAAGGGAAGTGGCCTTAAAAGGATATTACCACTTAGGACAAGAATAGGTCCAGCAGTCTTACGAAAGCAGGAGAACCCCCTTTCACATGCACACAGTTCTCATCCCCAAAGGCAATTCCCCGTACCCTGCGGGTGCGTGTCACTCACCGACCATGATGCTCAGCCTGCCTGCCTGCTCGGCAAACTCCCGTGCTTTCTCGTAGTCCTGCAACCCGATCTGCAGCTCTGCCAGCTTATTGAACAGTCGTAGCTCTGTCTTACTGTCCTTTAGTTTCCTGGCCAAGGGCACAGCACCTTCCTGAGGACAGAGAACAGTGAGTCTAGGCTGTTCCTGGAGGTATCAATGGCACTGCCCACAGAGGGGTGATGATGGGGTGGATGGGTGCTGCAGGTTCACATTCTAGCCCCTTCTTTCCCTTGAAACGCGATTGGATATCCCAGAGCGTGGTTCTCAAAAACTGAGCCTCACATCTCGGCCCTTCCTTAGGTGCCTGAAATTCTGACTCAGCATGTCCTCAGGAGAGACCAGTTGACACCTAACACTCCCAGGATTTGTAATGTAAGGACCTTGTTCTCACCTCCCAAGGGATCTCTGGGCTGAGCTGCAGCCATTGCAAAATAAGTCTGCGCTCCAGGCTTCCCCTCTGCAGCAATGTTTGCACTCTGGCCCTCTCAGAACCACCCCATTGCTCTCCACCCTCCGTCCCTCCAGCCTGGCCACACAGTGCTGCAGCCAGCCCTGGGGCAAAGCTTCCCACAGCCATCGCCTTGCAAGGTCCCAAGGACAGAAATGTTTAGAGGGATCATTACGTTATAAAACTCCACCGCGTAATCTCTGTTTCGACTTCCGTTGAAGAAGATGTCACCTGCTTTTTCACAAAGATCCATGACCAAGGATAAGTCCTCCCATTTCAGAGCAGTCTGAAAGGCTGCCTAGAAGGAAAAGGAGTTGGAGTGAGCCTTGGAAAGAGATGTTTGCACACTGATATTTGTGTGATTAAATAAAAGCAAGCTATTGTAAATGTGGGGCCCAGTGCTCCAAACAGCATGGAGACAGGTTGGCCAGCAGGTCTATGGGACTGCTGTGCTGCATTTCCAAGTGGTGTGTGTAAGGATGGAGCTGGGAGCCAGATAATCCACCTCTGGTCAGGGTCAGTGCACAGTGCTCCTACATCACTTTCTTACTCAACAAATTCACTTACTGTCACCCAGAATCCTCTAAACCCAGTGCATGGAAAGACAGGCAATCTAGTGCCAGACAGTGCATGAATGTAAGGCAACAGCTCCTCCTTCCAGCAGCAGGTTTACACTGCTCCTAAGAACTTTCCCTTCAAGGTCTTCCAGGCTCAGAAGGCTCCTGTCAAGGAGCTGTGATGGGAATGCACCTAGCCAGGGTGGGAATGGGACAGCTCCAGCCACCTCCTCCATACCTGAAAGTACTTTTCCATAAGCTCATCTTCCTGCATAAGATAGCAGAGCTTTCCTGCCTGCAGACAGGCCTCTGCTGCTTTCACAGTCTTCTCCAAGTCAGTGAAGATCCTTAGACTCCGTATGGCGCTGTCCAGGGACCGTCTCAAAGCCCTGTGATGGTAACCAGCAAAAAGCCATTACAGAGAAGTCACAGGACACCGCCAGCATCAGCTGCAAAGCTACCACACCACCTCCCCACTGGCAATCCTGTCTTCTCCTCCTCCAACTGCCAAAGGTTAGAGGCAAATGGACAGCCACAGTTCCGAGCAATGTGTCCTTGCAAAATAAGTCTCTATACTTCAGTGCATGTGTGTGGATCATCTGGCAACCTCAGACCAGTCTGGGACCCCAGTGTTCAAGCACAGCCCCAGGGTAGCCTGCTCTCCGCCTGCTTGTTTCAGCTGATAAAGACGGTTTTGTGCAGGTCACCTGCAAACTCTGTTTGCCCCCCTGCATTAAGGCCCCAAGTCACTCTCAGCTACACATGCAAGCATAGCCAGGGAGTGCTTGCACCTTCATTTTCCAGACAGCATCTGGCACCCAAAGGCACCCCTCTGCCTATTGGATGTCCCTCAGTGCAGCCAAGGAGGCAGATCTGCGGCTGAGTGTCTAAGACCTCAGAGCTCCTTTTCAAGCCCCTGGTCACTAGAGGGCAGAAGGGCAAAGCAGCAGGACGAGCCAGCAGGTTGGACGTGCTGCCTGCAGAAGGCAGGTGTGGCAAGGGGAGCACTGGGCAGTGCCCAGGGCGTGTTTGTTTGCTTGGTGTCTCGAAACTGGGCTCCAGCTGTCCTTGAGGTCAGGGAATGGGCTGCTCTGTGATCATAAATAGCACTGCTCACATGGCAGGTGTCTGCTTCCTAAATACCTTCCCCCTCAACTCACTGTGACCCAGCATGGGAAGGTTAACATCCAAGTTAATGACAGCCCCGGCACATTTGTCCTTCTGGGACGTGGAAGCTAGCTCTCCACTATCTGCCTTCAAAGACCCAAGAAAGTCTGTGGTCTGTCCAAATCTCTTTCTCTCCCCTCCCAGTCACCTGCATGTGTTTAGCAGGGCACTGAAAGGTGAGCTGATATAGGGTCTTAAGCACCTCCCTGGGGAAAATATTCCAGCAGAGATAGGAAGGGCAGCCTCAGCGGCTGGAGGCTGAAGCCAGACTTATTCAAATAACAGATAAAGAACCTACTTTTACTGGTGCCTGGTGATTAGTCACTGGAATAAACCTCCAAAGGAAGTGATGAATTCCCTGTTGCTGGGTTCCCCCTGATCAAGGCTGGATGTCTTGCTGGAAAACCCTGTTTGACCAGACCCCACTTCTGTCTCAGCTAACAGCTTGGCATTTTTCTGGCTGTCACGGCACTCTGGCTGACATTGAACTGTTGCCCTTTTCACCACACAGCCAGAACTCACAAATCTCAGCAGCCTGCCTCAGGGCCAGCTAGAGCTACCATGCGCCTTCCCCACCTCTCTCGAGGGACACCCCAGGAAAGCCACGGCTCTTGCGTTGGGTGAGCAGGGACCCCACCCTAACAGCATCTAACAGCCACAGACAAGACTTACTCAGATGTGCCTGGAACCTGGTAGAGATGGCTGAGGGTCCGCCAGACATCGCCCTCCAGCTCTCTGTCCTGCAGCTGCTGTGCCAGATACACCCAGTGCTCGTGGTAGGTGATGCAGGCCTGGAGGTTGGAGGAGACTTGGCTGTAGAAATGGCAGAGAGACTCGGTGATGCGAAGCTGACCTGTATGGTACATGGAAGGGAAAAGGACAGGTCAGGGGACCGCGTTAGGGACCCGACAGGGTGCTGCACAGAGGTTGGTGCTGCCCTGGTTCCCGCCAGCAAGGCTCTACTCACTCCTCATGTTGTGCCACTTCAGGGAAAAAGCCAACGCCAGTTCATAACAGAGTTTGCCATCTTCCATCCTCTGCCGGTTCACCATGGCCTGCGCTAGCCACAGCAGCACCTGCGCCAACTCCATCTCTGGGTATTTGCTGCCCTGAAGCTCAGCGTAGAGCTGAGCCGACTGGAGCAGGTAGAGCTCAGACAGATGGCTCGCTCCACGTGAGAGGCTCAGCTGCCCCAGGTTAGCCAGGGCGATAGCCTGGTTCCTCTTGTTGCCTGTCTCCTTGGCTTTCTGCAGGGCTCGGAGGTAGTTCTCTGCAGCCTTTCGTACCTGCCCTTCTCCTTTGAGGGCAATGCCCAGGAGATTGTACACAGCTCCACTCTGAGTCGTGCTGTCCTTCCAGAGTAGAGAGAGTGAGAGCTGGCACATGATGTCTGCAGCTGGGCCTGGCTGGCTGTGCAGGAGATAGACCCATCCCAAAAAGAGGGAAGACTCAAAAGCTTCTTCTTTGCCCATCAGTGTGCTGAGGGTTACGGCCCTGTCTGCATAACAAAGCGCCGTGTCCAACGCACCATGCTGGAGGTACATCTTGGACAAGATGGCATACAGTGTCCTCTGGACGGGCATAGCGTTGCTCTCACCGGAGAAATGCAGTGCTTGCATGAGATAGAAACAAGCCAGAGCTGGGATGCAGCTCCTCTCCAGCTGGCTTCCCAGGAGTTTGGATGCATTTTGGAGGATTAAGCCGGCTCTCCAAATTAGTGTTGGTGCCTCCTCGATGCTGCTGGGAACAAACAATCTGGCAGAGGCCAGTGCAATATTTGGCAAATCCTTCTTGTCGTACAGATAGCTCAAGATGGGTCTGGCATCCAATGGCACAAAAGTAGCGCCCGGGCTAAGTAAAGTGGTGGTGAGACATTGAAGGTGCTCGGCAAAGGGCAGCACTTCATCGTTTTTGCCAAGTTGGAGGAAGAGCTTGACAATAAGGAAGCAGACCCGTGCTTCCAAGAGAGCATTACCCACAATAATGGCTTCCCTCAGGACGTATGTCACGACTTCCATCTCATTCTCAGAGCTGAAAGAGCGGCCAGGCAAGCAGACGAGCAAGGCCACCGTTTTTCCCAGCAGGAAGGAGAACTCGTACTTCATGTTCCGTTTCAAGTACATGGAGGCAAGGTTCACATGCAGTGCAACCAACAGGGGCAGGTCTCTAAAACTCCCGTCCAGGATGCCCATGGCTTCCTCAAAGTAGCCTTGAGCCTTGGGCAACTTGACCTTTTTGATACAGAGCTTACCCAAGAGGAAGCAGAGCCTGGCATGAGCCCAAACCAAATGATTCCTCATGGCCCACTTCCTGGATGTCTCAAGGAACAAGCCCAGTTCATCCTCATCAGACAAGCCACCAAAAGTGGAGGTGAGAAAGGAAAAGCCGAGATCATAGAGGCTTTGAAAAGCAGACACATAACCGTCTTGGTTAAGAAAGGTCAATATGGGTTCAAAGACATCAGCATCTTCCATGTGTCCAGCATTCAGGTCAGTAAAGAACGTGGGATGATCAAAATCATCCACCTTCTTCAGAATAGTCTGTTCCAATGTAGCAGGGGTTGATTCACTCCCTGGGCTAGACAGCTTGGATGTTCTAGTCGTAGCAAAGTCATTTATTTCCTCCAAAGACTGCAACTGCTGGATATCTTTACAGCCATGGAGAACAGCTTCTGGAAGGGACAAGAAAACCACGTCAAAATTCAGCCGCAGAAGTCACCATAAAAGCATCCCATTTTGTCCCCTCCACATACCTGATGGCACTTTTGGGAATATGGCTGTAGGTTCAAAGCCATCTACAAGAAGAGACAGACAAAAAAAAAGCCCAAAGCCTCGGTCAGTGTTAATGTGCAGACACAGTGCTCAAACCTCATAGATGTAAGGAAAGGGGAAACTCACCCAGCCAGTACACAGAGGTGATGTCAGTGCATGCCAGGTCACCGAGGAGGGTGATGAAGTGCTGCTCATCACCATTGCAGGGGATGTGCAGGAGAGAGAATTTTTCTTCTTCGCTCAGAAACACCCTTCTCCTGGGTTGAGACAGACATCAAGGGAAAAAAGTCAGTGTCTCCCCATCCCCTGACACTGCAGGTGTTCTCTGGCATGGGATGGGCTTTCCCATCCCTCCTCTTCCTTCCATCAGAAAAACTCTGCTGCAGATGAATACAGGAGTCTGGACACCTTCCTCACCCGGGCTCTCAGATCCAGATTCTCCATGGAGGAACCAAAGGGTACTAGAGGGAGGGACCTATTGGTCTTTTTTGTCTCCAGAAGCCCTTTCTGAGCCAGGGTATCATCTGATCTCTGCTCTGTATTCTGTAGTGTCAGAGAAAAGTGCCTAAGACTTACCTTGAGTGAGCCTGATCCAGGAAACAGACCTAGCAACAGGTTAAGACCTCCCATATACACTCTTGGAAGAGAAGCCTTTTTGGATGGGTATTGAACTGCAGCTATGTCTTTAAGCCACCAACAAAGACAACTGCCTGTCATAAAAGTGGGGTTGTGTCGTGCTCCCCCACCCCCGCACAATTCTTGTCTGTGTCCTTGGGAGGGTGTTCAGTTCTGCTCCATGAGGAACTGTGCCAGTGGTCATTCTGCCTCTGTCATTTCTGACATCCCCCAGAAAGCAAAACGGCAGAAGGAAGCAAGGCAGGACTTGTTTTCCTGGGCAGTGATCACTCTCCCCACCCTTGCCAGCCTCACAGCCCCTCAGACAAAGCCACAAAGTCAAGAACATTTCTAGGTGGAACTGTGAAGCCAGCTTGTCTGCTACACAGATGTCCTGGGCTGCCTTAGCTTAAAGCCAGGTTCAGCCCAGGGCCAGATCTGTTCCTCGCCTATAATCACCTGAGGCAAGTGAAAAATGATTACTTTGTCCGGGCAGAGACTCCTGCAGCCTATTGGCAGCAAAGCCTGGCCAAAGCTTCTGGAGACATCTCAGATAGATCCTCTCTGAAGGCCTTGCAAAGCACACCACCTTCCCTGGACTCTCACATGGCCTTCAGTTGGGACTTGAAGCCTTCCCTTCATTCTCTCCTGAGTTTAATTTAATCTAGATGGAAGCAGTAAACTTACAGAGGTTCGCAAGCCTCGGTGCGTATGTGTCGTGTTGGGACAAAGCCGATGCTCCCACTGCTGAGGGATTTGCCCACAAACCATGGGAGTCCTGGAATGAAGAAACCGATGACTTCTATGCCGTCTCCTTTGCAAAAACTCAGCTCGTCGCGTGCTACTCCTCTGTAGTCCTCTCTGGCGGTGCATTTGCCTGTGACTGGGAAACAAGGCAAACAAGGGCATTTCAGTGTGAGGCCACTGTTAAAACTTCCTCACTGGAAAAGACTTGGGGAAGGAGAGACCGTGATTTCAGCTTGAGAAGGCTGCCTCTCTGTCCCCTCAAATGTTTTTGGCTCTCGGACTCAGATCTCTGCAGTTTCTTCTTGAGAAGAGGATTATAATAAAATAGACAAGAGACATGGGTAAACATCACACAGTGAAAAACTGAAACCTCTGAGAACTGCAGTATGGAGGGTGGCTGGAAACATGGAGCTTCACAGATTCTGCACTGTCTCAATTCTCTGCCAGCAGTGAAATCTTTAACAGTGCAGATGTCCATCCCACTACATGGCAAATTCACATCTGCAGTGACTTCCCCCGACCAGCACGGTCTGAACGATGCCCATGTCTGGACAAGGATGGCCCAGGGCTAATGACTGGGCAGAGGCTTCATGTGCACACTGGTGGGACCCTAATTATTTAAATTATTTAAAACTTCAGTCCTGAAAGAATTCAAGGAGGGATAAAATTGCAGTAGCATAGAAAAAAACAGTGGCAGAAGGATGCCACCAACCGCCTCAGATCATCCTTCGAAGTACATGCAGTTCACAAGCCCTGTTCTCCATTCAAGAGAGTCCAAAGATGCAGTATTCCCTTGGAGCACCTTGCAATGGAGAGTCATTGTCAGAACGAGAGATGGGCCCTTTGCATTTGTGGCCAAGCCCAGGTTCGCAAGAGCCGTGTCCTTCCTTGGGGAGGGCAGCTGCATTACACAGGTATCACTCACCAATTGGCTGAGAGGTCATCCCACTGATCTGCTGGGAAATGCCAAACCTCACAGCATAATTCTTCAGGAACCACCTGCAAGGCAAAGGGGAACCTCTCTGAGCAGTCCTGTCCTCAGGCCAGCATCAGGGATAGGCTCACACAAGCAGGACAGATGTTCTGTCCCCTGGGAGTGCCAGAGCTGCTACGGAGCATGGCCACCACAGCCAGTCCAGAAATTCCTCATGATTATAATGGTGTTACTGAGCACAGAGGGTAGTTTTCACCTCACAACTGCAGCCTCCCCCCACATGGTAAGAGCAGGATAAATTTGCCAGACTGTAAGGAGGGTTTCACCATGGGCACACAAGAGGGTGTCTTTGAGGCACAGCCAGGTGTCCAGTGTGAGGTTTCGTTTGACTGGCATTGCCTAAGTCTCGGGATATGCCTTTTCTCTCAGTTACTCACCTGTAAATCACAGATAATCTCAGGTATGACCTAAATCAGTATCATACATATCTGAAGTGTGTCCTTGCACTGTCCCATTAACGAGACGTGAATTGGTTCCAGTAGGTGTCTTTACATGTAAGGTATACCCTCACAAAATTGTGTAGATCTTGCTTATTGCCAGAAGCAAGAGCAGTTTCTCACTCCATGCCAGCTCATGCATCAGGATCAGTAAAAAATCTTGGCTGGAACCCTATTAATCAGGCAGTCTACTTACTGGTGAAATGGGTGAAGTGTTGGGTCTACAGCTGTCAGAGGCACCAGACCTCGTTGACCCGTCAGTAAGGACGTGCCTTCCCACTCGGACTTCTCTCCAATGTTCTTCACGTGGATCAGGTCATTCTCGCAGAGCTGCAGGCCTTCCTTTCTTTCCTGCTCAGGCTGCCAGAGACCAGGCACTGCTCTGGAGAAAAAGTTACCTGCAAGTAGAAAGAGTCATGCCCAGCTCAATGGCCTCAGTGCAACACATAGCTCAGCACAGGGCTACAACACAGCCCTGCTGAGATGCTTTTGAGGAAGTCCCTACGTATGCAGTCCCTTCTCACCTTCCTGGAGTAACAGATCCGTATATATGTTGGCCAAGCGAGCTTCATCCACAGTAACTCTGATCTCGGTGTCCTCCACCAGGGCACAGTTTAGCCAGTACTCCTGGTCAAAGAGAAGCTGCTCCAGACAGCTGCCCACGTATCCTAAGAAACCAAGAGGGAAAGCAGTGTTAGCATCCTCCTTCACTGGGCACAGTGAAGTGCTCTTTGGATGTCTCCCTGTCTGCCGTCTGCCACCACGCTGTGAGGCAACAGCCTCTAATTCTGTTTGCATCCCCAAAATGCAATAGAGGGATCACCCAAAAGGCATCCTCCTTCTTCACTGATCCAGACAGTGTTTCGTACATCTATAGAGCAGATGGACACCAAGGTC